>VUJU01000068.1:162422-177268 GCA_009835225.1 Aphis craccivora
TACGTGTATATATATTTTCCGCTTTCTATAAGGTCGGTTAATTATTCAAAACGGTCATCCGCAATACGACGCGGGCGAGCGGATTTCTGGCTCGGACAAAGAAAAACGACTGTCGATTTGTTTGTTTTGCGATTGGTCTAAGGACAATATATTATGCATTTACATTTTATATACATATTCTTATACACCATACACGTTATAATAACACTAAAACAACATCAAGCAGCTTGAACACAAGGTATGAACACTACACTGCACATATTATGCACCATCACTATTGCAACCTTTACATCGTGATATTCCGTGAAAACAAAAAATGATGTGTTTAATATTATATTCGTTCAAAAGCCAACCGGCAACTAGATACACACTAAATATATTATTATAGTCATTTTTTTTTTATTATTATTAATCGTCAAAATATAAATAATAATGTATTGTAACGTATGAAAATACATTTTGTATTCAATATTATTAGGGTCGATTAAAATAGGTATCTATGTAAAATGTTCTATTTCGTTGCAGTTTGCTTATATTTTAAGGAGTGATTGATTTAAAAAGACATAAAGTAATAAATATTTATTGATTTATAAGAATACTAATATATTAAAAAGTAATTTAAAGTATAAATTATAAGAAAACACGTGGATTCATAATTAATTCATGAAGATTTAGTACTCTGCTAAAGTCGACTAAATGACTAAGTCATTCTGTACAAAAGAAAATAACAAGTTTAATTTTGTATATCAAACAATAAAAAGATCAGATACATAGAAATTTCTTAAAACTAATATGAAATCCATATATGTTTAATGGCCTGTAAAGAAGGACCATATTTATGTCTATACTTAAACTCTTAAGATATGTTAATTATCTATTTATTTAATCAATCTTTATATGTACTACATACTTTCTAGTTTCTATAAAGTATATAGTTCATTTAAATGGAATATAATTATTATTTAAAATATATTATAATTTAATTAAATATATAAGTCGATAAAGTGTGTGAAATGTCTTATTTTTAAATTGTATTGATTTATTTTCATCAAGTTTTCAACAAGTCTACTTTACTGAAATTATTATTATACCTAAACTATATTTTTTTAAACTATGATATCTACCTGTGTTTTTTAATCAACTATTTAACTAAAATAAAAGCTTTTTTTAAATCCGTAAGTTAGAACAATTTTTAAAATATTTTAGATATTTTATTTATTTTTCTTATTTATTATAAACATTTAAGTGAACAATTACTTAAATATCTAAACTTGAAATTTTGTGAATAAAATTAAAAATATTTAGCTCAAAACTGTATTCAAATTATTAAGATAATTAATTTATTACTTGATTTTTTTAATATATTATAATATAGTATTAAGAAGAGTAAGCTTATACTAGTGTACTCGTAAGTACACTATTATAACTCGTAATAAAGTTTGGTGCCAGTATGCGACCAGAGTTACCTCAAATACGTTATTATAGAGTGCGATAAATTAAAAACTCCCATTGCTTTTGAACACATTAATTACTAAATAACAATGATGAATATGGAATTCAGCTAATTTTGTTGTACAGTTACCGTATAATTTGTGCGACTTTTTGTTTCCCACCAAAGTCTACTCGGGGATAATTAATTGCGTTTTCGTTGCTAATTGAAACCATAAATTGAATGATCGAACAGCCTTGTTTCGATTACCATTACTGAAAACAGAAGCTTTTGATTATGTACAATGTCTTATAGGATTAAACCACGGGAAATATGACATTTTTACAATTGAATACAAACACAATTCAGTTTTAGCCAATAGGATTAATAAGTACAACCACACCGATATTTTAATATTATGTATACCCTTAAAATCTTTACATATTGGTACTCGAAATGTATAATAATAATATAATCTATACGGTACACTAAATTACGATTTAAAAAATCTAAATTATTCTCATTCGATTTATACAACAATACTACGGATATTACATCATAAATAAAATGTTTTCTAAAGAAGTATGTTGTTATAATATTTTAACAACCGAATATGAAACTTAATAATATTAAAAAAATATTATTACTATATTCAAATTTATTAAAATTATAAAGGTTTAGGTCGTTTAGGAATTCCCTCTTATTATTTTTATTGGAGTAATACACTATAGATCTCTTAAACCTAATTCATAATAATATATTCCATGCATGTTGATAAAAAATTAAAAAATTAATTATTCGTGACTTGTTATAAGTGTTGTATTTTGACAATTATTTTAAAATATCTACAATATAATTAATTGCGTCATTCAAATTATTTAAGCCCCTAGCATAACAGGATTGTTTTGGAGTTGATTAAATTTTAAGAACGTGTTATCACAACCCTGTGAAACCAATTATCTTAATAATTATTAAATTTTCCTATTCGCTATTATCATTAATAAATATATTTAAATGTTGAAACAATTGAAACTACTACCTTATTTAAAAGTATTGATATCTATTGATAACGAATATTAATTGTTATAAGAAATACTTAACATTTCTAATCCAAAATCATTATAGCAGATAAAAAACCAAAACATTTTAACAAATAATTTATTCTGCTTAATTTTTATAAGTAGTTTATTCTTCTTAATCTTTATATTATAAATACCATAAGTATCAATCATAAAAGTAGTTTATTAGACATATAAATGCATTCATGATTTATTGAACATTATTAAAATTACCTATTCAATGTGCAATATGATAACGTTCATAAAATAGCATGATGGAAAAGTGACAATCACAAATGAAGATTTTAAAGAATTTTGACAGCTTTAAGTCAAAAACTTTTATTTTATCTGTAAACTACTGTTGTCATATTAGACACTTATATTATAAAATATCAGTAATATTGATTCATTTGAGTCAAAGTATTGTTACATATAAGTATTTCTCTTTTATTCGATACCAAAGAGGCTACACACATACCTTTCCAAACTTTTATGAAATTAATTATGGTACTGGATTATAACAACTTTTACTTAATATGTTTATTTCATTATTTTTATTATTAGTTAATTAAAAAATATTATGACGTATAAACTCACATGTTCAATTTTTTATTGTGACAAACTGATTAAGATAAAAATAAAATATTTAATTATTTACAATTGTTATACCAATAACAAAAGCTATTAATATAAAATTTAACGAATAAATTTGAATAAAACAAATTAATTAATTAAAACAATTATTATAAATTAAGAAAAATCTCATAATTCTTAGAAAAAAAAATAAAAGAGTACCCATTAAAAAAATAATTTATATGGCAAACATAATTATTATGTTTTTAGTATTATTATTATTATTATTTATTTAAATTTGGCAAGTCAAGAAAAAAAAATAGCCAACAGTTTAATTCTAAATAGAATTTAATAAGACATAAATAATAATAAATCCGCATTAATAATAATAAGAAAAATATTAATGCAAATTATTGGTGTACTACACATCATTTTTAGACAAACACCTACTTAGGCATTAAATAGGTACTATTAAATATTTAAATGTATAACCGATAAGAAAAACTGAAAATTTATTTGTACTAGAAGATTTATATATAAATAATGTATCAGAGATAATCATTTAATTTTAAATGAGTACAAAATTTAACTTAAATAATTTATTTAATAAATAAATTATCAAAATTTAAACATTACTTTATCTATAATAAATAATTTTAACTGGCTTTCATCTAAGTAAGGTACAAAACGTTTAAACGTATAAAAAATTTACGTCGCCATTTTTATTGAACGTCGGGACTCACACGTTATTATACAAAAACATGCCTTACAAGAAAAACTCTAACGTCCCATAAAATAATCATAATTTGTTTTATATATATATATATGAAGACTTTATGCATGCTTGTTAGACTTAGACTTTAAATCATCTATCTTAAAAGTTATAATAAACGTCACAACACTTTAAATATTTTAAAATATATTTTTCTAGAATTATTTATAATTAATTTAAAAAATAAAAGTTAATGCTATTCAAATAATGTTTCTCTCTTTTAAATGTAATAATTATTCATATAAAATAATTCTACAACGCGGGATCGTTTTTCCTTTACAGTAATTTTTAATCATTGACATGTTTTGATTAAATTTTTATTTGTATGATTGCTACTTAATGCGTCATGTAAGAGAATAAATATTCCTAGTTTTCCCTGATCAATTTAATACCTGTAAGCTTTAACTTATTTTAATTTTCATTAATTTTAACTTTTTTTTTTGTTAATTCTAAAAAATTATGTGCAATGCTAATATACTAATTCTAATACTAGTATTATTAGCAAATTACCAGCTATAATATTATAAATATTAGTTTTTAAATATTATAATTGTTCCTATAATATTATTTAGTATTAATAATGACAACAGCATAAAAAAATTATATGAAAACGATTTCGACTTGAACATTAACCGAATAAAAAGTAATAAACATTGAGTGAATTAAAATATTCGTAATATGTTTCAAACATTTACTAAACAGTAAAAATAATTAAACAAAACTTCTTTTGGGTTATGAAGGCAGTAGGTTTTAAATTCATACGCCGTCAAACAATCGTTTTTGTAAACAACAAAGTATTACACAAAATACAGCATAATGTATGCAAAAATATTCAATATTTTAACAGGTATCATAGTGGTTGTTGCATTAAACAAACGATGGAACCTGATAACTGCAGGTTATACATAAATGAGTGTATATTACAGTGTACATAATTATTATATAGTATTTGGCATTTGCGAAGTTTGTAAAAATTATTATTTTCATTTTTCTACAACACTGTAAAAATTAAAATAAAAATAATAATATAAACGTATTATATAGATACAGCGGTGATGTAATATATGTTAACATTTCATGTTCACTGATTTTATAATTTAATTTTTCAAAATAAGAACTTTTATAATCAATTTTTTCAAGATTAGTGTAGGAAACACAATTTCACATAACTCAGCATTATTTTTAAATTTTTATAAGGCATCACAAGTAAATAATATAATACTAAGATAAAATATTGTATAGTTGTAATATATCAAAGTTTTAAAATCAATCATTTTTCTATATAATAGTAAACTTTTATAGTTGGTTATAATTAAAATATAAAACGTAGAATATACTCGTAATTTTTTTTTTTTCAAAATTTTAGCGCGATAATAATATTGGTATAGTCTTTGAATATTTATGTTATAATAACGAATATTATCTCGATTTATTAGATAATCGGAAAAATTTATATTTATTTTAATTCGTCGTATGGATCGTCTCGTACAACTTACACTTTCTGTACCAAACTACTTATACTACATAATATAATATAATAAATACACCATCCACAGCTACCCGCAGCACCGCATAGTGTATATTATAATGACGCGTGTGAATTTCTAAGGGTTCATATTTTACGGGAAAACGTCGCAGTTATTACCGACGAATGGCGGTAAGCGGTCTACAGTCGGAGGGCTGTATGTCTATACTCACCGAGCATATACCTAGTACGTACGCCGCAAAATGTAACGCAATATACCTGGTCACCGGTTCCGGAACGTTTCGTGTTTCGCGCGTAAAACCCTTACGACGGTGGCGTGTTTCCCGTCTACATTGTATATAATATACGCAATATATACCGCACACGGTAAAACCGCACTGTTTCCTGTTGTACTGATTTGATATAAAACGGTTTTTTTTTTTTTACTTTTCGCATCTCTCTCATTTCATATCGCCTATTCCCTTCCACCTACTCATCACCAAACGACGAAAGCGCTCTAACCTTTTGTCAGCGTCACGTACTCACTACACTGATATATATATATATACATATTAATATGACTTTCTGTTTATAATCGACCTGCGCCGGCACGACGAATTCGTTCGAGAGGTTTCGGATTCGTGTCTGTCAGCTATTTCCCATCGTGGCGTCAATATAATATAGTTAATGCGATTATATTATATAAACGGCGTGTATTATTATCGGTACGTACCTGAAAAAAAATATACATATATTGGTTTTAGCGGTATAATAATATATTGCTTATATCAATTTCACGCACATTGGCATAGGTATACCAAAGTACAATTATTTATCGGAAATGATGATAGTTATTATAACATTTAAACAGTTTTAATAAAATTACTATTATATTATTAATTACTTAATAATATTAGGTTTACTTTATTGTTTTTTAAGTTGAAAACCACTTTCAAAATTTAAACTCTATATAAAACTATAGTCATAAACCAAAGATATGAAAAAAACGATCATAAGTAGAAGTCATTATTCCAAAAAATGTTATCACAAGTGTTTGTAATTGAAATACAAATCATATATTGTTGAATGAAAAACTGCTGTTATTTAAATATTTAGGTATTTTTGAGGTCTTAAGTGTACAATATTCAAGACAATCGGTAAGATAATAAAAAAATAAAATATAAAATCTTAATCAATCAAATTTGTTGTAATTCTCAACTCATAAACTTTAATTTTAAATAATATAGAAATATAAAAAAAAAAATTTAATTAGTAACTTGATTGGAGAAGTTTTTAAGAAAGATTTAGTTCAAAACCAAGCTTAATTCAATTTACTAGTAATTTGGCAAATGGTAAATAAAAATGGTATTAAATAAATTTGAGTAAATAAAAATCAACTTTATAATAGTGAATTAGTTAAGATAAAAAATTAAAACCAACTTTACTTTAAATTATTAAATCAATAAAGCTCTGAGGTCTTATTAGAAGTCAACTGCATAACAATATTATACAATTATTAATAATATTTTTAATTATCTGCATATTATATTATACCTTCTAATGCAATACATATTAGGATAAATATTAAATAACTGTAGTACACACACATCATGGAAAGGTAATTATACTTATAACCAAATTATAAATTGATAAATATTCAATATTTAAATTTATGGTTTTTATTTACCGTTACCAGTAAAATTGATTTCAATTATTTTTCTGTACTTAATTTATAAAATAATAATATGTATAGAAAAACGTCTTATAATAATTGTCAGTGATTATTTACAAATAACTCTATATTATTTATGCGATATGTACAAATTATATAAATAAAATATAAAGTTTTAAATATTAGTGATTTTTTTGATTGGGCAATCTCAAGTTAAAAAACCTGACAATTAAATTTGTTGAAAACAACATATATCGCTGAAATTATGTAAGTATGTATACCTAGTTAAAATTGTATTTTTAGAAAAATTTAGAATTTGAATTAACAACATGACGTATATGTTTTATTAAGTTAATTATTAACTATCGGTAACTCTTACTTATCAACACTTAAATAATAATAAAAATATATATATATTTATATAGGTAACACATAATTGATAAAATAAAAATAAATTACTTTTCAGATAGTTCGTTGACCATGGATAAAATAAAAACGTATGTAAATATTAATTAAATGTTTGTTCACTTTGCATTTTTTTGCATTCATTTATTTATTAAGCTTTTTATATTTTTTTAAGCTAATAATATAATTAACTTTTTTAATTACGCATGTATTGTACAAACTATAAGGGAAACATTTAAATGTGTAAATGTAAAATATACAGTTACACATTTCAACAAAACAACGGTGGAGTACAACCATTAAATCGTAGGGTCACTTGTTTTAGTTTACCCCATGTAATTCGAATGTCAAAACACAACTTCATTAGTGGTCCGTCAAAAACACGCAAATTTGTCTTAATGTCCAAACTGTTTTGATTTCTATATAGGTATAATGGCGATTTTAGCCTTGAACAGTTAATAAAGTGCCTCTAGTCAGAGATATTTTAAGAAAATAAAACTACTTAGTAACTTACTTAGTAAAAGTAAAAATATTAGTTTTAAAAAAGGGAAAGAAACCACTGTACAATACAGTAGGCGTGGAGTGTATCTCATAATTGAGTAGGTCGCTATAATATGTGAGTTAAATTTTAATTAATTTATAAATCGTTACACTCTTAAACGAAAATAGTGCGTCAGCTTATGTATTACTAAAGACATTTTATAATATACCTATTAATTATTTTACTATTACTATCTAGCACAATAGATTTGAATTAGCTTTTGCCAAAAATATTGTACTCATTATAATATGATATTATTAATATTCAATTACTATGTTATTAACTTCTGAGTCAGTGTCGACTTATTGTAAAATGATGTGAATAAACGTGTGGTTCTAGTAGGAAATACCACAAAATTAATTTAAATATTTTAAAAATGCCATTATGATTACAAAATATAGTATAAAAGTATTATATTATAAAAGTTTTAATTTCTCATGAATAATATATTTTAATTACAATAAAATAACGAAAATCGTTATTTTATCTTAATAATAGTATAATAGTTAATGCTTTGAAATTTTATTTACAAATAAAACTATTATTATTCTTTTAAATAGGTATCTATTTTTTTTATCGTTCTTAATTTAACTCAATATATTATCTTTTATCTATAATAAAACAAATTAAAAGGAACCTTGTACTTAATTTCTAATACTTAATTATAATAATTTTATATTAAACTTCTTGTTCCAGGTATAAAATATTTATTATACTACTTACGTGGCTGCATATACGTGTTTTCGTAAGATCTAATATTTCAATACACTTTGTTTAAGTCATTTTTAGGTTACAGATATTTTAATATAAACACATTTTAATAATTTATAACAACTTTGATGCCAAACAAAAGATTATACAAGCAAATAAGCTTGCCTTTGGGTACTATTGTGTAATTTATACAGGTATAGGTAGTAGGTATAGGTAGTGTATTGAGATATTCAATTTTAAAGCAATAATAAATTATCGCATTTGAAAATTATTCTAATTCGAGTTCAGTTAAAAAATGGTGGTTGACTCTTTTTCTGACCTTTCTTTAAATTAACAGTAAACTGAAAATTAAATCTTTAAAGTAGCAAATGTATTCCATTATTATAATCGATAAAATAAATCACTTATCACTTAAACTTTTCAAGAAATCTTTCTATCAAAAAAATGTTTCACGGAAAATTATAGGTACCTAAACATAAAATATAAACCATTATAAAACCGATACAATATGTTACACTTCACTCAAAATCTAAAATTTAAGTATTTAATTTATACATATACCTAATTATCATTGTTATGTATTGTCCTGCATGTATTTTGATTCCCATATTTTAGTTGTAAATATAGTAAATATAGTACGTCTATTACTGATTAAAAAACTTAAATAATAATGAGTTTATTTTAACGTATGCATATTATATAGAGGAAAACTAAAAAGCTAATAAAATATCTATTTTACATAAAGTTCAAAATTTAGATGAATCTTTAATAGGTACTGTATGTATAAAATAATACGAAATCCGTATTTTTAGAAGTTAATACATTAAATATAATATTTGTTATTAGATAATTAGTGTATAATATTAATGCGTTTAATAAATAATAGGTAACAGTTAACTAAATAAAATAATGATAATGTAATAAATTAAAATAAGTTACTAAAGTATTAGGTGAATTATTATTATACTATGTGCGACTAGAGAAAATGTATTGATTAATTTAATGTAAACAAAATAACACACAGATATTAGTTAAATATCTTTACAGAATAAATTTAAAAGTATTTTAATGTATAAGCAACTACCACCTACCAAAATAAGAATTTGTATTAGTTTTTTACTTGCATTATAGTTCTGACCAAGGATTTATCTAGGATAATATTAAAAAAAAAAAATTAACTACTACTTAAACTTCAGACTAAATATTCTTTAAATATAAATAACACTAACTTGTGCATTAAATTATTCATCAACAAACCTCTTTTAAAATAAAACTAGACCTATGACTTCTAATTATAGGTAAATAACAAAATATTTCCCAAAAAAATCAGTCATTTTAAAATATCACTAAGAAAAATAACAAATTCCTTGCCCTTCAAAAATGCACATCTAAAAACTGTAGAAGGAAAGGCAAACAATGTCTTAAAATTCACATAAGCTCCTTAATCCATGACTTATCAATCAACGTAATTCCTGGTAACTCTGAATATGGCAGTACCGAAAATGGTGTAGACTTGTTAAACTAATAAATAATAATAATAATAAACAAATAAGAAGAGTCACCAGTTCACCACTAGGTTTATCGTTCCATTCAGCGATGCATGTAATTTTTTTTTAAATAAATTCAAAAATGAAACATCACAATTTATTCTTATTTTATCTATAGGTTTAGTTTCTTAAATTATATAAAATAAAGAAAAAATATGTATAATTCTTAGATATGTACTATAATATTATAGTTCGTTATAAAAATCCATCCTTACATTTTTCAAATAAAATCTCGCCTATATACAATCAATCTTAGTAATAAAAAAAAAAAAAATACAAAACAAAAACAATTATACTATAACAATGGATGAAAATATACGCATTATAAAATCTCTTTTGGAATAAATTTAATAAACGGTCATTAAATAAATATTTGATTTTATTAAGTACTTTTCACAAAAAAATTCAAAGAATAATAACATTTCTGATTAAAATATTTTACTGAAAAAAAAGTGTTAATAAATACCATTAAATAAAAATGTTTTTGTACACTATTAGTATTTTGTAATGAAAAGAACTTCCAGTCTTTATACTATAAGTTGTATCTAAAAGTGCAACTGAATGTTGATTAATTCATAGACTTTTGTCTAGGCTAAATCAATAATCAGTGAGTAAATAATGCACTAAATTATGTACTATATATATATATATATTTTTTTTTTTAATTAAAAAAATATAAATTGATTCTCTAATTTTATGATTTTATATTATTGAACAATATCAATTTAATCTTTCATTGATATGTAATTAGATTTTAAACATAATTTGTATTTTTTAGATTCTTAACGGTCCGATGAATATATTGACTTTACAATAATGTGTAACTTTTTTATGGTCTGTCGTCATCTTTTGCCATGGTAAAACTGCATTGATTTACAAAAATGTGGGCATTTTCTGGTAGAAAATTCTATGTAGGTAGTTGGTACTTTTTTTGTTTATAAAATTTAGTTAAAGGTACCTTATATAGGTATATACAAAATAAATATAAATAAATACCTTATAAATTACCTATTATGGATTTTTTTCTATAATTGAATTTTAATTATTTTATTTTATTAATCCACGATTTAAATTTAATACCTTCTGCTTTAATGTTATAAGTTCTTTTTAAATAAGTAGGTATATTTTTTTCTTTTGGGTTTTTTATAATATTTATTTGTAATATAATATTTTAATATAAGTATAATTGACAATTGTATATACATTTTATAAATAAAAGGTAATAAATCATTTCCTACTTGTCATTATTTCTTAATAAAAATAAAAGAAGTTAGTCTATCTTACTATGAAAATGTTTTCCTAGAGAAACAATTTAAAAACCAAGTAATAAAAAACGAGAAAAAGAGATTTGATTTTATATAATATCAATCTATCCAGTCAGACACTATGAATTCTGTAATATAAACTTGCAAACGGTATGAACCTAAGTCTAATTTCAAATCAATTTATCATGTATTATTATATTTTCAATAGATAATAATAATCCATGCGATTAATTAAAAAAAATTTATTAATGTCACTGTGTCAGCAAATAATTTTAAAAAAGACCTTGGAATAATCAATAATTATTATATTTTTATATGCATTTACCTAGATTAGGAATTTATATATATAATATATATATATATACACATAGAAAATATAAAATAAATTTTCAATAATTATTATAGCTAAATAATTAGAATAATAATTTAGAAGTGTGAGAAAAATTATAAAATAATATGAGAAGATAAATATTAACAATATAGACAATATAGTTTTACAAAATTATTTTAAAAATATGTAGTATAGTTATAATACTTCAAGGTATTTAAAATGTATAATATTTTATTATAGCAATATTCATTATTATAGTTTTTTAATCATCACAGCTCTCAAGTATTAACCTAACCTAACTAAGATTTAACCTAACCTAACCTTATCAAGTATAAAAGTTGAATACCTCAAATACTCGTTTTCGATTTAGATAGGTACATCAACATTTTTCAAAAGCCCAGATAGTTAACAATTATAACTATAATTTTCAATCTATTCATAGTTAGTCATTTTATTCATTAGTTAGTCACTCTAACTGTGATCCAACAATACAGCAAGTGAATAAAAATATATTTTTTTTAATTTGGCACATCACTGATTTTAGTTATTATACTCACAACATACCTATATTAAACTAAAATATTGGTAGTTATTTATTATTTCTTACATATATTTAAAGCATTTGTACCACTGGCAATAATAATAGTATCAATGTTCAATGAATATTACAATACGGCTGAGTAACCGAGTAAGACACTCATGCCTACCAGTGTCTGATTTCCGGTTGGTAAGTACAAGCATATTTAGTTATATACGTAATACTATCGTTTCCGGTCTCCAAGATCACGATACGGTGGTTACGATGGCAGTAGCCATACAACACGATGGTTGTATATTATTTAGTGCACTCAAAACCTAACGGTTTTTCTACTTGTCATTTGTTTTAGTAGATCGTACATCCATTTATAGGTTTTACATAAATAATACTAATGGATGTTATCATAAGTAAGCCTACTTTAAAGTGGTCAGTGGCAACAATATCATGAATATCCAAAATTATCAATATTGAGTCAATTCAATCTCATAAAAAAAAAAAAGAGTTAAAATATTAGCAGAGTAAATACATAATAACCAAATATGAATTATCAGTATTAATATTTAAAAACTGTTGCAACAAGAAAAATATGATTGAGGCCGCTAGTAATCTGCATATTTTTATTTAGGTACCTACTTATTATATAAACTACCCACTACAATGCGGCATCTATAAAAAAATCTATTTGGAAACTATTGTCTATTGGATGTAATAGTGTTTGACAAAAATGTAATACTCACATTACAAATATTTTATAAAGAGATATAGTACCAACAGTTATTCATTTTTGAATCACTCCAAAAAAACAAAATCTATTTGATCGAAAACTTATTTTGTGTAAATTTCTGTTTTACCTTAAATATTTTCATTATTGAATTCCCATTTTTTTGAAAAATAATAAAGATATTCAACTATGACCTCTCAAAAATAATAAACTAATTCAATTAGATATCAGAAACCATTCTCAAATTTAAATATCGTATTTTTTCTATTTTTAATAGAGTATACAAAACAAAATCATCGATACATTCATCCCTCATTGGCTGGCTATTGCTCAGAATCTAAAACTTTTGATAAGTAAAAAATTTGTTTTCTTACCTTTAATCTCAAAAATTAATAACTAGATTATGTTTATTTTTATCATTTTTAAATATCGCAATATTCGCAATATTTTATTATATTTATCACTGCTCATTATAATTTTTGTTATCAAAATAGTTCTATTAAATGTACAGTATAATATTCTAATATTTTAAGTTACAATACAGTAAGCTGTTCATTATGCAACTATATTATGTACCTCTTTTGAACAATATTTTAACCTGAAATTTGAATATAATGAGGTATATACTTGTATTCTTATTTAATAATTATTTTGGGCGATATCAAAAATTTTTGAACTCCTGTGCTCTTTTTGAACAAATTTTTTCCCATGACGTTCTTTCTTTAGTCAAAACATGACTATTCAAAAGAAAACCACTGCCGTATTTTGAGTTTCCAAATTATTTTTAGACCACTATATATACGGCTCCCTATATCCTAAAACGCCCATATGCAAACTTTAGAAACCACAGAAAATATAATAATGCACTATATTATTTGTACACTTATAATATAATATATTATCATCTTTACTATTTGTTTTTGTAAGCAATTAAAGCAGAAGCATTTTATTTCTTTTAAATTGTAATACATGACGTGATGACTGAATGGTATTAAAGATATACATTTATCAATGAATAAAGACTAGTAAGTTAATAATATAAATTTAATATAATAAAGTTAAATTAAATACTATGAGCTATTATAGAAGGTTACTATAGGATACGGATGTAACGCCAATATGCATTGCAAGTCATGGAAACAGTTTCAGTCCTCCCCTCGGTGTACTAACAACCAAGAAAATTCCAATTAACTAATTGGGAAATGTTCTTAAACGGTGTCATTATCGATGTAAAACATTTGAGTACCAAACCTAAAAGAACACTTAGTCAGACATGTATATTTCCAAATAAAACTTAAAAACAGAATCAAAAACTATACATACAATATTGAATATAATTCCTAAATACTAATTAAGTTAAATCAATTAATTAAAATAAATACCAAATTTGTAACATAAATTACAACTGATAAAATAAAATAATTGTATAAGGTATTTGATTTTATTTTCATTGAATGAATCATTTAGCTGAGTTAAAACAAATTTATCTAATGTAATATTTCAATACATATTTAAGCATTATCAAACAATTATTGTATTAGAAACACATAAGCAAATATCATTTAGACCGGTGGAAGACATAAGCGCCAAAATTAGATAAGCAAAAATAAAGTCGTATCGTACAAAAGCGCCAAAATCGCATCGTACGGAAGCGCCAAAATCCAAAATTTTTTTGGTTTGGCTTTTCTTCCGTGCACCGAAGTATCTGATGCTTTTACAGATTTAATATCCATCGCACCCGAAGATCAAACAATTTTAAAATTTAGTCATTATGTTTTAGAAACATACATTGATTCTAGTATATTTCCGTCTAAAATT
>VUJU01000068.1:177318-198505 GCA_009835225.1 Aphis craccivora
AAACATTATACTAATTACTAGTCATTGTATTTTTCCGCTTTTCAGGGTATAATATTAATATCATTAAAGGTAACATAAATAAAAACAAACACAAAGATTTGTTTATATATTTTACAACTTTTGCAGTAACCTTGTAGTTTTTACGAGAATAATAATTGTTTCGCGAAAAAAAAAATTCGTTTTAATATTATACTAAGAATCGGCTAATGAATTTATAATGATGGGAATTATTATTTTTTTGTAAGAGTGTATATTATATAGTGCGCAAAATATAAAAACGAATATCAACTTATACGATTTTCATTTCGTACAACGAGTCAGTATTGCTTAATATATTGTTATGTTTGTAGTATCAGCAATTAAAATATTGTTGTAAGACTGCATGTCATATTGTTACGGAAGTTTTTCCCGAGCCATAACGATAAACGACACTGTACGTACTACGTATATAGGCGTGTAATAATACTATACGATGGAATAGTTTTTTGTTTCTTTTGCAGTGCTCAAGGTTAATTTTTGTCGGCTTATACTTAATTTTCACGTTAATATAAAACCAAAAAAATACGCGATACGAATATATAATACAACATTTAAATTTAAGGTTAAGTACAATTTTAAACGTAAAAAGTGAATTTATTCGAGATGTTTGCAGCCGGTATTGAAGATATATTATACACAAAAAATACAAAAATAATATGTATAGGTACCTACATATACGACACATAATGGTATAATTCTTTGTTAATATATATATATTAATCATAGAGTATATACTTTGTAATGACGTCTTGTAATACCTCTTTCTATAAGTATACAACTTAAAAAATTCAAAGTTTTGCGATAACACTATTCCTGTTAATATCCCAATCTAAATTTAAAGTTTATTCAACACAGCCTCTCCCCTGCTATAAATCGATTTCCACGCAATTCGCGTTTAATTTCATATACATTCGTCGATCCAAGTGTTTACAAGTCACTTGATTTTGAAAATACAATAAAATACTGTCATGATATTATTCGGATCTCCTGTGGGTGTTTGTAATAATTTATATTTTATAGGTATTTCATGTATACACGAACAAATTTATCACTGACGCCACCGTACTATACGGTCCACGGTTGTACTACAGTAAGACGAAATTATAACAAATCGCATCTGCTGCTCGTTTGACTCGAAGTCATATATTATACATAAAATTAATCAATTAATATACCGCGCGTGTATACTCACGTGGGTGTAATAATGGGCAAAGTAGTTTTATGTTTATCCATTCAAAAGCAGTATTCAGTTGTTCGACTAAATGCGGTTAAGATTTATTTGTTTACAGTAAAAATTTACATACAACGAACGACGTGACAAGCTGTTCTCGCAAAAACAATTACGCCAAGTATACATACATACATTACAGTTTACTACGTTTAGTTATATACTATTATACGTTACCTGCCTACTAAACGGCTGTTGCTTTTGGTATATAAAAGCTCTTCACTTGTGCCTATTTCGTGAATTTATTGTATGTTTTTTATAATTAACGACGAAACGCTTTACTACTATGAAACGAACATAATATTTATTATTATTTTTATGATTTCGATGTTCGTTGAAACTTGAAATTACATTCTCGACGCATAAGTATTACCCCATCATCGATGTCTTTAAATCATCCTCGTTAAGATTTTATTATTGGGTACCTTCGATAAAAAAAAAAAATATTATAAATTATAATATACTTTCGCAGTATTTACTTAAAAATGCTTAATGGTGGACAGGATATTCAGTCATAATAACTTATAGAGGGGTATAAAGCTGCTACGTGCACTTCGTTTTATCACTTTTCTTGTCACATCCACCACGGAACAGTAAGAATAGTGGCACGTTATTGCTATTAGTTTAAAACGAGCAGTTTAACGATAAATCGTCACATTATTTATGATTCTAATAAAGCAGCACTATTAAAGATTATTTTTAGTTACTTTTCCGTTTAAAAATTTGTAAAATCATCTGATGAAAGCTACATATAATCAAGACGGTATTTTCTTTACATGCCTCGTATGAAAATTTTGGAATTTTTTTAATAATAACATAACAGGTTAAGACAATAATTACGTTAAGTTGGTGACGTTTATGATACTTATTAGGTATATTTAATTTATGCGTTTTAAATGACAGGTGACTTGATTGTAAACTGAACTCGACCGAGTTAAAAAATATCATATCATTATAACTTATCAATCATATTGATAATACATCACACAAATATAATATTATTGTATGAGCGGTATAACGAACCGATTGTGCCGTCTATTGTCTTTACAACAGACATTTACCCACGTTCGAACACACTAAATAATTAATAATTATCGTATATTGTGCCGATTTAACGACGGAGACTCGGGCGACGTTATACGTACCTATATAATAACGCCTAATTTAGCTTCTTATTTATCGACCGTTTGTCGACAAAGCCCACGGTCTTCGTCCGGTGCCGGTTATATGCGCGAGTACTTACCTATATATACGACGATGGTATTACATTATTATCGTGTACCCATTACACACGCGAGAGCCTTTTTTTTTAACGATGACGCACTTGTTCTGCTCTTCTGGTATTTAAATATTATATATATAATATACATGTATTGTCATATAATATAGACCGAACCTACGCCTACTTTTCGTTCTCAACACACTCATGGGCAGTGGAGAAGAGAGGGAGCTAACTGTATTTATTGTATCGTGAACTTGGCTGCGTCGCTGGCGTGTAGTGAACCAAATCGGCGCGTACCTACATAACACTGCAGCATAGTATCATTTCACACATCTAGGTATATGTTTATTGTATTATAACACACATACTTTTCACCGCGGTTATTGTATTATTATTATTATAATTTCCGGTATTATCGGCATCGATATAACAAACGAAAAGCATATTTTCACGGTCCAAGGTATACACGCAAACGCGAGATTTGCGTTCCCGACTGGTACACATTTTTTTCTTCATCGTAGCAATGATTTCGGGAAATTAATCCTTTAATCCGCTATTCGAGAGCTGAAGCTGTTAAAATTCATGTATTGTTTGGACGAGACCCATTATACAGACGTTTAAAAAATGAAATCACTAATTTTCATCGAGTATTCACAAACAGTTTTGAAGTTTACGCAATAAAAGCGCATCATATATAGAACAGGGCCGACCAAACAGTCGATCGCGGACAATTTCAAAGTCGATCATATTAGAATTTATTTTTATGGCCACGCGCCCTATATGTTTCTTAGTGATTATATAGTTATTCAATATTAAAAAAAAAAAATGTCTATGCAAGTCGATCCTCAAAGGTGAAGTATATTTTTAGAAGACCATGATCAAAAAGATCAACGGTTATCGTTAAATCAAGCGGATACGAGAAAAAACTTGTGCCGTACTGTGGCTAGTAATTTAGTATTTATATATATGTATATATAATTGTACTTTAAGTACAATAATACAATAAGCCGAAGAGCATACCCGAATTCTACGTCGATGAGCCACTCCAAAACCCAACGATTATCTATTATCTATCTACACTATATATATTCACTTGATCGTTTGTCGGGAAATTAATCAACGCGGACCCTCGACCGTGCTAACGAGTCGGCGAATTTTATTGTCTTACGTACTTTTGAAAGTCACGGTTTTGGTTCGGAAACACATTATTACCCGCAATGCAAGTCTGCAACAAATTAATGTGCCTATATATACAGCTGCCGCGTACAAATAATCTTTCTATGATTTGCGTGGTTTTCTTATTTTCTATTTTAACAAAGCTTTAGTGGGTATCTCCGCACTTCTTTTCTATACCGTTCGTCTCTCGATTTATTATAAAGTAGACGTTAATATGGTTTTTGCAAGTAACGTTTGTTCAATTAGTCCGGTAAAATGTAATATAATCGCAATCGAGTATGATCTCGAAATTATATTTCGGCTCGGCATTATGCTGTTATAGTGTTATACTTGCCCATATATACACCGATGTATGAATGAAAAAATTATTTTGAGCTTGTGAAAATTATATTACATCGTATGCTGCATCATTCGTATTGCACAATTCCATCACGGAACATCCGACAGTGAATGTAGAATCGTCAAAAGCCTCCGCGTTGAACCAACAGCGCTAGTCAAACGGAAATAGGACGAGTAAATAAAAAAAAACTCTGCAGTGACACTAAAGAAAAGTGCAACCACTAAGTCTTTGTCTTAGCTATATTAGCATATAAATATTACATTATAATTTTAATAATGCTTAAATATAATTATTATTAAATTTATTCATGGTAGTTGAAGTGTCAATTTTTCTGATTTAAATTTTATATTACACGTTCACTCATCTACTCGTAAATATAATGTTTAATGTATTTCATGTGAATAATTGATTGTATTTATTAATTTTATTGATTTTATTATTAATTATTATCTATTTAGTATCTTATATACACTTTGTTATTAAACTTTTCAATATTTTAAAAATATACATTTAGTTCAGCCAACCGTTAAACTAAAAGAAAACCAACCTAAAAGCAAACAATAACTCTGCTGTACGGTAGGTAGAGGTATGTCTACATGTACTTCGTCATTACTCATTAAGTATCAATAAATCACTATTACGAATTTGTTCAATCTGAATTCAATTAATAATTGTTGTATAAAATGGAAAATTATTCTGGGTGAGGCTGATCTTATTTGTGGAAAACAAAGGTAACTAAACAATTATTCAAATACAGTGGAAACTCAATAATTCCGCTCCCTTACGAAAACCTCGATTACTCGAAAGAAAAACTATAGATAACTCGAACATTCTGTGTTCCGAATATAGACGAATAATATAGATAATATAATATAATATCGAATAATTTTATAAACAATAATTGTCTAATCGGTTTAAATACTGTCGATAATAGCATGTCCTCTCAAATTTTAAGTAAAATAACAAATTATCTATTATGAAGTTGATAAACTGTAAACATGTTTTTATTTTATTTTTTGTCGTGTTAATTTTTTTAATTTAAATAAACTATACCTATAATCACATTTCTTACAGTTTATATTATAATAATTAAAAACTTGAATACGTCATACACGCATACATTTTAAAAACTCTTTAAGTCAATTTTTTTTTTTTTTTGAACATCTTGATAACTCGAAAACCTTAGTAAGTCGAAAACCTCGAATTAAAATTATTCTAGTTTTTTGTTCTTTTGGTTTATTTTCATAAAATATCTCAATACTTCCATTTCGAAGCGTACAGTCGTTGCCAAATAAATTGAGACGGCGGCGGCGGCGCGACAACAAAAAACCAGTGGTTCTCCGTATTTCAATGTTATTACCGAAAATACATAAATAAACCAACAATCGTTACAAAAATTATTTTACAATATTAATTTAACATCAAATATTCTGATAATAATTTTTTATTTAAGAACAAAAAGCAGAAATTGTAAAATAATATAAATAAGAAAGGGAGAGAGAGAACAGAAAATTCTGCAGAACATTTTTGCACTGAGCCGGGTTCGAACTGGTGACTGCACGCGTCGTAGCCAACTGCATGACCTTTGCACAACACTTCCAGCGACTAGTTTGGGCAACACTTACTGAAAATCGCCGCCGCTGCCGCCGTCTCAATGTATCTGGCAACGACTGTAATAAAGAAATACTAATTCCTGCTTTTTCGGAGGTGGTGAACCACTAGGCTGTTAGTTGTAGGCACAACTAGATTTCAAGGGAATAGAGTCTACCATTAAGGAAGTCTATTATCTTATTATTTTATAGGATTTGTTACGTAATATTAAATAGTTTTTGATATATATATAAATGGTGGTGAATAGTATCACCATACTCAACGTGTATACCTCACGTGACATCAGTTTACACACTTTAGGTTAACATAGGTACATATAAAAGTTATTTTTATTTTATACTATTAAGGTGATATGTAATTTTTGTTGTTCTTGCTTAAGGTTTTAATTTTTTATGTGACTACTTTGTTTCAGATTTTGTAAATCTCACAGATGTGCATCTAATAAATCACGTGGCAACGTAAGTAACAACATATAATACGTAGTATAAGTATACCATTCCTAGTGCACTCTTGTACATCATAAATAAATCACAAAATATTATCATAAGATGATCACAAAAATATTTATAAAGTAATCTAATAAACTAATTATATAATAATCACTATATTTATTTATTACTAACACAAAAAAAAAAATATATATATTATATATAGATAAAAACACCAACAAATTAAGCTTTAATTACTAATTAGTCTTTAAGATTACAAGATTGCTAACACAACACCTAAAAGGTTTTCTTTTTTATTGTATTATCCTTTATTGTTAATAAATTACTAAGAGTACATTCATATAATAATAATGAATATATTTATTATTATATACTTTTTATTAAATATCAAAGATATACATTTAACTAAACTTGATTCTTCTCCTCTTGTGTCAGACACTAATTTTCGTTTATATTTAATGTATCCTCAAAATGTAATTTACTATAAGAATATATCAACATTACAGAATATAAAACTTCATCTTAAAACTGTTAAATATATGAATTTTAATGCAGTTCATATTTCGAATCGTCAAATAGAGATAAAGGTTATGATATAAAAAATTATTTCAAAATAGATCCTAAGTATGGAAATTTAAACGATTTAAAAGAAGTAGTTGATGAAGCAAATAAATTAAATATTTATCTATTTATGGACTTGGTTTTCAATCATTTAAGTTATGAATATGAATGGTTTCAAAAAGCAATTAATGGATCTAGTTATTATAAAAATTTATTTTATCATTCCAACGAAAAACCAAAATATTTAAAAGAGAAATCAAATATAACATACGCTGCATATCAAATTGAAACAGATAATTTTAATAAAACAGTTTTTCAATATAATTTTATCAAGTAGAAAATTTAGAAATCCCTCATTGGGAGAAATATAATAGTACTTGGTATTTTCATTCATTTTATAAAACTCAAATAGACTTGAATTGGGCAAACGAAAATGTTTATGATCAATTTAAAAATATAATAGAATATTGGGCAAAATTTGGCTTTAATTTTAGATTAGATGTTATAAGTATTCTCAGAAATACACCATACTATGACTATGTTAATTTTTCAAATAGAGATTATAATTTTATAATAACAAAGAAAATTATACATTTTGTGAAAAAAATAAATCCAAATATTTTAATTATTTCAGAAGCTATTCAACAAGATTCTCAACTAGTAGACTATTTCAAATTAAATTTATTTAGTTTTAATTACAACTTTGAATTAAATACAAATATATGGAAATCATTTATTTTTAATAATAAATCTTATATTGAAGAAATCATAAATAATAATAAAAATTATCCGGAAATGAATAAAATTAATTATGTAAGACATCATGATGAAATTGCATTACTATCACCAAAAGAGTTTAAGTTAATGTATAAATCATTTAGTTGTAAACATTTACATAATAATTCTTTACCAAATTATGAATTTTCTAAAGGTTTTGTTGGAACTACATTTTCTTTAGTATGTTTAGATATAAATAAATTTAAATTTATATATTCAATATTATTTTCAATATCAAAAAATATTTTAATTCCAAGTGGAGATGAAGTTTTGAAAATAAATGATTCAGCCAAAAATTTACCCAAAAATGAAAAACAAGATTCAAGAAACATAGCTAGAAAATCAATTAATTTTATTGATGAGTTGAATAGTATTGAAAAAAGAAATAATATAGAATTTGTCAAAACAATGATTAATATGGCCAATAAATATATTAAAGATGTTAAAAATATTATCTTTTTAAATAATTATCCCGATTATGTTTTAGCTTTAAAACATATTTTAAATAAGCAAAAATCATTATATTGTATTTTAAATCTTTCTGGAAAAAATGTTTTTGAAATAAATTTAACAAAAAATATCGATAAAATTATTTTTTCTACTGAAATTATCAAATATAAAAATAACAGTTTAATATTAAATCCACATAATACTATTTGGTTTCTTTCTTATAATTAAAACAGACTCTAACGCATAAATCTTTTAGACTTAGGGTGTCTAAAATTATGAGTTAATGGGTTAATTTAGGTTAATTTAGGTAATGTACTAATGTCGATTGTCGTGTTTATGAGTTATATTATTATTATAAACTATTATTTTTGTATCAGTTATTATTATTATTCTTTGTAAAAGTTTTTATCGACGCTTGCCCGATTCTTTTTTAAATGTACGAAAAATAATAAAAATGCTAAAAACTGTAATTAAGTGCCTCGTCACCAGTCCTCCAGCGGAGCAATTAATCGATACCTGTGTTGGAGTGTACCTCTGACGTCGTAATTTTGATGCTAATTTTTAAACATTTATACATATAAATATTATATATGTATATTTCACATTATATGTTGTATTGTACGCTTGTTTTATAAATGATGGTGTTGAATGTTGTTTGCATTATAAAAAAATGAATATAATGAAATATAAATAATTTTAATCATATTATATAAAGGGATGTATAAAGGACCTACACAAATAGTAAAACAAAATTTACGTATTATAGATATATAATTAAGATAGTTAATAAACAACGTAAATATATCTTTATGATAACATATACATTATGAAGTAAAGTTAAACTCGGCATCAGTTACAATACATAGGTACAATATTCGTCCTAGCGCAACCTATTTACCACCGTGAGTTGTAGTCCCGGAGACGTTATCACTTCGTCACGTATCCTCTGAGTGCTCAACATAGATAATAAAGACATGGATAGGCCACGCTTATGTTAAATATATTTGAGGCCGCGTGCCCGGAGGGGAAGGCAATTGAGGTGTTTTCATAATAATAATCGATACTCGATATAGGTATACTTGTTTGGCCTCAACTTCACCCCTTAAACACCGCTGATAAGACCGATATGTCTTATCCATATCTTTATTATCTATGGTGCCCAACGACTGCATATTAGGGTGATCTTACTACACTATCATAGTAATAGTCAACGTCGTATCGTCGGCCCAGCGTACCGAACGTCAATCCAAACGTCGAGTGCGCCGTCATACAGCCGTTCATTAGCGACTCGTGTAAATGTAACGGACAACACGGATCGCCCTTGGTTGCTTTCATATTATGAACCATCCGCATAGCGTCGTTTTATCTGTTCCTTCGGGTCTGTCGACATAAAGAAGTTTGGAGACGTTTCTGTCTACGGCAGCCATCGCACAATCGAACACGTCATCATCTGGTTCTTCTTGCAGCAGTACGACGTCCGGTAGTGCCAATACTATAGTCCCATAGCGACGGCTACAGCAGCGTAAGTTGGATGCTCAACCCCATCCACTCTCTTTATGTCACGGTAAGACAGTGGGCCTCTCTCGTGTAGAATTAGCAGTCACAATAATTGAAAATGTTCGCGATCAAGTGGGTTGACGCGGTATGTCACTTCGCCTTCTCGGCCATGTTCTGCGCGTCGAGTTCAAAGTGGTAGTGTACCGGTATCGCTCGGTACAGGTACTGTCTAGTCTCATCATCGTCGGTCACGTTGAGTTTGGTTCAGGCCAAAGCGGCGTTTTTCACCCGCTCTAGTACCTTTCCAGGTGCAAGGTCTTCCTGGTGTACCAGAAGTCTAATTATTCCGACTCTTGTTGTGCATTTCATACGAAAACAACCTCTGGACGGCTTCTGCAGGTGTACTGATGTACAGTGAATATACATATAACTGAAATCAACATGTGTCACAATCAAAAATAAAATAATGTGTCTATGTATATTGTACATATACGTATGTCGAAATGGCTCTATGTCGTGTTATTAAATATTATTATATGTTGTAAATAATATAACATAACTGACATTGCGTATGATACAATTTTACAACAACTTTATTTGACTGTTCAAAAATATTGTTAGTTTTAATAATATAAACCATTTTATTTTATTATTATATATTATATAGATATAAGTATAAGTATATTATAAGTCTAGTATACTTGTCGTATTAAAATACAATTTAATTTTAGCCGTGTTTTTTTATATACATATGTAGTATTAAGGCTTATTCATTAAGTATTTTTAAATGTCGTAAAATTGTAACTAGGTTAAATAATAATATTATATTTAACTTATATAAATAATTTATAGGAATAGTCATAGACTAATTGGGGTTCTTCAGTGGTAATCGATTAATGCTGTCACCTGTGACACTGTTGGAAATACGGTGAATAAAGTGTCATCTTTTAATAATTATTTTATTTGTTTAAAATAGTGTTCGTATGAAGCTATCGGCGTATACGACAAAGTGGCGCCCAACTCGATAATTATAATAAAAAAGTACAAATAAAAAAAATATATTTTATTTTGATATTGTGTGTAGAATATATCTATTTATCTTTAGTTCAATTATTTATTAACTTTATTTTTTTTTGTCTTTACAAATTAATAGCTTTTTAGAAAATATTTATACTTTATTTAGCTCATAGACACACCGAAAAATATTTTATTGAACATAACTTTTAAAACTGCACATTGGTATTTTTTTTTTATTATTATTATTATTGATGTTTACATTTTTTTAATATTAAATTTTAAAACCTTACATAAGTTGTTATTATTATATTTATATATAAATTTTTTTTTTTTGTTTCAACATATTTCTTATTTTAATATAACACTATAATAGATAATTCAATCAGTTGTTAAATCGATTATAGATTGGTACAAAAGCAAATTTGCAAATTATTATTGGGATTACATATTTATAATTATTATATTTTATGGTTTCTAAATAACTCATTTCGTTTGTATTTTGTTAGTTGTGTACAAGAATACTGTACATTTTAACTTAAATTTAAAAATATTTTTTTTTTATAATTATTATTATTTGTAATCATATTTTCGTATTTTTATCTTATGCCCTTATGGTTAACTTGGGTTTTATAGATTATTTTATCAATTACCCATCTTATATTTATATAGGTATACATTTTGTTTATAAACTTGTGATTAATTTTGATATGACTGTGCCGAAATAATAGATCAAACAGGTCACGAAAGATTCAAAATACCATCCTCCATCGTTCATTGCCGAATTATTATTAAATTTATTTATGGTAATTTAAGTGTTAATTTTTTCAGATTTAAATTTTATGTTACATGTTCACTCACCTGTGTTTAATGAATTGCAGTATGTAAATAATTGATTGTATTTATTAATTAATTAATTATATTGATTTTGTAAGTCATTAATTATTATAGGTATATGAATCATTATATTATATATTTGGTATCTTATATTAACTTTGTTATTATACTTTTCAATATTTTAGAAATATTAAATATTAAGTTCAGCTAACCGTTAACCTTATAGTAAAACAAATCCATAAAAGTAAATAATAATTCTGCTGTAAAATAAATGTCTACATGTACCTCGCCATCAAGTACCTACCTATAAATCACTATTACGAATTTGTTCAATTTAAATTCAACTGTCACAAATCATTGTGTAAAATATAAAATTATTCTGGGTGAGGCTGGTTTTATTTGTCGATAACTTATCGATGATTATAATTTTAACAATTTTTTTAATTTGATGTATACAATTTATTTGAAACCGGAAATTTCCATAAATATCCACTTCCATAACCAACTATAATTATAGCGTTATTGGTACTACAACAAAAGCCAATCACATTTATGTTATTTAGTTAGGTAGTTATTATTACATTAGCTAGGTTAATTTAGGAATTCAGGATGTAAGCAGAAACTAATAGTTAATAATACAATTATATAAAAATAAAATCGTTATGCACACAAATCATGATATTTTTGATAACTATTTAATAATATAATTTAATTATTAATTAGTTTATCATTCTCACGGATTAAGTAACATGATTTATAGTAATTTGCATTAGAATAAAATATTACAAATGTTGTTATTTTTATAAGCTTATATAGATTAGTTTGTTGGTTCGATCTCGAAAGTGATAGCTGTAATAGAAAAATAGATAAAAAAGAATTTTATTAAAAAACATATGATTTACCTATTGTATTATATTATTTATCATCTATGGCAAACGACAATAATCTTCATCATTCCTAGGAGACGATGTACCATGAACAATTCTAATAGTCATAATAATGAACAGTCGTCAGATAAAGTACATCTTTGATATATAACAATAGTATTCTCAATATTTTTTCGATTTATTTTCATAAAATACTTAATAGTTACTTCTATTGCAAAATGTGATGAAGGCGAAAAAATAACTATTTCTTCGGCGTCAATGCAGCACATCTGGACTATAGATATTATATGGCACAGATTTTACGGAAAGTTTCGACGTTTACGTAAGTTAAAATGTTCATATCGTTCATCCAATTCATTAGATACCTAAATCGATAGAAAGAAAATAAAGTCTTCAAATATACTTTGGATTCTGGAAGAAGCGATGAATGTATTGATTTTACAATAATGTATTTTTTCTGTCCGTCACGATTTTAAGCTTAAGATAAGGAGCTCTTTTTATTAATTACCAGAAAAAAAATAAAATTGAAGAAAAACTAAATTTTTTAAGTTGAACTAGTGTCATTTCCATAAAATTGATTGATTTATTTATTTTATAACTCAAAAATTACAATCATAGAAATTTTTCGGTGGAAGACATAAGCGCCAAAATTAGATAAGCAAAAATAAAGTCGTATCGTACAAAAGCGCCAAAATCGTATCGTACGGAAGCGCCAAAATCCAAAATTTTTTTGGTTTGGCTTTTCTTCCGTGCACCGAAGTATATTTACTCTATGAAAAATGTCTTTATATCTAAAATTTAAAAATTTAATATAAAAATCCTTGTTAGTTTTATATATGCTAAAAATACTAAATGTTAACCAATTTTTTTTGATAATATTTTTTACACAAAGTATCATTTTCAAAATAGTTTGTGTTATTAATAGACTTTTGAATTCTTCAATATAGACGTATAAATATATATTTTTTCTTTAAAAGACGTTAAAATACTATTCGCTGGGTTAGTTTTTATTTTATTCTAAAAAATTAAATAATAGTTTTCATATGAGTTGTTTTTATATCTGAATAAACATAATGAAAATATACAATTAAATATACAATTTTTATGCTGCTACCCCGGTGACCTTAAGTACTTAAATTGTATTTCCCATCATAGCTCGCAATACATAAAATAGCACAAAATGTTCATATCGTTCATATTTTGCATATTTTTATTTTGATTTACAATACCTAATGTATTTTTTTTTTTGTTTGTTACAATTTTAAACTTAAGATGAGGTGCTTTATTTTAATATATATAATCTATTTGATATTTTAGGAAGTTAAAAGTAAAATTTAAAAAAAAAAATTCAGACCTTTTATTAATAACCAGAAAAAAAATTATATTAGAGAAAAACTATATTTTTTTAAGTTAAACTAGTATTATTTCCATAAAATTGGTTTTTTTTTTAAAACTAAGAAATGACAATTATAAAAATGTTTAATCATCAATAATTGTCTACATCAGAGGTTCTCAAACTCTTTTGGGAATTATTTAAAATTTGGTGACACACAATATCAATGAATGATGTTTTTTTTTAATGAATTAGTTACAACAAAAAATATATATAAAGATAGATTTTATCAATATATAATATTATTTTTATTATTAATATAAAAATATAGCAAAACTCACTAAAAACACAATCGCGACCCATAGTTTGAGAACCTCTGGAATCTACATCATAAGTATATTTTTCAAAATAATTTCACTATTTTTAGACAATTCAACAATTGATATACTTATATATATTTTTTTTTTTTGTAAAATCCGAAAAAAAATATCGAGAGACAGTTATGCTTAAAATGTTCCTCATCAGTTTTTCATTTACCAATTTATAATAACCAAAAATATATAGTTATTGGTTAAATGTACAAATTATTTTTTAGCGAAAAATTCTATAAAAAATGTCTTTATATCTAAAGTTTAAACATTTTATATAAAAATCCTCGTTAGTGTTACATACACCGAAAATAAAAAGTTTACAGGAAAATAACATTATTTCTTATACTATATAGGTATTTACGACATATTGGATATTCATTATTCACCCAAAAATAAGTATTTCTTCTCGAACAATTTTGATGTTTAGTTTTAATTAAAAGACGAATAACCATTAATTTTTTGTGATAATATTTTTTACACATATTTTTAAAATATTTTGTGTTATTAATAGACATTTGAATTTTTCAATATACTCGTATAGGTAAATATATATTTTTCCTATAAAAGACGTTAAAACATTATTCGCTGGCTTAGTATTCTTAAAAATTAAATAAAAGTTTTAACACTACTTGTTTTTATATTTGAATAAACATAATGAAAGTATACACATTTTTTTACATTAATTTAAAGCTCATATTTTTTAAAAAATTTTTTAGATCTCAAACATTTACAAACTGCTTTGTAGTAAAAAAATCTATAAAATCGTTAACTAAAGTTTCTCGTAAGTTATTTTTACTGGAACTAAAATATCTAAATATATATATATATATATGAACAATAAATTTTCTTTTAGATATAGTTCTAAAAAATCATATATAAAACTGTGTATACGCAATGATATTTTTGAAGTAATATGTAGATTAATTTTAAAATATTTATTTATACTTATAATTTATTACTATGTTTTATGAAATAGGTTTTATTAGATCAAAAGTTAATAATAATATTATAAAACGGTATAAATTGTTTTTATTCTTAATATAATAATATAATAAATTTATTTTTTTCCATTTAATTAACCTTACTAAGTATTATAATATTATTAATATTAATATTAATAATATTAATAAACATAATACTATGACATATTATTATACTATATAGGTATGTAGGTCAAGTTAATATTATAATAATGTAGAAACGTAAAGTTAGGTATAATAATGCGACCAATAATAATTTTTTTTTTTAAATAATATACAGCTTATTTTTCTATAGTTTATCATTTTCATAGCGTAAATTAAATAATTTATACTTTGTAGTCATCTAAATATCACAAATTTTGCTTTTTAAGCTTATGGTCTAGTTCGTATAAATGTTTCAATTTGATGTGTGTCAAACAGCTGAAATAGACAAATAGATCCTATAAAAGCTCTCTATATAAAATAAATATATGATTTATCGTGTTATAATATTATGTAATATCCATGGCATTTGGCAAACGACAAACGTCGTCCATTCGTTGGAGATGATTAACAATTTTTATTTATTTATTTATTTAATGAACAATAGCTAGGCAGCATTTCGTTAGTACCTACATAATAATTATTTTAATTTTTCGTTCTTTTAGTTTATTTTTTATAAAATATCTCAATATTTCCATTTCTTAGCGTGAAAAAAAATTCAAATTACTGTTTCTTCGGATATATGGTGAACCGCTATATACATAGGCTGCAGACTTCAGTTGACATGGCACAATTCGGTTTTATAAGGGAAGAGTCGACGATTACGTAAGTTGATTTTCTTATTTTTTTTTTATATAGGATTTGTTACGTAGTAGTATTGTATTTTATGTATAAATATTGTTGGGGATTGTCTCACCATACACGACGTGTATAAACTATAAAGTATACTTCATACGACATCAGTTTACACAACACACACTGTAGTTTTAATAATAAACACGTACCAATAATTTATATAATTAAATATTTTTGCGTCCAGGCGTTTTATTCATATTAATACAACGATCCAACAGGATTAAATTTACTTTTTATACTTAAAATAAAATTTATGTATTAATAGATTATAGAGTATAGTCAATCCGCTACCTGACTGATATAGATATAGATGCACATTGTATTCCACAGGATCCAATCAAAATAAAGCACGCAGTTTCTTCTTACTACCTTCATTAGATGTATATAGGCATATAATTGCATAATATTATATACTTACGATTTGAAAACGCTGTATTTCGAAATTATAATATTATGATAGAGTATTATGGATTGCATATGAAAGCTTTTATAATTTAACAGTTATTATTGTCTATAAAAAGAATGATATACACAGTTGTGCATTTTATAGGTGCATCATGAACGTTGTACATTGAAGTTAAGCATTGATAAATTATTTAATCTATTAGAATAAACCTATTTTAATATCGTTCGTATTATTACAGTTTGTTTTTCAAATTATAATACCGACCGACCCCGTGCACTCCGTTGCCCGTTAAAAATACAAATTCTATAATATAATTCGAACTTTGATTAATTTGTTATTTAATAATCAGTTTAACGGTGTTCAAAACTTCGATGATTTCATTGACCATTTTGAATCTCCAAAAAATTGTGCGAACACCACTTTCAAATGCGAATTTTGTAAAATGCTTCTTATTGCACACTAAATGTGAAATACGAAGTACTATATGTAAATTGCAAACCTCGATCTATAATTGTTCAGGCTTTACGTTTATCAGTCAGTGAGTTAGTCAGCTTATATTATATAGTCATTATTTCGCTTGGCGTTGCCCGTGAGACTCTTATGATTATGCTAGCTGCAGTATATTATATATTATTATAATATTATGTGTATGTAAGTGTATAATTAATTTCTAATCATTAAGTTTCAAAGTTATATCAATTTTGTTTACTACGGTGTAGGATAAGAATATAAGATACAATAATGTATAATCTTGTGGTTTTTATTTAGTTGGTAAAACAATCTGAATTTATTTATTATTTTTTTTATATATATAGTTGGTATAACAACCTGACTTATTTTGTTTGTTAATTTTTTTTTTTAAAACATCTATTTTTATCGATTTCAACCCTATAAAATCAAAATTTTGAATTCGAGCGACGTGGTGACGCTTAAGAATATTTAGAATAATTCTGTAAAAAAAAAATGGAAAAAAGTTAAATAGCATTACCTAGGTAGTAAATGTTTCTCTAGCGTCTATTTTTTGTTTTTATATATTTTATTATTTAAAAATATTATGAGTAACAATAATAACATTGATGATGTAAAATAGTTTTTGTTGCTAATCGTTTAACAAAATATCGATTTATTAGGTACATTATAGCGATTATGGTCATTGGTCCTACTGGTTTGTTATATATAGCCCCGACGCGGCAAGTTAAAACTTGCTGTAGCCACGCCATTCATATTACAATAAATACAACGTATAAATATAAAATAATGAGTTTATCTATTGATATTTATTAATTTAATAATTCGACGATATAATGATATAATATTTAAAAAAATTAAAATCAAAAAATGGAATAATAATAAATACAATGATAAGAAACGTAAAAAATGTATAAAAGGTCATTTTAAACACAAACAAATGACTTAAAAACGCGTGTATAGTGGATACAACAATTTTCATGATTTTTCAAGTAGAAAATTACTTTTGCTAGTTTTCGCGATTTTGACATGTATTGTAAAAATTTAAACTATAAACGCTTATAAAAAAAATTGTGATTTTTGATTTTTTTTTTAACTAAAAATAAGAATAACTCATAAGGAACCTTTAAAAACAAAAATTTAACCTATTAAATTTTCAAGTTTTTTTGGTAATTCAAAATTTTTTTATCGATACTTCCAAAAAAAAATATTCAGAAAAATTGAAAATTGTAGTTGTCTATAAATAACTCAAACAAAGTCAAAATATTTTGAAAATTTAACTGTATATAGATAACATGAATATAAACATTAGCTGAAAATTAAGTATTTACAGTGATTAGTTTTTAAGTAAAATAATATAAAAAAAATCAATTTGGTCAAAAACTCGTTTTACGGAAAAATTCCCATTTTTCCGTCACTTTTTTTTTGTTTTTCTCAATTTTTTTGAAAACAGTTGGAAAATGTTTACTTTTGACCTTTATAATGCATCATTACATTTGCCATCGGAAACCAACCCCAAAGTTTGAAATTAAAGCATTATTTCGACTAGTTATGCTGTACACACACACAACAAAAAAAACACACATCGTTTTAAAATCAATACATTCATCACTCCGTTCAGAATTTTAAAAAGAAACGAGTTAATTAACTTAACGTTTTAATTTTTAATTCTTTAATGTCCAGCCTTGGCTATAACCGTAGATACAACAAACGGGTACCGTGATTATATTGTGATAATATTGATAGTATCGATTCAATACATAGATTTTGTGATTTATCGATTTTTAAGCAAAGATTTATTGTCACAGGATAATTAAAAAAAAATTCAATTTTCTTTTAATATGGGGTCTTAAGGGAGGACAGGGGATAAAATCATGTTCGACATGTCTAAAGTTTAAACGTGCCACATACCGGGAAATTCCCATTTTTTTTTTTTTATTTCGTGTTACACTGTTTATTCGCTCTAATTTTAACATTTTCAAGTCAATTATATCAACATTCAACATATTTAAAAACATCAAACCGAGTTTTTTAAGAAACTGTATTTTTACCATCTTTTAAAATACAAGATCTAAGAAAACAAAAAATGTTTTTATTTAAACTATCATTATTTATTTTATGTTGGACGTTATAAGTAAATTAACAAAAAAAAAAAAAAAAAAATAATAACAATACGAGTTTAGTGAATTTTTAACACATTGACGGACTGCAGTGACGTAAGCAAAAAAAATGTTTTGGGGTTTTTTTCTTTTAATAATTTAATACAAGATTATTAAAAAAATATTCTACTAAGTAGGAAAAATTAATTTGAAGTACAAATTTTTACGATAATGAATATTTGTTCATATTATAATATATTTCCACACCAATGACTTGTCTTGTTTTTGTTTTACTACATTTTACTTATTTGTTTTACAGTATTTACAGAAATATGTTAGGTATTTTGAGTTTTATAAAGTTGATATAGTATGGTAAAAAATAAAAATACAAATTATTATGATATCTAATTAAAATTAATAACAAATTAAATGCAATATTTTCAGAAAAAATTATATCAGCCTACTGTAGTAATACTAAAAGTAAAATAAATGAGCAGTACCCACTTGTCAACCTTTTTTATGTTTAAACATTTATAGATTATATTAAAGTCTCAAAGTTCTTAGAATTTTAATTGTTTTAAATTAGATTAGACTAGGTACAACCACTAGCTTATACTAACTACAATATGTTAATTTTTGTGTGTTTTTAATTCTCTCTGTTATATATTCATTATAGAAAAAAGTGTGAAAATTAAAAAATTGGCTATCGATCGGATTACAGGACACTAGGTCAGATATATAATTATACAGTCGATGGCTCTTATTGGACTCACGTTTAATTCACTCATTCGCTTATATTAGACTTATAAAACAGCTAGTCCCGATTTGAATGTATACTAATACTAGAAAAAAATTCATACCACACACCGGTTAATAGGCACATTTGAAAATTATATAAATAAAAAGAATAAGAACATATTGTATAAATATAAATAAACATACTATAAATGCAATATAAGTCAGTACAGGTAAGGTAAAAGGTTGCTTTGGAAAAAATCAATCAACCCTAGATCAATTTTCATTGTTGTTTTATTTTTAATTGCATTTATACATATCAATAAATAATTTTAAGTAAATAAATTTTAATTTTAAAAATGTTTTTGGGTCATTCGCCTTATTTACTCATTTGGTTAATGGACTCAAATAGTCATTTCCCAAAGTGCGTCAACTGTATATATTTTTTCGATTTTTATCTCAAATAATATATTTACAAAACAGAAAAAATACTATAAGGTTTTAGTCTTTCTTTTTATCTTTAACTTTAGAGGATTAATTATAAATAATAATTGTTTTAGTAGGTAGGTATTCGGAATAGACTTCAGTCATCAACTTCAACTTCCACTTTTTATATAGGTATCTGTATTTAATTTAATTTTGTTTATCAGTAATATGCATTATTTTGCAGCAATATTTATTATAATATATTTTTAGTCTTACTACAGTTTAGTAATGAATTATATAAATGAATATTTATAGTACATTCTACAACTCCTAAATCTACTTACATAACGATTAATTTACTTTGATATATATATAGGTTTATGTTTTGTGTGTTTTAGTTTTCCTACTATGAATTTAGTTTATCAATTTATTGTTAAACATAATACCGATTGCTTTTTAGTTTATGGATGATAGTCGACAATGCAAATGTGCTTAACTGGGAATCAAGTATTTAAGTTTCTAGCAGTTTAGATTATAATATTTACATAAATATGTTTTACATCGAGGATCAATGAGTTAGGATTTTTATAAACATTAGGTATTTATTATAATTTGTAATGTATGCTCCATAAATGTAACGTTTTGTAATTTGTAATCAGTAATATGTGTTTTTTCAGTATGTGTCTAATTGTTTTCTTTTTTTTTTGTATTGTTCATTGATCATAATATGTTTTAATCTATAATATGTCAATTACCTATATATTAATGTTTATTATTAAAACTTCTGGTGTAACATTATATAACATTTTATATGCTATATCTATATCATTTTTATACACGTGTTTTACTACAATTTTTGACAGAAATCATTTCTTTATCAACATAAATGTTGATATAATCTTTACAAATTGAAAAATTGTATAATATTCTTAAAAATTGTTTAAAATTATAAAATATAATTAAATTATATTTATTTATTTTATAATATAATTATATTTGTATTATATAAAATTTTATTTTAAATAATAATTATTAATTTCATGTTAAGAAATTTATTTTATGTTGCCTTGGAATTTTACAGCAGTAGTATATCATGGATGATCCAATTAGTAATGGAACAAAAATCAGATACTGACGTCAGTTGAAAACCTTTAAGAAAAGCCAAATCTTTAAACTATTTACCAGAATGTTCAAATTAACCAGGTAATTTAAATGTATATATTTTGTTTATAAGCTAGTTACTAGTATAATAATTATTTTAACCATACGTAGATTATTTACTCAAAATCCATTATCCCATTATCACATTTACCCGGTTTTTTAAAACAAAACCCACTACTTAACCACTATCACTTTTACCCGGTTTTTTGAACAAAACCCTTAATCCATTATCAATATTACCCGGTTTTAAAACTAAACCCATTACTAACCCACTAACACATTT
>VUJU01000069.1:0-127875 GCA_009835225.1 Aphis craccivora
ATATTTAAATAAACAAAATATAGAAAATCACCAGTATATGACTTAATTACCAAAAATGTTCTCAAAAGTCTTCCACATAATAGACGTAGTATTTTAATTAGTATTATAGCTTATGCAAGGAAGCGACTTTTCTTTAACTAATTATTGCTTCGTCCCTCAAAGTCGGAGAAAAGTTAGTACTGTTATTAAATAGCTCTCTTGTATACCTTCCGAAGTCAAACGTACATACAGTATATGGTATTCAGAAAAAAGCCCCAAAATCAAAATACGGTAAAAAAAACCCCGGCTGTATAGGAAAAAAGAGCTCTGTACCAACTAAATACATAACACTTTTTTTTTTAATTTTATAATGTACCTTTATTTCAATATAATTATGTAGGTAACACTTTTTTTTTGACATAAGTATCTGCCTACAGCCTACATTACTTAAAAAGTTTATGTGTGCAAATTAATAATAATGAAATCAGCATACCTATTAGATTTTTTTATGGCAATCAACCATAACATTTGACAACAATGCTACTATAAGTTATTATGACAACTGTTTTGTATTTTTTAAATTTTTTACCACCCGTAAACATTTTTTAAATTACTTATATACAAATGATAAATGACAATTATTTAATTTAATTTATATTACGATTGTATCACAATTAAAATGAATAAATAAACAAATAAACTAACCACATTTGTAATACGACACAATACAATTTTTTAGATACTAAGAATAGTAAGAATCCAAGTTTTAAGATGAAATCAAATGTTAATGACTTTGATTACTATAAAAATATACTTTAATCAATTTAATCTCTTATATTTCAAATGTATATTTGTACCTATAGTTTAAAATATTTAGTGTATTATTTTATTAAATAGTATTATGATATATAAATAAATACAATTTATTAAACGAATATTTTATGATATAATATATATTATAGATACCTATGTCAAAAAAAGTGTTACATAATTATATTGAAATAAAGGTACGATGTAAAGTTTAAAAAAAAAAGTATTATGTTCCTATCTAGTTGGTATAACGAGGTTCTTTTTTCCTATAGGCTATAGCCAGGGACTTTTTTCCTAGATTCGTAGTACGCATACGCAGCATCTTTATTTGGGACTATTAGTATGTTAGAATGCTGACTGTCTGTGTCCGGAAAGCTCATGTATTATAAAGCAAATATTAGCCGAGGACCCAATCATATATTACCCATATATAGGTTAGTTTAAAGCAAGGAAATTTTATGCATATCGTGTTTACATATTCGAGTGGCTTAAAATATTAAAGGTATATTAGTATATTACATAATTTGCTCGATAAAATATTTCGCCACAGATTTTTTCAATATTCAAATAAGAAAAAATATACTTTGAAAACTATAAATTATTTTTAATGCTAATTTTATAATTTAAAATACAACAACTCTCAATAAATTTGTTTTATATTTTTGATAATTAATCGTATTAAAATATTACATATCGAGAATAATTCGCGAAAATTAGGCGAATATAACAATACATGATGTACACAACTGAAAAATATTACTACTGTAAAAACTATGTCAGTATGTCACTTATATAATTGTAAGTTTATTAAAGCTATTATTAATTAAAATAACAGTTATGACATAGTAAAATGGTAATAAACTAATAATTAATAGCTAAAAAGTAAAATAACATATTATATGAAATATAAAAGTGTTATTGATTTTATTCTGCTCAGTTATTATTATACAGTTATATAGCTACTGTAATTTATATTAATAAATTAAGAATAAAAATAAAGTGCATCGTACGATGGTTTTTTTTTTAAATTTACTATTTCATGTTTAAAAAAACTTGATTGTGTTGTATCAATAAGACTATGAATATTATATCTATGATTTTCTGGATCAGTCTTTGGGGTAATTGCAGATAAGAGGTTAGAGCTTAGAATTTCGAATCTTAGGTCAATACCATTTAGGTTCGTGAAATCATTAATCATGGAAGATTATATCGATGTAACTAGGGCAACTATTTTGTAGGTTATCTAACTATAAATGGCTTTTTTATTTACAATTATGTTGAGTGCAGGTACCTAATTTAATTTTACAAATGTTCACACATAACGTAGTCCGGCAAAGACAAGAGTCTAGAGTTCTAGTCTATACTTTATAACGCATAATATTATACTCGTACGTATTAGAGTGAACGGTAATTGTTTGTTACGTGAAAACACATATTATATATATCAGTATATCACAAATACACACACACACATTATATTATATATATTTGAACCATAGTCAATATAGGTATATAGGTAGGTAACTTGGTAGTGAAGGTAGGGTAGTTATATGATTAGTATATTTATAATACCACCACTTATTATAACGCTGATATGCTGTTGATATAATTTAACGAGTACATATTAAAATAATACAATTTGTAATAATTTTTAAGTAGATAGGTATATTTATTAAACTGATATAAAAAACATAAAATATAAACTTATAATATGTATTGAGTGTACTTATGTATGTTTAATACGTGTATAGGTATTAATAAATTATGTACACGTGCCTTTAACCCCCCTCCCCCTTCCCCCTCCTATAACAACCGAACATATTTACTACCCATTCCGTGATGCATTAACGATTAATCGGTGTGGAATTTCAAACACGTATTTTCTCGTAGGTATACATCATTTATATTATAATTTATAATATATAGGTAAACTCATTGTAAATGGTCCTGTTGTATTATTTCAGCATATTGATTTTGTTACTACATAATAATATCATTACCTTTTTGTTATTCTTGTTTTATGTATTATAATAATATTATAAACTAATAATCATGAAACAATCTCTACTGGGACTTCTTCTTTTATAACCGAAGACCTAAAACGTCTTCAATACTAAAATATTAACCTCCACAATATTTGTCGCAGTTCTAAACTATGTAAGTAGGTACTTATATATTAATCGTGTCCGTAGTTTCATCTATATTTGTTTTCGTGAACAAAAATAGTTGAACAAATGGGTTGGTATATAATGACTGCAGAGAGTCTTTATATTCAGTATCTATAAGAGCATAAATTCTTGGAAGAAGACCATGGTTTATGTGGAGTTATCCAGAAGTTGTTTTTAAGTCGTGATAAGTTTAGGGTATACGATAGAGCGATAGACCATCATCTAGATACTACAATGGATATAGGTAGTTATTATACGATGGTCACCGTGAATTTTAAATAGGCATACCTATATAATATACAATAGGTATACCTATTATCATGAAAAAGATTATTTAATAACTACCCCTCTTAATTTGCACAACTAATTTTATAAATGTAACATACATACAGCGGCGTATTTAGGATTCCAGTTACAATTACTGCCCCCAAAACAAGTGCTGCCCGGAGCAATTGCCCCCCTTGCCTCCCTTAAATACGCCACTGCATACATAATATTATGCAAGTTCACTTCATTATAAATATTTTATATGTATTTATTTATATGTAGAGTGTCAGATATACATTAAACAATATTCAGAAAATTATGCGCATAACAAAATCTACAGTACTCGACCATTTTGTACTTGTATTAATGTACTCAATGTATTTGTACAAAATGATTTAAAATATAAAAACATTCAAGTACCTATACCTAAACCTATACCTATGTATATATAGATATACCAATTCCAACGAGGCTGTGTGCAGTGTTCTTATAACTGCTACATAACTCAATACTTATCGACTGCGCTTTTCTTCTAAACATTACTTTACTCATGTAATCGCGTGTTGCCAATCAAGGCTTCAATTATAGAGATAAATAATATATAAAGGTAACGCTTATCTCGTTGTTTAGAGGTTTAAAAATCTTTAATTGCAAGAAACCGTTGGTAATTTATAGAAGCTTTCTGACTTCCTGTATGGCTGTATACTATACACAATGTATACGTTACATGTATAGGTGTATGTACGTTAATTTATTATGTGTTCGTCTACAACTAAAGAGGTAGTTTGTTAACTTTGGAAAGAAATTGCTGTGCTAAATTATTACACATTGAACATTTATATTTTTAATTTTTATATTTCAATTACAAAGGTTTTTTATTCTATATAATATATATATTCAATATTGTTTCATAAATTAATATTTTTTTTTTTATATAAAGTAATAGCTAATTCAGAACGGCATTGGCCGTGATAAATTAAATGCCCACGGAGTTACCCCTTTTTAAACTCCGTTAAATGTAAAATGCACAGATTTTTATACAGTTAATTATGGTGATTTTTATAAAACAAATCTATAATTATTTACAATCATAATAAATATTTTATTTTCTGTAACCAATGATAACCCCATAAAAACACAACATATTTGTTTTTTATGTTCCAAGAAATCATATTGTGAACTCTTCTATAAAACGAAAATTGTTAAAATTTGGCTTTGAAATGCACATATTTGGATATACCTATATAAACCAAATTTTAGAACCAGCAAAGAGTGTGATAAATTTAGCTATGAATCGCTTACATATTGTACATTGTATTTAATTGATATAAATTATGAAACCATTTTAATTTTAAAATTTTAAAAAGTTTTAAAAATTTTACTTAATATTCTATATGTGTATACTATATAATTAATAGATGTAAGTACTATATTGAATATTATACATTATTTAGTATAATCTATCTAATTTTACCAAACCTATTTAACAATAATACCTAGTTGTAATATTATGCAAATATTTAAAAAATATAAACTCTACCGTGTAAAAATATATCGTAAATATTAAATTTACTAAAAATAATATTTAATCATAATAACTAATTAAATTTATAATCCAAGAGTAAAAATTTCATATTTCAAACTATAAATAAAGCGGAATAGTGGTTATACATATAAACTTCAAGTGTCAAACTCTTTATGGGTTCATGAATAGAGTTTGGAAAATTTTAATTATAATATTGTTAACAAATATCTCAAAATAATATAAACCACGGACAATGGACATACACCCTCCCTACTGGTAAATTATATGTTTCATGTATACCTATATCGTTTTTTAAATTTTAATTCAGAGTTTTATTTATTTTTACAGAGTAATTAACAAAATAATTTTTTTCCATATACTGATGTATTTTTTTTTAACATTTTAATGATGTGTTTTTGTGTGCGAAGTGCCTGTGAGTGTGTACATCAGACCTATCATAGATAGTCGAAAAAATATTTTCAACTATGAGGAGTTTTGGATAGCAAATTGGATCTAGTTTGTACTTAATAGGTAAAAATTAAAAATTCCCAGTATTTTTTTTATAATCAGAAAAAAACAAACGAAAATTAAGGAAAGATGGGAGAAATTATTAAATCCAATTTAATTATTAAAATAATTGTTCTATAACCATGGTTATCTTAAATATCTTATATACCTACCTATATTATTAATTATATATGAAATTAAATTTTAAAACTATATAATTATATGTAGATTAGTTTAAGATATAATGTAAATCAATTTATACCATGGACTTAATCATACTATTTTCCTTTAAAATGGTATTGAAATTTTTCTTTCATATGGCGTCGCTTTTGGTAAGAACATACATAACTTAACTAAAAATATTAAACGAAATAAATAACAAATATCGACTACAGTTGCTAAATAAACTGAAACAATCTAAATTAAATACATGGAGTCCCACACTATAAAAAATGTATGAATAATACAAAATAAAATAAAATAAATAAAAAAAGTACATAAATGACTTCGGTAACATATAATTAAGGGTGTGACTGAAAATAGTAACAATGATATAAATAGGAATTTGCCCAAATTCTAAAGGTGTACTTAGCCAATCTTGTGCCTCACTACTGCCTTTATGGAGCTCAGCTATTTCTCCTTCATATTTTGTCCACGGACATGACTCGACAGTGTGTTAGATAGTTTGAACCTGCCCACACTCACAGAGTGGAGTATCTGTCATTTTCCATTTATGTAAGAGAAACTTAAATTTTCCCTATTCTGTCCTGATACAGTTTAAAACAGACCACATGGCTTGAGGAAGTTCAAATCCTGTAATAACTCTCTGAGTCGGGTCGTTGATAATTAGGGAGCTATTTACTACGTTCTCATCTTTTCAGCTTTTTTTCGCCATATATTCTTAGTTATCTATTGTGTTCTCGATTGCCCAGATAGGATGTCTAGATTTTAGTCCTTTATATGTTGCTTTACTTATGTCATTAAATATCGGAAGGTTTGTCGAGTTTTAAACTTGTTGAAATAGTTTTATGGTTGCTGTATATCTACGGAATTCTGGTGGTGCTATATTTGAGAGGACAGCCATTGCACTTTTGTTTCCCGGACACAGCCTGATTTAATTGCCATCGTATTATTTAATTCAACGTTGAATAAAAAGTCAATAGAAATAATATAATAATATGGTATATAAATATTAAATATATATGTTTTAACTTAGTTACAGTAAAAAATCATATTATGAAATATACTTATAGTTATATGGGTTGACAAATCGTTTCCGCTTATAATAGTTTATTGTATACAATGGTATTATCATTGAACTCAAATTTATCACACCCATAATAGTGAATAACCACTAGACGGTACGTATTTTCCTGCCTTTTTTACGTATATAGTATAACAGTGATAATTATTTCTTGAGTATAATATTGATGCATTAAATCTAATTAGTTGTAACAAAAAAAAATTCAGGAAAATATATCTTAGCATTTTCCCTTTAATAATTTATGATACGCGATATCATGCTAGTATATAAGAATATTTACATCTCTTAGCTAAGGAGACTAAGCCAATGCGCTTAGCAATATCAGAAGTTGTAAACATGTTTGTGAAACCTATATTTAATACTTAAACATTAAATATTTTCCAACATAATTTTAAAGCTCATATTATACTTTTATTTATTCTTTTTTAATTACATTATATTATATGCTTCAACCATAAAATTATTTTAAGTGCTTTTATTGTAGTTATTTATCATATATTTACAGTTAAACCTATATTAATAAATACCTCTAAAAAGTAGACACATTTCCAACAATAAATAATTTTAAATTCCTCAGGAAAAATATACATACACAAAACAGATTATAACCTCTTAATAGCGGAAACTGCTAATAATGGACATGGACACTAAAAACTGGCACCAAAATTAAAAATTATCTCTCATAAATTTTATGGAAATATCTTAAATAATTTATGTTATTTATGTAAATATTACATAACTTCAAACTCTAATAAAAAATATTGTGCTTATGTATTTTTATAATTTTTGAATCGCTATAATACAAACTCATGAATAACTTTGTATTACATTTTCAAATATTTTGATAACTAAAGAATTATATAAAAAAAAAAAAAAAAAAACTAAAAAAATCTCAAATATTTCAAATGTCTATAAATAGCCTTAAAATAAGCTAAATATTTTGAAAATTTAATTATGTAAAGAAAATGCTAATCTAAATAACTGATATAATTATCTATGTTATACTTTTTGAATAATAACAATTATTTAAAATCTTTCAATGATAAATCGTTAACATATTAGGTATTTACCTACGCGATTTTGAGGTAATTTAAAACTCAGACGCTCATAACATTTTTCGCTATAATGACGCTTGAGTTTTCTTATCTAGTTAGATTCTAATCATATTTATATTATTTTATACAGTTGGTAAAAATTTCAAGTATTTACAGTGAAACGTTTTTGAAATACAATGATAAAAAAAAATCGATTTTGTCAAAAACTGTTTTTGAGTAAAAATTTCTGTTTTTTTGTCACTTTTTTTTGTGATTTTTCCTAATATTTGGAAAACTGCAGGAAACTCTTTACTTTGGACCTTTATAATACACCATGGATATTTAATTTACCACCAGAAACCTACCCTGACATTTTGAATTGAATAATTACAATCCCACGATAACTTGACCCAGACATAAAAAAAACACACACCATTGTAGAAATGTAGAATCTATAAATTCATCACTCCGTTCAGAATCTAAGATTCAAAACCAATATTCCGACCTACAAAATAGAACTTCAATTTGTCAGCTAAAATATCAAGGAATAATTCAAAATTTTAAAATTCACTTTTACCAACGATTATTTTGTATACTTAATTATTGTTTTAAAGTTTTAACGAGGTCATCTTATTTAGGAAACGTGCTTATGGCTTTTACGATGTTTATCACTACCAAATTCAGTTACACCTTTAGTGAACATAACATTTAAGATGGCCATTTCACTTAACTTAAATACATTTAAGTGTTAAAATGTTAGGCTAGACAAAACAAATAAATAAACTGAATAGTGGATACCATAAACCATTCACTCATTATGCTTCTACATTACTATACTTTAATACTAAATATTCAATAGACATTAGTTGTGTTCATAGGATAAGCAGATATTATAATTGTATAGGTATTTGTATAACATGCTACATACATGTTGAGGTTTAACTACTTAGTTATATTTCAATGTTTCATTACAATAAATGATATTATCCCATTTCAGGTTTATCTCCCTTAAAACCTGTGCATGTTTAAAAATAACACAAGTTATCAATCACAAGTTTAATCCATCATAACCTACATTTTAAAGTTATTGAAATTCTCTTATATCTCATCTTGTATAAAACGGTTTTTTGTGTTGTCGACGTCTATCTGTTTTTAAGTTATCCCTAATTGTGTTCGTATACAACTAACAATCGGTGTATTCTCTTTCAGTCTATCCACTTAAATTTATCCAAGCTGTGATTTTTTGCCTGTCTGAACTACTTGAGTATGTACTGTGCAGATTTTTTGTATTTTTTTCTTTCTTTTAATATACACCTCTTATAAATTTACTAATTTATACTTTTATAATGTACATATATTCTGTATTTTAAGGACACTTGAGTTTTCAAAATGTCATCATTATATTAATCAGTTATTATTATTTCTCGTTTTTATTTCTTTATAAATATACAATCCCTGTAAAATATTTTCCTCTGATAAATGAAGTTTTGAGTATCTTTTGATAGTTATTTTTAATCCTTTTCAATCGTAAATATTTAATAACAGCTAATATTTATTTATACCTATTATTCGATTAAATCAAGTTGTAAATTTAATAAAAAAAAAAACTTTAGTAATGTTGTTATTTTTGGTGTTTTTATATCGATTATTATTATAAGATTTTCAGAAATAATAATTGTATTAATTAATTAGTTATAGCCTATAGGTAATATATTAAATCAAACCACACTTAAGGGTTACTATAAATATTTTTTATATAAGTACAAGTGATGTTCCAGCGGTTAAATTAAAAAAAAAAATTATGTTAAATAAGATAATTTAAGGTTACCTATTAATTATTAGTTTTTAATTTAGTTATTTATTTATTTATGCTTCTCCAAAATAAATTAAACCAAATAAATTCAATGAAATAGAAAATAAAAAAGGGTTGTCAAGTGAGTAACGCTCTGCTGTATAGTAGGTCACTATATTGGATGTATTAAATTTGAATCCAATGATAGGCATCATTGTACACAAAAAAAAAATTCTGAACGGATATGATTTGTGAACCTATAGGATATATTTTCCACTTATGTTTTATAGACCTGAATACCCTAATACCCTAAGTTCTATTATAAGTATTGTAAGCTAAACTTATGGAAAATCTTGTATTAAATTTTTAACTCTTAACTAGGTACTTGTACAACATTTTTTATAAATTTTAAGTACAAAATAATTTGAAAATATTCATAATTTTGACTAATTTTTATCAATATTTGAACTTCAAATGCTAATAAAAAAAACTGTGCATATGCATTTTTATAATTTTTGAATCACCATAAGGTTAACTTCTGAGGTACTTTGTATTAAATGTTCAAGTATTTTGACTCAGTCAAAAAAATTTTATCGATATTCATAAAAAAAAAAAAACAGTGATTCATTTTTGAGTTACAACAATGTAAAAAAATCGAATTTGTTGAAGACTTGTAGTAAAAATGTAAGTAAGTGTAAGTAAAAATGTCCTGTTTTCCCGTCACTTTTTTGTGGTTTTTCCCGATTATCTTGAAAATTGCTGGAAACTTTTTACTTTTGACCTCTATAATACACTAAGAATATTCACTTTGCTATCAGAAACCTCCCCCGAAGTTTAAAATTGAACTTTGAAGCATTATTTCGACAAGTTATGCTGTACACAAACACATAAAAAAAACATATTATTGTAAAATCGATACATTCATCTTTTGTTCAGAATCTAAAAAAAATCATAATATTAGATCAATTGATCAGATGGAAAATAATTTATTATGTCTGTGTGTGAATTTGGTATTGCGATTTGGTCACGCCATTCAGATTATCCGTTCGTCGTGTTAGTTCTCTACTGTTCATTAGGCTTTATTCTGATTGTGAGCGTAAGAAAATCTTTTTGACAGCCGAATGGCATTCACACCGAATAGCATGTATTTGATTTTGATCCTACCAGTTACCTCCACTATCTCGAACTGCTCTGAACTGTAATGATTTAAATTCGCTTTCGTTTGCATTCGTGACGTCAATGTAAACACAATTTTACAACAGGTGGTCTTTTAAATCTTTACCAATACAAAATATAAATATTTATTTCAATATTGCTGTGTATAAATTATAAGGCATTGGTAGAGGTGATTCAGGTGAATACAGCATGTAAAAATGCACTGAAACCATACTTAGTAGTCGGTATTTCAAACTATATACATGCTCGTCTGATACCTATATGGTATATAGTGCTGTGTCTATACTTAACAACCATGCCATGTACATTCGGCCCCTTCTCCCTCAAAGTATAAAATGTAATAAATGTTTGCACAGGAAAAACACTGAGTGTAATCCTTTTATTTTGTAGAAGATTTCACAAAACGACCCTCGACCACCAAGATGACTACCGCACGACACTGCATTATATATTATAGTATGTGTAGTATGATCTCCATTTATATAGGTGGTGTACTGGTGTTCGGCGTACCGAAGTTCTGTCGAGGAGAATTATTATTATTTATGAGTCGTCCACGTCATAGATACCTGGGAACCTAAATAAATAAATAGGTATTCATTGAGAGAAAATATTTTTGTTTTTGCTAACGTGTTGGTTTTTAATGAGAATTTTGCTTGCGTATTGCAATCGTTATAATAATTATATTATGTGTTATAATAAAGTTAGGCGGTGAACGTAATATATTATTTTGACGACAAAACTAACCTGCAGCTGTCAGAGTAAACGTGCTGACAAATAGTAACAACATTTTCGTTAGTTGAAGATTATCATTAGGTTTCATCTTTCATGGTTTAAATAAGTGTTTTTCGTTGTGTTCTTAGATGTATGGAAAATACGTTTTAATAAGAAAAAATAATAATTGTTATAAAGTAGTGGTAGGTATAATTATAATATATTAGTACCTATAAGTATATCAATTTATCAGTGTTTGAAATATACTATATATTTGTGACTAGATTTACATACTCGTTTCTTCGGTGAAATTCCAGGGTTTTTCAGTCTACATAGGTATTAGCTCTTGAAAAAATGTGTATATATATAAGTTTAGTCACCATAGGTCAATAATACCATTAAGGACATAAAATTAATTAATTGATCAAGGAATTTAGTTACAACCAAAAAATACCTGTACATCAATAATATAAGTAGATAGTTACTAAGTACTTAAAAATTACATCGTAGTTATCATAACATAATATACCTACGTTCGTAAGTAACAATAGCGTGGTTTACATGAAAGATTAACGCACTCTAAATCTTTTAAAGTCTTAAATAAGATATTTCATTCAATTTAGTTTAATAAATTTAGTTATAATTATCTTATGAATTTATTATCATGATAGGAATACATATTTTTATGTATATTATATTGTATTCAATATTAAGAGCTTTACATTGAAGTGGCATTAGTATAATTGTATGAGTTCTATTAAATAGTTAAATGAAATTGAGGGGATTGAAATATTTATCTTTATAATTTTATTCTAATTAAAAAAATAAATAAAACCCTTTGGGATCAGTAAAGGGCTCGCATATTTGTGTCAATAATGTATTCATTACCTATATAAGAATTACATTAGGATAAAATCCAAAATGATGTATTAATAATGTATTAATAATCACTAATCAGATATATCATGACTTTAGTCTTTAATACTGACACACGTTCTACCAGCTAGTCAGACCAGTTTCACACGTTCGTTTTCATCGTAATTTTATATTGATCATAAAAATTTAAAAAAAAAAAAAAAACACTAAAAACTTCGTATCATTCGGCGCGCATTTAGAGTACTCTACCTGCCGCGGCCGTATTGTTATCATTAAAATAATATTATAGTTTACAAGTCTTTCGGCAGTGCATGACGAGTGTTAAATGTAAGGCAGATACCTACATTCGTTACGAACGGGCTCACATACCTCTGCGGTCGAAAACGTATCATTATTATAGTAATCGTCCATTCATAACGGCCGTGGACAAGGTCACGGTGACGTCGACGCACTAACAAGTAACGCCGTCGAATCGGTACTCCCGTCTGGGAGCCTCGACACTCTCGAGTATCGCCGCCAGCTGCTGCTACTCGGGAGGAAAATCGGGTTCCCCCGGAATGCGTTCTTCGCGCGCGGGCCAGCAGTGACGCCAACCAATCCGCGTAAGGGTTGAAACATGTTTTTTTGTTTCGTTGTGTTGGCACCCATATGCGCGCGCGCGAGCGGCTGGATCTCGGAGATTGAGCGCGCGCGGGCGCGCGTAACCGTACCGGTCCGTTCCGTTGTTCGGTTGGCAGCAAGTATTGAGCACCCAGACCGGCGAAGACGGCGACGACCGGCTCGGCGCGTCCGCCGGGATGAGGAGCTGTAGCGCAGCGACGGCGGCGGCGGCGAAACCGATTCGTCAGTAATCGTTGTCCGTCGGCATATCAGTATATGTGCGGGACCGGTTGCCGAGCGGGTCGTTTTCGCTCGCGGGTTAAGTGTAAAGTGCGTCCGTGTTGAGACGAAATTTTTTCGAGAATTTATGTACGGTGTAGTGTTTTAAGAACGTTCGTTCCAATCACATAAATATCGCTGGTAAGTGCTGCAGTTTTTTCCAATCAACAATAGGTACAATAATAATAACTCGAACAGGCCAAGCTGAAATTTCAGTTTATTGTTAATAATATAAATAAAACGCGCGCCCCCTGCGTTTAACGACCCGAGTAGGTACACCCGATCATTATACTTAAGTGTGTGTCGTCGAATAGCCGAAACGAAGTTCCTATATATAAAGAAACTGCGGCAAATGTTTTACAATGTACATGTATTATAGGTACAGATTTTTAAGAAAAACATTAATTTTTTTGTTAATTTTTTTCAAAGATTTCGATATCATAGTGATAAGAATAGTGTTCGAGGGTGGTCCTACTAAAAAAATAATAATTTTAAATACATTAGTAACCTATACTGTAAACTGTATAGCTAATTATACACAATGATTATCGACATCAATTTTTTTTTTTTTTTTTACTATACTATACATATAGAGAGGAAACCCTATTTTATAGAATTGTATAGACAGTGGGTACTTTGAAAATATACCACCAAAAAATAATATTATAAAAGTATGTGAAGTAACAGACCAGCATAATATTAGATGCTAGTTATTACATTATGCTAGTAGGAAAGGTGTAAAAGTAAAACAAAAGTTTTATTATCAAAACTAATTTATTTAAATAGTAAGAAAATATATTATACTATTAATACTATTAAGTATTATTACTGTTGTATATTATATATTACCATTTTTATTTTATTTGTATTTATGTGAAATGTTCTATATTGAAATATATAATTTTAAAAATTTAATAAATATACAGAATTGCAGCAATGCTAAGTAACGTTTAATAGTTTTGACTAATGTTTATTCCGAATTCGAGCTTATAATTTATTGCGGTAAAAAATATATAAGTATTATATTTGTAATAATTTTACTATTTATCATCTTGGAATCAAATATGTAAATTATATTAAAGGTTTAAGAGAGTACATTACCTATTAACTATATAATTTTAAAAATATTGAGAGTACTATATTTTTAAAATCTTAAAAAAGTTTGAATCGTAACTCTACACTATACATGCCTAATTATTTTATACAGTAGTATAATATGGTACACCGTGATATTTGAATTTAAAAAAACAATTACTTTTTTAGATAATGGCTTTAGTTTTGTTTTTTAAATTTTGATTTAATTTGAGTGAACCTGAATGTATGTAATATATATATTATATATTTTTTATAACGTTTTCCATAATTTTTCTTACCAACGAGTAATAATATTTTCTATATATTCTATTTGAACGGTAAAAATTTTTGTTTGTTAGAAATTATAATGTTGATGGATAAACTAACATACTTACTTGTGGTAAATGAATAAAATAGAACTATTTAAATTTTAAATAATGCATAAAGTAAATCTGAAAATATAAATATTAAATAGAAACCTTTGTTTTACCATGCCTGCTCTCTTATCATTTAACGAGTGTAACGTAATAGATTGGAATTAAAAAGTACTGGTGTTTTGATATTTATATATTTTATTTAAGAATAAGAAAACAATTCTTTAAAACAATTGGTATCGTAATCCTATTTAATTTATTACCTATAATCTCTATACATTATGTATATAGATATATTAAATAAATACAAATTAATTATTAATAAATTAATGCATATAATATATATTAATAAGTTGTCTGTTAATTACTAACGCAAATAATGCTTTTTGTTACTCCTAAAACTGTACCTACGCCAATTTTAAAATGACTGCAAAGAAATATTGAAATAGTCTTATAAAATTGTTTATGAGTAATACATTTTTTTTTTTTATATATGACGTGTTTTTCTGATTATTTTCCATAGAAATCGTATTATATTAAGTATTGTATTAATTGTCATTATTATTATTTTTTCTGAAAAAAAAAAAATAATGATAATACAAAAATATTGTTGTTAATCATTAATATTTGTTTTAGTTTATACATAATATCCATCTAAATAAGTATATGTTCAGAAAAAAAACTATTGGTTTTCATCAATAGAAGTACATACCTGAGTGTTAATTTTATAAATAAACCAAGCCTTATGATTTTAATTATAATTTATACAAATATATGATAGATTGGTGTAAGTAAATTTTGAAACAGTGGTGAAACAATATGTAGAATGTATATGCTTGTATACATTATTAAGATACTGCATATTATAATAATTATAGTGTTCATGATACATTGGTTAGGAATAAATATTATATTATAAATATAGTATGAAACATCTTTAGAAATAGAGATTCACACACCACCTCTGTTAATAACTTGTTTTCTTGTAAGTACAATATTTATTATTGAATTCAAATTTAACAGATCTATCATATTGAATTTTTCCTCTAATTTTTCAATGTTGAAGATAATTTTAGTATAAAAAAAGCTGGTATATTTTTATGGAATCTACAAATTAAATCATTTAGTTTGGTATTTTAAGTTTTTTATATGATGTGACATCATTGATGTCAAAGGTTTGTTAAGTTTTAATTAAGGCACATTTATTATGAGTAGATGAGAGTAATGAGTATGAGACTTCCAGGTACTTATGTACCTTATTTTTAAACATCGATCATATGAACATTTAATCTGAGTACTAAACTTACGTAAAATTTAATCTCATTATGTTCAATTATAACATTATATAGTTTATAATATAATAGTGTACGGGAGATCAATTTTATTATTCTTTATAATTGTTTAGTTTTTATCATATTATAATGGATATTAATTTATGCTGTTAACTATAACGTCTATTTATTATATAGAGTTGCGTATGATGTAATATTGAAGTAGGTACTATAGCGGTTAGATCACTTCAAAAAAGTGCACGTGACACTATAATAGATACCTATAGTGGTGGGGATGATTGTTCAAATATACAGTATATTACGTTTTACTATTAAAATATATATATAATATTATATAGATTTCTACTCACATTGTTGGATGCATGTAAATTTGTTGTACGTCTACAATAATGCAACAAAATGTTTTTTTGTTTATTATCATGATAATAGATGTAATAAATTTTTTTTAAACAAAAAACACTAAAGTATTTCATAATTTTTTAATTTATTGTAATATTTGTTTTTTCGTTAATAGAAAGATAAACGAAAAATCACGGTTTTAAGTACAAATGTCAAATGGCATTGCTCGTTTATAATAATGTTAGTGAATCAACCAATCTTCTTTTTCGAATTTTCTGGATAAGCTATATTTTATACGTTCACTTATTTTTATTCAATATTTTATCGACAACTTGATAAATCAAACACAAGCCATACATATTACATGTTATGGTTTTGTCATAAAAACATTCGTCAAATATAATACATCGTGTGTTTGTCTGCTGATGTTAGCATAATATAACTTATATTAAATATCCTTTTTTTGAACATTTAAAGAATAAAAATATAGAATTTATTTATATTCATAATTTTATTTAATTTTTTTTAATCTACTATCCAAATTTTAAATTAAAGTTTTTCTAAGATCAGCAATTTCAAGACACAGTTGCTATGCCGAAACCCAATGCACGTATATAGATTATAAAACGTAATGACAGCAACAAATCGATTAGATTGAAGTATATATAGAGTTTCGTTTCCAGTTAAAAAGAGTTCACAATAAACACGTATTCTAAATATAGCCGCAACGATGCAATTGAGGATATTAAAAGTTTATATTAAGTATTTTATATGTAGGTATGTTATTTGGTTTCAAGTTTATTGGCTTATATAGGAACTTACATATCTGAGCATACCACACGCCATAAAATGTGCAATAACTGTATTCTTTAGTTCAGATCATTATATTTGATAGTCAATAGCATTTACTATTTTATAATATTATTTAACAATTTATTAACTCTAGATTAATTCGTTCTTAAAAAACGTGCATTTTAGATTGGTGATTATTTACGAATAATGACTTAGATATATTTTAATAATAATTGTAAACATTTAGAAAAAACACAAAACTGCATTATTTCATGTTTTAAAATATATTTTTGTGATTGAAAGATAATTACTTTTTAAATAAGAAGTTTATAATAATATTAAATTGGTTTTCATAACGACTGAATGTAGGTAATTAAAGACTCAGCTATACCAACTTTAATTTTAAATTACGTGCAAGTAAAATATTTCACAAATTCAAAAACGGTTTATTATCATTAAGTACTACTAAACACATTTGTATGAATTATAAATTTTAAATGATGATAGTACATATAATATATGCTATTATAACATATAGAACAATATTGATGATCTGTAAAATGTAAAATAATATTAACTTACTATTCAATAAGTTTAACGTGTTTCATTAATAGATAATATTTTTACAGGTGGGTTATACCGGAACCCTAATATTTATTTTTTTTTTTTACGTAGATATTGTATTATATGTATAATTATGTCAAAACATTACAAAATGTCCGAGTTAAACGAATTCATTCATTTTATATTTGTTATACATCTGGTTATATGCAACTATCCAGAAAGTTATTTCATAAGTTCATTTATACTAAGTTTTTAATCATTACAAGTAATTTAACTAAAATTAAATTGTACAGTCTTGTTCTTTATTCGAAAATAATAGCCTTACTCGAAGTGTACTGAAGCATAAAAGTCATATTTAACTCAATATTTCAGCCTCGAAGTCAATTAGATGCACATATTTATTGGGTTTGTCAAAATGATTTTTTTTGTGTAAATAGCTATTATTCGTCGAAATGGACGGGGAATAATTTATTAAATGTTTATTACCGCTCAAAAATGTAATTGTTGTTATTACTTATTGAATATTAACAGTAGACATGTCTATTATTGATAATAAATTTGTATTGTATTAGATTTTAACTGTACGTATTAGAATATTATAATATACATACATATTATTATAATCATTTTTCATTATATATTGTAAGTATAGGAATCTGAAATACATATTCATAAATAATAAAAAATGTTTTTGTTTTAGTTTGAGTTCATAAATATATTTTATTTTGTATTTAGTGTACGATAGGTTAGGTTATATGTATGCTGTTATATAAAATAGTTGAATTCGTATGTCGGATGAGAATTATTAAAAAATATTAGTATCATGTTTCTATATTACTTATGAATATTGTATAATAATAATATCTTTTGTCGAATAAGCCTCCATCATAATTTAAGACTGAATAGGGTCAATGTTGGATGTCGGATAACTCGTGTTAACTGAATGTAAACAAGTGTTTAATAAGAGAAAATTAAGACGGAGGAAATGAGTAATACTCACGTACGGAGAATTATACCTACTGTTATTATTAAACTACATGACTTGGAATGTAATATTATGTATTAGATTTTTAAGCATAATTTCAATAATATTGTATTATATAATGATATGTTTAAAAGATTATAATAGAATAATACAATTTTCTTAAATAGTATTTAAGGATTAAATAGAATTAAATAAATTACAGAAAAATACGTTAGAATATTTTAGCATAACGTTTTTTTTTTTAATGTTTCGTCATAATAACGTTTGGCTATTTATAAATAATATTATGTTTATAAGGATATACTATTTTTATAGAAAATCATGCTTTCTTATTATGGTGGCTAAAACGTAAACTACCATATTTGATGTCAATGACAACAGTCAAGAATTATATGTTAAAACGTAAACTTGCCAAATTATACGGTATTGTTCAGGCATATAACAATAGGCTAATAATATAAGGTCATTTTGATTTTTTTGCAATTTCTTCAGATATGTTTTCTGAATACACGAAAACTAGTAACCTTGTTTAGGATGTTTCTATTAAATTAATGGGAAATTTAGTCACAGGTATCTTTACTCATCTATTTTTTGAAAATAGTGTGTTTAATTTGGAAAATTAATTATTTATAGTTTTGTATAGCACTGTACATTTGTTCAAATTTACAATATGACATTATAGATATCCTGTTGTAGTATTCAAAATTAATTATATGATTAGTATGATTAGTGTATGCCATAATTTTTGGAGTTTGAACCAATAAATTAATAACATAATATGAAACACATCTTATAAAAAAATTTATTAATGGAAGTGATCCTGTACCTATTATAAAAATTAAAAAGAAAATAATTATTTAGTATTAAGAACTTGAAAAGTTTTTATTTATTGGTAGTTTGTTATAGATAACCTGCAATAATCAATACTGTCATAAAAAAAATATATATATTGTATAAGTATTTGAATATTTTTTTTATAACTATTATAATAGTTAATGAAAGTTTATTTATAATTAAAATAATGTTATATATTTTTTAATTAATTTTTTTATCTATAATATACTCAAAAAAAAAAAAATGATAAAAGTTGAATACCTAGTAAATTGTTTGAAAACTCATAAAATATATTTGTTTTATATATTATATTTTTTAAATTTAAATTCAATTTTAGAATAAATAATTACTAATTATCTTTTTCCTTTAAAAATCAAAGTAAGTATAGTAAAATAGACACTCGTGTTTTCAATATTATTTCAGGAGAATAGGAATAAATTAGTTTTTTTATGTCCTTAATTAATTAAAATTTTTAATAAGCATTTAAAATAAAAAAATTATATTTTATACTTAAGATCTGAGTTCCATCTTAATGGTTTGATCCCTTAGTCACGAATTAATGAATACCTAATGTGGAATAATGAGTAAAAATAATGTACATACTTGGCTTTTATAAAATATTCGAAACTGTAATACAAATCAATAATAATCCTTAATATTCTGCGTACCTATGTCTTTGTAAATATAATTGCGTCCGTGATACGAAAAATTATGCTTAAAACTTTATTTTTTTTTTGTGTGTATAAATACGATTTTATCAAATGTAATGATTTAATAATATTTGTATAATATTTTTATAAATTCACTATAATTTTTAGTTTTTACGAAACTTGCAGTTATACTGTATAGTGTATCGTTATTTATTTTTAAATTATTCTCAATAATATTTTATGTTCTTTTAATAATGTACTAAAATTTTATTATTACTATATTATGCGGGTTATAAACCACAATAATTTATTCTCAACCTATTCGTAATATTTAACCATGTATTTACCTATATAGAGTTAAATATTGTTCAATGGATTTATTATAATCAACCTTCTTTACAATAAAAAGTTATTTATATACGTCCTGTTATTTATTCTGAATTCTGTATACGGAATTGTTAAATATACATTCTGATGTTCACATTAATTAGGTGATTAATTATATGTGCCATCATGAACGGTCCATTCGTTAGGTTAGGTTAGGTTAATGTTTTTTGTTAACACGACAAATTAAAAGTCTTAATGAACAATATTTTATGGTTAAAATTTTTCTTATCCTGATAAAAATTTTAAATAGTCCAAAAAAAGGATGTACTTAAAGAAATTTAGTTTGTTATGAATAGTACCTATAAGATAAATCAGTTTTTTGAATTTTAGTTAACGTAAAAAAATAGGTGCACTTACGAATGTACCTATATTTTTAAATAAAAATATTATTAAAATGAACAAGCTAATTTGGTAATATATTATATACATACGTCATACATATATAATATATATATTATACATCTAAATAAAATAAACATAATATAATTTATTACATAAATATATTTAATACTATTATAGTATTATTCATACAATTTAGTATCTATGTATTATTTTGTTATTGTTGTATTGAATTTTGATTTAAAAAATGTTGTAATACAAAACAATATTTGTTTTTTTTCAATTAGGTAAATATATAAACTATTGATGTTTATGGTATATAGTTTTGTTATTGTATATTAAAATAAAAAATAATACAAATAAAATCAAAAATACATCCCGTTATATCATTCGTCTTATGTTGAGTTATGTCATATTCATACAACGCGCCAACCAAAGCGTAAACTTGTAAAAGGTATATAAAAATACCTACTCGTATTCATATCGATCAGTTATTTTCTACGCGTGCTTTGTAGTTTGTGGTGTATGCAAGTACTCGATCTTTTTTTACGGTGTTGAAAGATTTCGGGAGTTGATTTACGACCTTTCCCTATGTACGTATATAATGCCGTCGAATTAAACACAGGGCGGTCAGTATAAAAAGTGTGGATCAAACATTTTTCAATAACGATATCTATAGAACTTAAACTTTTTTTTTACATATTATTCTATATTGTTTTGACCATGAGCCCCTCCCTCGGGTGCGTACACGTTTATATTAGTGTCCTGTTAAAATGGGGTTTCCTTTTCAAAACAGGCGGTCAACGTTTGTCACACTGTTTATGAACGCTCTGTATAATGTGCGTATTCGGGACATTCGTAATTTATATACAATATTAATAACCCGTTCGTCTGACAATAGATGAACTGCCTCTCATCAATAATAACATGTTGTACAATAAACAATATACCGTATAACGTGTGTACCTAACACACACACACATTGTAACAACGTAATATTATTGCTGCCTGTCGTTATTATGTTTGTGCCTATTATATTTTCGTGCACATTCTGATCAGAAATACAATTTCGGTTTTCAGGTGCGCGAGGTGTACCGCGAGAAGTCATCCTGTACGGAGCACAATAATTAATATAATAAAAAATAGTCCACCTCGGTGACATCTCTTGAAATAATATGGGCCCTACGGTAGCGGCGACTACGACCGCGTCGGCGGAATCGTCGGACGCCGACAACAGCGCCAAAAAGAAGGGTATACGGCGGCTGCTGACGCCCGCCATTTTCGCGGGCAGCGATCACAAGAACAAGCAGTCGGCGGCCCCGTCGTCGTCGGCGGCTGCGGCGGACGTCGCGGGTAACACATCCGTCCACAACCATCAACACCGCCAACCTCCCAACAACAACCGACCGGCCTGCAACAAAAAGACCATTATCGAGACGGCGTTCGTCAACAACAACGGCAACGCCAACTCGGCCGGAAACGTGGCGTATCGGTTGCAGCAACAGCAACAGCAACAGCAAGCGCAACTGCAGCGGTTTCGCTACGCGCAGGGACAGGACCGGCAAGCGAACGACGTGACCGACTTCCGGTCCCGGAGCGTCAGTCCCGGTTCGTTCGACCGGGACGTCAACGCCAATTACGGCGGCGGCGGCGAACGTCGGACGGACAGCCCGTGCTCGATGTTGTCGTCGTCGTCGACGTCGTCGCTGCTGCCCTCGCCGTCGGGTAGGCGGTCCGCTCCCATAATACCGTATTCGCAGTATTACAACAACAGGAACGGCGGTGGAGGTGGCGGTGGAGGTGGAGGCAGCGGCGGTGGTCAGCAGCAAAGGTTGTTGCTCATGCCCGTCGGTGCGCAGGTCAAGATCACCGCGCCGCAATCGTCTACTGCGGTGTACGCGGCCGCCGTTCGCCAACATAGAATGCAACAGCAACAACAGCAACAGCAACAGCAACACGCCATCTACGGTAACGTGGTGGCTGGCGCCGTGGGCCCGTTCGTCCGCGGATCCCCGCACCGGGCCACCATCGGGTGCGTCCGGGAATCGCCGAGCCGTCAGTCGACCATTTACGAGACGGAAGAGGATGTCGTCACGGCTGCCGTGGCCGCGGGCGAGAAGAGGTTTCAGCCGATTTTCAAAAGAGGCGCCCTGCAAGAGCCCGCTTCCCACTCGTCACCGGCCGCCGGACAGACGCCGCCGTCACCGTCGTCCGGTTGCAGCCCGAAAAGGGTGAGTTTCTCGCCGGGACCGTCCGAACCGCCCGCGTACTGGCCCACCAAGAAAGGCCCGTCCCCACAACCGCCCACCCGTCAACGGTCGACCGACTCGCCGGTGATCGCGGAACGGCCACTGCCCCTCGTGCCCAAACGGAGTCCGTCCACTTCGGCCGTTTACGGCACGCTGCAGCAGCGCGGCGGCCCTCAGCGACCGCACCAGCAGCAGCAGCAGCAGCAGCAGCCGCCACCGCCGAATCGTTGGTGGTCACCGTCGTCGCCGTCGCCGCTGCATCAGCACTACCAACAGTCCGGCAGCGAGTCCGGTAGCGAGGCTGGCGAGGTGCAGCGAATACTGAATGTCAAAAACGGTCATCGGCTGGTCATCGGTAAGTAAACCGCTTTCGGTATCCGATTACGCAGTTATTATGTCGACCACGAACGCGTTTCGGCACGTTTTTGTAATAAACACGCGGTTATAACGATCACCGTGGTATATTATGAGTATTATATTATTATAATGACGTTATCGTAATAGTAGGTGTTGTAGTCCCCTTACAGGTGTTGATTTACATAATGCACGCAAAGTCGCGAACTATTCCGCACGCGCATCTTCGTCTTCGTCGTTTACACAACTTTTTGTTTATTTTTTAATGCAACCGGGAGCTTTGTTAACATAATACACACATATATTTATGATATTTGTTACGTTGTGCATACGATGTAGCATAATTGTCGAACTTTTACTAGTTTTACTACTTACACTTTTGGATATTATATTGCATTTAATTTTAAACCAAGTATATAATACATAAAGTACTTTATTTTTCTTTAAACTTAAGATAATCTAATTATAATTACAGTGTTATTAATTGTATTTTAATATATATAGTATTGTACACCCTATCAATAAGAGTAAACTTAGTGATTAGTATGATGCTTTAGCTAGAAATTTAAAAATAAATACGAGTCTAATCTAATTAGTAATTATTAACTAATCCGAATAGTGGTGGTCATAAAAACCAAAACTAGGAGATAAACGAATTTCCTTATTAAAAAAAGAAGATTCTTCTTATTTAGTTTTGGAAACTTAAAGTTTTTATTGGAGAGCTAGCTAGTGCTTCGCCTATTCTCACTTATGAATTCGTTATCAAAATAAGTACTTGAAACTTTCTTTTTAATTTTAAAAGCTACCTAGACCAAAAGTAACCGATAATTTACTAAAATGTTTCTTATAATAATTTAAACTACTATATTTTACCAAGGATCAACTTGGATTTTACAAACTAATCTAGACATAGGTACACATATTTTAATAAATTCAAATAAAATGCCAATATTGGTCATAAAATTGTATGAGAATAATTGTTTATCTCTAGAAACAACTTATGAACCACATTAGGTAACATAATGTGATTCTCAACTTGATGTTCTGCTCTCAACTCATCCTATTGGGTATAATGCAATCACGGAATACGAGAGTCGCGTTTTATTGAGTTTGAAATTTGGAGTTTCTCAAATATACGAACTAACTTTTTTCGCTAGTATTTTGATATTCCTACTGTATTATAATAATTTGTTATAAAAAAAGATAAAAAGGTAACGTGCAACCAAAATTGTATTACCAATTAATATCTGTGTTAAATATACCGAACACAATATGACACATGTAGCGAGAACCCAAATCTATATACTTATATTTTCCTATGCCAGTATTAATGGAAGACTAGCAGTGAATTATTTTATTCTAATTATAATTCCATCTAATTTTCAACGATGTCACTGGAGTTCTCGAATATGTAAATTTTGTACAGAATAAATTATAATTATAGTGAGTAACCGGCAACATTTTGTAATGATGTGTGATATATATATAATGATTGTATAGCAGCTAAGTACAATAAATAAATAAATAACAGTCAAATTTTCGTGCCCACAGATAATGGTTAATTCCAATACACATCTTTTATCAGTGATTAAAGTGATGATTTACACTGTAGGTTACCTATAGCAACTTACACGTGTTTATGATAATGGAGTGCAAGGCGTGTGTTTGTTCTTCAGTTTGTTCATGTACTGTCGGGGATAGGGGATGGCTCAATGAGATTTTCTGCTACCAAGGGTAAGGCTATTTGGTAGGTCTTTGGAAACGCAGAGGCCTGTGATGGGGCCACTTGAGACTTAAGTCCGCATGACCATGTTGTCTTTTTGATTAGTGCACGCGCATCGGCCATATTGACCACACCGATTCTCTGAGAGCGACAACTCTGTCTTTTCTCCTTTTAACGAAATATACCTGTTGTATTTATTTGGATTCAAGTGTTTAAAACCTTGTAATTTGTGTTTCCTTATTAAACTACGACATTATATTTATATAGTTGCGAGTAAAGTATAAGGTCCATGAGCATAATATAATTTATATATATATTTTATATTACGGCTTACTTGGTTATATTTTCGAATATACGATCTCGAGAGCTCTCCGACGATCAGAGGGAAAGTAATATAGATTAAATTTAATATTTGTATTTGGTAGGTTAGGTGATTGTATTCTAGTGCATTTTTTAGTGTAGTGAAAATAAATTCCACAGATCTGGTTATTTATACATATAGTTTCATGAATTAGTATAATATGTTATTACCACCTATTTAAGTTCATTAACTTTATTGATTTTCTTTTCTTTTATTTTTTACGTTATTACAATTTTGTTATCATTTATCAATTTTTAGAATAATAACGTAAATAACCATCATCGTCGGTGATTTCCTCTTTGTCTTTATGTTGTTCGAATCTTGTGATTCTTGTGTTGTGCAGAACGATAACATTTCGGTGAAATGAGACTTAAGTTTATAATCTCAAGCCTCACCATTTTCAATCAGGCAAAAATACTTTGTTTATTTCCTAAAGTTTTAGAATTTTGTTGGATAAAAAATAAAATGTTAATCTATGCACTCCTTTTAGTAATGTACTAATGTTTATATTAATAATATTACATATTATAAATCATTAAATTAAATTAAGCCCTCTCTCCTGGAAGGTTATATATTGATTGTATAAATTATCGGCATTGCTTAATTAATGACAATATTGGTCACAGAAAAATTAGCGAATTTAATAAATTTACCATAACGTTGTGGTGGTGTATTTGTGAACACATCAGTATTAATTTTTTGTTAAATAAAATAGATAACACTATGTAATACAAATAATTAATACATTTTTACCCAAAATCGTGACTCAAACAACTAGAATTTTATGAGTATAATATTATAATTTGATTTAATGTATCAATAAAATTTAATTTAATTTAAAAGTCCATTTTATTGAAATATAACACGTTCCATAAACTGTAGAATTTATAGTATAAAACAATTGAGAAGAGGGATTATAACTTATTTGAAAATTTTTTTTTAATTTATATACACATTATATTATTTCCAATAACATTATGCAGTTAAAAATAATTGAATTGTACAACAGATAGAAATATTACCTATCAAAATTAATTTCTTTATAACAACAATTATTTACAAGAATTATGAAGACTGTAACTATTTACTTATATTAAATTTATTAATATTATTAGCTGTTAGGGTATAAAGAAAATGTCGTAATATTATAAATTTTTATTTTTATACTCTCCAATTATAATAATTGTAAATTTAATTTATGGTGGATAGGATATTAAAATTAAAAAGCTTAGAGTGAAACAGTTACGGAAAAAGTGATCACGTGTTACTTTATGATAACTCTTCAAACATGTGTTTTTGACAGGTTCTTTAGTAGATCCCTTATTTTTATAATATATATATCGAATTATATGACGAATTACCGGAAATGATCCATTAAAATTGATGGTTATTGTACATTTTTCTTATTGTTGTATTCAATATAGTTAGCTAATTTGACTTGAATTTATTAGAAAATAATATCAAGTTCCTGAACCGGGTCAAGTGGAACAGTGCAGTAACGGTACATAATCTAATAGAAATATGATGCTTTAGACTTTATTATAGAAAAAAAATGGGTGATATTTCTATGAATGTTTGTAGAGGTACCATAATTTATCCTTTGATTCATATTATTATTAAATTGACAGTAATACTTTCTTAATTCGCAATAAAAACTGTAGATTTGGAATAACAATATTTGCTTTAAAATTCTTTATTACTAGGAGTTAGGACTAGGATTTATTTGTAATTATACTTTAGATATTATATTAAGAGTATTTATTTATTTCGTTTTGTTAAAATATGCTAAAATATGCAATGTATTCACCAATTTTTTCAAAATTACTATTAAGTGAAAGAAAAGTACCTATATTAAAATTTTAAAATAGATTGAACAAAGTTAAATTTTTTAAATTTAAATTAGTTTTTAGTTTAAAAAAAACCAATTGAATTTTTATATTATTTTCGTTTATTTAAAAATCATTTATCTTATAAAATTAAAAATAGTAACAAAATATCTAATTTTTTCAATACATTTGCTTAAGTTCTATAAAATATGCATTTCTAGTGCTTATAATTAAAAATGTAAGAAATATAGAAAAAAAAAAATCATATTATATATTAATTTGAACTAATTAAATTTATGGATACTACTATCCAAATTTTTAAAATAATACTTAAAAAAATACCCAATATATTATCGCAAATTATCCACAAAATAACGATTAAAACAAAAATCAAAAAATCGAAATGGACCTCAATACATTAATAATTATAAAATTATTCATGCAAGCTTGTCAAGTCTCTGATCTCGGACGAGTCGTTTGTAGACACCATTCATTAGCCACAGCACATGTCGCATAGCAATCTTTTCAGACTATATAGGCACATAATGATGTGTGCACCTCGAGTTAGGAATGGGTGGTGGGGTGGTTTGTTATGGGGATGAACAACCAAGCCGTTGCACTCTATACGTATACAAGCCACCTCGTTTTCCGTTTACACACAGATAATACAGAATAACGGTTGAACACGTTGGTCCATCCTGTATATTTACACGCACACGGTATAGTACAGGAGTAATAGTAGTAGTAGTAGTAGTTGTAATGCAGGAGTAGCAGTAGTAGAAGTAGTTGTAGTAGGGGCGGGAAAGTGAAAAAGACACGTTTCATACCAGCTTTCATGAACGATATACAGCAGGCTTCTTCATGCGCTATACTACGACGATTCTGGTGTAGGGTTTTTACGGTACTGTATTTAGGTATATATATATTTATGTATACAGTATGTGTACACCGAGGGACGCTTAAAGCGCTATCGATTGAGCAACCGCCGCTGACGAGGGTGTTATAGGGTCGGTTTTTGTCGAACGGCCACCGGTCGCGCGAGCGTTCCCGACGCCGCGCCGACTGCTCTCTCCTAACCCCACAAAGTGCATCTGCGGGCGGCTGAAAGTCCATTTCGGTGCGGTCGCCGGGCGAACGCGTTGGATTTCGGTACCAACTAGGTTTTATAGTTACCAATTCGAGCTAGTATCAAATCGGTTTTGGTTTTATTTTTTATTCTCGTCGTATACAGTAATGATATAATATACAGGTACTTACACTTAAGTACTTTTGGAATATCACCAAATTTAGTTTGGCCATGCCGACTGGCTGATAGGTTGGATTATATTTTACATCACCAGAAGAAAACGATCACTCTGTCACGATATATTTCCATTTGATCAAGAAGACGGATATGTTGAACCGGTGGAAGAACAAGGAGAAGGCCACAGGGCCGGGGTCTAGTAGTACATTACCGAGTAAAGGTTCGGCAAAAAAGAAACGGAAAACCGGTAGGGAGGGAGGTAAGGTTTTTTAATTTAAACAATGTTTTCTTAATAATAGATTATCAATATTACTCGAAATATTTTTAAAGTTTTATTAATGTTTATTAAAATTCCAATTTTTTAATCAAGATCTGAAAAAAATAATAACCTCAATATTGCAAAATAACTGATTTTAGTTTCTTATATTTTGATATTTTTGTGGTTCAATCAATATTTTTTGTGTTTTATCGTGTTATATTGTGTTATATCGTGATACGAACATACTTACACGATTATACCAATATTGTTTGTATAATTTTTAAAAACATTTATAAAATATCGAATAAGGTTAAACTTTTTCTCAAAACTGTTGTATTTTGATAAAAAACAAAGAATTGTGGATTATAATATATTTTATTTATTTCCATAACAAATAAAATATTTATAGTCCATATATTAATAGCATTTTTGGATTTGTAAACATTATAAAATGCTATATAATATATACGTAATTAAAATAGGAAAAATTTTTAATGAATAAGCAATAGTATAATTTATTATAGCATAAAATAATTTTTTTAATTTCACATATTAATATTATTCTATAGCATGAGTATTTTCCGCTTTTATGAGAAAAAAATGAGGCTAATAAATATTTAAATATACTAGAGTTGAGTTGAAATAATTTTTAATGAGTAATAATAGGTATTAAAGAATGATATCTAGTTATTTAAAAAGTTGAAAATAGTGACTAAAAATTGTGTTTAATGCATTCTAATTAGATTAATTAATTAAAATTATATAAACATAATATGAACGTTTTATTCTATTCTATTCTTGGTTATTTTATATAAAAAAATTTTTAGGTTTCTATAAATAATGAATGAGTAAAACAATAATTCTTACAACAATACGTTTTTTATATTATACGTAGGTATATATCGTACTTAATACAGACTCATATTAAAAATAGCACGATACGAATGAGAGCTAAACGACTATACATTTTAATTTGAATATACCTATTTCGATTGAGTTTGTTAAATGTGACGATATATATTTAGGTTTAGCACGCTATCTTAAATTAATATATTATAATAGTTATGAATAGTACACATGGATATAATATTTTAAATATGTTTGTTCACTTAAAATGTTAATATTTAGTACTCATGAATTATACGTATAGTATACTTACTATGGTTTCTTGCATACAATAAAGTAATATTTTAGCTTCCAGTAATCTTATTTCCACTCATACGTATACATTTGTTTTGAAATATCTTGTAAAAATGTGCTGAAAGGATTTGAATGACATTTGATACATTGGCTCATGTTACTATTTAATTCTGGTCTTGGGAGTACTTAATTGTTAGATTTAATCAAAAATAACCTATTTGACTAATTTTTATACACTTCTAGTTTTGTTTTTTAAAAAAATATATTACTTTGAGTTCAATTGCTCTTTTTATTTTTTTAGAAATGCATTTTTATTTCACATAATGGTTGTAGGTATATATCACAAAAATGTCGTTTTGATTAAAGTTTATAACCTCCTTAATTGTTATTTTACTCAAAGGTAATTAATTAAATAGTCTTTTATATAATATTATTAAAGGTTCTATTTAAACATTACAATTTTTTATTTATTTTTCCGTGCTACATTTTTTTATGCATTTGTATAATTACCATGTTTCTTTCTCAATAATAAATAGATATGATTTTTAAAATTATAAAGTTCAATAATTGTATATTAAATTCTCAATGCTCCAAACTAAAAAAAAAACATAATATAGTATAGAAAACATATATGGCAGCAAAATATTTAAAATTATAATATAAAGAAACAATTTATTTTAGCTTAAATAATATATTAAACATTTTAAATGTATGTTAGGTATGTATGTATATTGTGTATAATATGCAATATGTATATTTACTTAATTTTCATAAGTTGTACTCTCTGAAACAAGAATGTCTAGAAAATATTTATACTCGATGACATTTATTTCATTACTGATACTGTGAATATATATATATATATAAGTAGTTAAGTATATATTAAGTAAACTATATAATAAAAGAATATTCAATTTCAAATATTAATACTTACGTACATAGTAGGTAGGTAGTTGTTTTGTTTTGTAAAGATTATACGTTCGATTTTGTTTATATTTATTTAGCTTGAACTTATTTACATAAGTGTTTAATTAAATTAATTCAAAATAAACATTTTATACGACGTCTGAAATATTATTATTTGTATTAATGATTTATTTGTTTATTATGATGCGATATAATTACAAGTCTTTCTTTCCAAACTTCTCGAGTACGTAATGTAATACTAAACCGCCTAATAAATTGCAATAGAACTTTGTACTGCGTATGTTTTCCATACAAATCGGAATGCTTTTTTTGTAGATATTTGCACTTGCCAACCATTTACTTGTCTGTAAAAGTAGAATTATCTTGGATTGTGAATTAGTGAATAATTTTTATTGAATACTCACTAATACACTCAATTTATTGGTGAGACTGGATGTAGTTATGACGATAGGATGCCAAAATAGAGCGTAGATAATTATTATACTAGTTGTCATAATATACAGCTAAAAATATATGGATAATGCTACATTAACTAAAATTTAAGTTTGTAAATAATAATATAGTTTAAAGATATATTGTATTTAACGTTTTTAATAAATGTATTAAAAAAGTTAAATCAGTAGATATTGAAGAAGATTAATTTATCAACCAATTTATTATATTATTACCTCTGCTAGAAATTGAATTATTCTATTTTTTGGTTTTGTATTGTATGGCCATATATCACATTCAACTATAGATATAGAAGCTCCAGTTAAGAAAAGAACTGACGATATGAAAAATTGATTATCAAATGGGTAGATCTTTAAGCCGTTTTTGATCAGTGGACAAGTTCGTATTTCTGACGAAAATAAAATATACAAATACATAGTTGAAGCTATCAAACAAAATTTTTGTGTAATTTTGAGCAATCCTTCATTTATAAAAATTGTCATTTTGAAAATTAGCAATAATATAATATTGGTAAATAAAACGTATACTATTTAGTACTGCCGATTATGTAAAAATTAAATAAGAAATATTAGTAGAAATAAAAATAATACATTTAACCTAGTAATATATATTACCATGACAATTAAAATATAAGTAAATTATAAGAGTATAGATATGCCAATGAATTTTATATTTTAGATAACTAAAAATATGATTATTATTTGAGATGCTTAGCATTTTTATTTAATTTATTATAAAAAAAATCAATTCAATTTTGTTAAATAATTTGTAAATAATTTCAAGCCGTTCTTTTATCCTAAATGTCCTTTACACTTTTTTCAATTTTAATTGATAAATTTTGTTCTGAAGTTTTTAATTTTTGTTAAAACTAGTTTTTGTTCGATTAGTACTATAATATACAGTAGAACTAGATAATGACTAGTAATTTATCATAATCGATTTGGATAGAATACCTGAAATAGAAAATATAAATTTTATATAAAAACTAGGCAAGTTACTGTGTTGTATAGCTATAGTAAGCGCAGAGATTGTACGTTGTTGTTAAATTGGCAACTGTAATCGGTATGTTAAATTTGAATTTAATGATAAACCATTGGATATAAATATTAAATCTATAATGAAAAACAATTCTAAACAGAGACAATCTATCAGCCTTGTCTTTATTTGGTGTATATTATTTAAATTTATATTATTAATTAATTTTTCTATTAATACCTAATATGATATGATGAAATAATTTTTATCAAAAATATCACGTTAGATTATCCAAATTAATAAAAAATTAATTTGTGGCAATCTAAATTTAAGTTCGCGGCGCTCTGGTCGGGAACCAATATTAAGTATTGCATCATTTGTTATTGCAAGGTTATTAAGTGTGAGATAAGTGGCAAAAATATGCATGATTTTTCGACAAAGAAAAAATAATGTTATAAACATAATATACGACTATTAGAAATCAACTAAAAATAATAAAAATTTAAAAATGCCTAGAAATAAATTAAAAAGAGTTAAAGTATTTAAAAAAATTATTTATTTTAAGAATATGCTATTATAAACATTTAACGAACATTTCAAGAATTATATAATGATTCATTTTATATAAAAAAAATTGGGAAGTCACTGCTGATTAGTATTGTGTGTACCTTATTTAGTAGATAAATGTACCAGTAGGTGTGTTAAATTCCAAATTTTAACTCAATGATAAATTGAGTACGTAAAATGATTTTGAGCAGAGACTGTCTGTCAATTTATATTTCTAAGGATATTTGGTTATATATTATTAATTATTATATTCATTTAATAATTGCTATTGGTAATTTATATTTCAATTAGTTATACGATCGGTTGAACTGAATTTCGCCATAAAATTCGCGGAATATATTAATAATAATTATAATTAGAGATGTGATTGCAGTATATTTCAAAGATAAAATTTTACCAGTAAAAATATTGTCCATACATTTTACCACTAAATGCTATGTGACTTCTTTGATTATTTTTAATTAATTATGATTTATGAAACATCTTATTTATTTTTAATGACTGTCGTTGTACTATTACTAGCAATCCTCAAACATTATTGGTAGTACTATTGTGTGTTATTTTTGATACCTAACAGTTTGAATATTATAAAAACAATTTTTATCGATTTGGAGATTTATTAATAAATTTTTTCTGATTTTTACTTTTGATTTAAAGTATTAATTAAATCCAAGATAAAGTTTAACTAAGTTCTTACTAAAAAAATAAAAAATAAAAACAGTAATACCATAATAATAAGTTCTTTTAACAATTTAAAAAAGATTCGTCTTGAAATTTTTTGAATACATTATATAAACGTAACATGTAGTGACACCTGGTGGCAGATGTGTAAACGTTATTGCCGCGTTTGTCGTATGACAGAAAGCGTTGCTACTTGCTTGTTCTAATCGTTCTAGTGGACTCGTCGCCTTCACACCATAGTTGTTAACGGCAGTCTTGCTTCCGCCACCATGTCGATGTGCGTACTTAGACATTGCGTTTCATTCACAGGTCAGTCGACTCACAGCTAATATCATTCAACTTTATTAATTTAATGTTAATTATTATTTATATTCAAGAACGTTTTCTATTATTTAGTTAATATGCCATGAATATTTTATACAAGTATAATAATATTAAAATAATTTAAAATATTATTCTAAATAATATTCTTGTCTACTGTATAATAAATGTTATTAATATAAATATAGCTTTATATATATAATATATATTCAAAAGTAATAAATTCTAGTTTTAGTCATATTAACAGAACACGGATAGTATTATAATTATTTTATTCTTAATATCTTACAGAAAAAAAGCTTTATAATAAAAACTACCTAGGTTTTATTATCAATCTTATCAATTTTACTTACTATCTTTTTCACAAAAAAATCATGTTAACTAAAAAAATTAAATAGTCAGTATTTCTTAAAAAATTATTACCTACCTATATTTATAACTAATAGGTACATGCGTTTTAAAATAATATTATCCATACTAGGAAATGTAAAAATGATCTGCTATTTACATTAAAGTAAATATTATAACATTATTAACGTTATTGCATTAAATAAATGCGAACTTCAATTTGTACTTCTCATAAATTTTAAAATATATTTCTATCAACTTTATCGTTATTGAATTTCAGTTATATAAAGCATTTAATTGGTGAAAAATGATTGTATAGCATTATAGCCAGGCAGAATTCAAAATATTATTCCGTTTCATAAATTAAATTACATTATCTATTGATTATATTATATTTCATTTTATGTTCTATATAATAATTTATAGATATATTTTTCTTACATAAATTAACTCGTTTTTATATTAATTTTTATCTTTAATATTTTCTTTTTGAGATTTGAAAATAATAATTCTATTGAGTACTTGATTTGAGACTTTTGTATCAGTTTTATAAAAATTATAAATTTTACATTTTTACAAATATTGAAGTATAGAGCTTTATTAAAGAATATTTTTAATTATAAATAAGTTAAATTATTTAAAAAAAAAAAAAAATAATATATTCAGTTAAAACAACATTTGTTTTTCTCTTTTAATATATTTAATGTTTTACCAAAATAATTTGTTATATTGTTTATTTACATTTAATATAACATTTTGTAAAAAAACATTAATATTTTTTTGACTATGAAAAATAAATATTTTAAATTTAAGTTTGATACAAACTTAAAGTATACAATATATAAATCTGATATTTAATTTAAAGAAACATTTTAAAATTTTTTTTTTTATGAAATTTGAGAATAAAATTTTAAATTTTTTGAGTCTAACTCAACTAATATTATAATATATAGTTATGAAAGTGTGTTAGTTCAAGTAAGTTTTCATTTTCATACTTTATAAAAATATGTTTAGATTTTCTATAAGAATTCTATTAATTCTATTTATTATTCAATATTATTCAAATTTTAGGATTTAGTTTTATGTCAGATATTTGTCAAAGTAATTTGTAGTTGTTTGTGGGGTTTTACCCAAAACTATTATATATGAATATCTAGTAAAAAGTACTACATTGTTATAAGTTTGTGTTCAAAATGTTGAGTATTTTTCCTCGAACATAACCAATTAGAACTTTCTTGTATTCTTGTAAGGTGAATACAATTGTTATAGTTATGATATAATATATAGTATTATATACGTATTATAGACATTTATTGATGTCCATTCTTGTTAGATTTTTATGACTGGTAGTAAAATTGTTGTTATTTTAAGTATATATACCTAATATTCTTATAACCTAAACTTGATAATGGAATAAAATTCTTAATTGATTATTAAATGAATAATCGTACTATATAGTAATACAGCTAAAATAAAACTGTTCTCTATCAATAATTTGTTGAAATAAATTATTTATATTTAAATTAAAAATAAATATATTTATAATATATTGAAATCATAATTCTTTTATTATTAAGTATTGAAATTACTTAAAATAAATAACTTAAGTCTTAAGTACATTTTATAAACTATAGTAACAATACCTTAGTACCTTACTAAGTTTTAAAATAATATTTTACATAATATTATGTAACTTCATTAATAACTGACTCATTGTATAGGACAGTATAGATATATTAATTTATTTTTAAAATGCTATAAAAAATTATATTATATTATATTATAACTTATATCACCTAATGAATTGAATATATATTTTTATATGTATTCACTAAACATGAGGTAAACATAAAAGTTTCAAAATACCTTATACCTACGTTTGTAAATTTGATTTTTGTAAAAGAGTAAAGTGAAATGCAATATTATAATTCGGTCATTATTCAGATTTTGATGTATATTTCTCATAATTTATGCTAGTATATAAATAATAATAAATATAAGTAATGAAATATTTGAATAAAGATTTATGGAAATGTTTAACCATATGTAATAAATATATACAGTCCTTGGTCTTTATAAACTGAAAAGGAAAATTTAAATTTCAATAAATTCGGATATATCTTTTGTTATAACTCAAAAACTAATTAAGATATCCATGTTTATATTTTCTTGTGAGCTTATTCGTACATTTTGGAAGAAATTCAATACTTTTATATACTTATACGGTTATAGTTTTCAGGAGAATGGATGATAATTTAATTTAAAGTTTTAAGTTTCAATTGTTTCAATCATATAATATGTTTGTGATTTGCTATCCATCAAAAAAATGTCATGAATCATAGATTCGGAACACTGATCTAGAGGTAAAATTTTTCACGATTATCTCATTTCATAAACTTATAACAATTTTTCGCTTTATTTAAAAAGTTAAGATTCATGATGACGTTATAAATCTATATAACACATAGTCATAGTGGTGTACATTATTATAGACTTTGGAAAATAAAGAGCATCGTCAAATATTTTCATGCCTGGTTGTAAGTGATTATTTTTGTTTCTTTCATCCAAATCCCTTATTTGAAAATGTTTGTGCGGTATAGCACTGCAGTCTTCGTCTTTAAAAAGTAATGAATTTACCATATCACCATGTTATTCTCCGGTAGTGAACATTACATTTTTAGCTTGTACCGCACCATACCCGGTACCGTCCTCGCGTCGCCGCCGAAGACTCTATCGTGGCGGCGGGGTAGTCGTTGGTGGCGATAGCGCCACGTTCAGTTCTACCGCTCCTGGTCGTAGCGTCAGACGTCCACCGCGCTGTCCGCCGTCGTGTTGCGGTCGTTTAACGGCGGGGTGGTTGGCGCGTTTCGCTCTTACTCTCGACGACCATTCACCCTCTCTGTCAACATCTCTCTCGCCAATCGGTAGTCACCGTTGCCGTCCGCTTTTTTTCAGTAAACTCTTGTCTTTTCCACCCTCTATTCTTACCAGGAGCGCGTACGCAGTATGTGCAGCAAGTGCAGCGACTGTTGTCAGCGGAAACGGCGTCGGCGTAAGCGCCACGACTCCGACTCACCCGTATCCGACGACGATGATTTTTCCGACTCGTTCTCAGGTCTTTTATTTCGTTATATTGTTATTACCAATAACTTATTATCAACAAACGCACACACTTAAACTATTATAATTGTTTGCACAATAATACTACATACAGTTATTGCACTTAAGTAAACAATAATACATATTAAGAAAACAAACTAACTGGACGAATTGTTCTATTACATTATGGTGAACGAAATAACTATAAACCAAATTATAACCACATTTTATGGAACTTGTTTTGTCTGCATCTTTAAACTCAAGAATTGTTTGATTAAAAATATGATATATAGTTGGTATTGACATATTATGTTAGTGTCACAGATGAATTACAAATATTTGGTTATGATTATTTAGCTTTTTTATGATTTTACAAAAGGCTTGAAAAATGGCTAAGATTTTCTTAACTCTGAAATGTATTGGTAATTTACAAAATATTTCGTTTATAAACTATTTTTTTTTAAATAATATTTAAAAGAAAAAAAAAAGAATAGCGAAAATTGTCTTGCACCAACAATTTAATTTTTAATTACAAGAGTACACATTGATGTTTTAAGAATACGAATATTTGGATTGATGCCTAAATATAATATTATATACCTACGGTGGTTGTTTTATATAATATTTTACTATTTTTTTTCCTGTTTGAACCGACGACCGGGAGAGGACCGCTTTCACATTACTTCCTCCCAATATTTTACTATTTATCTTACCCTAACCTAACCTAACCTATCAGACGGATGGACGAAATTGGATGATGGAAAATGTAATTTGTTCAATATTTTTTTTGTGTTTGTGAAGTATTAATAATATAATCAATAATATAATTTGATACATTATATGATATATAGTACGATAAAAATATTCTCTATCTCACTCAGATTTAAGAAAGATATTTAAATATGTATATGTGTACTTAATTTATAATTATGGTGTTTGGTTCTTACTAAATTCCACAATAGTTTACACCTTGATGAGTAAATTATACATTTTAAACATCACCAGAACATAAAAAATCTGTTACAATATACCTACATATAACTAAAACAAATTATTCAAAATTTAACTGTCATAGCTAACTTGTGTGTTGATTTTTTTTAATTTGTTAATACATGAATATAATTGTTATCATTTTCTCTCAAACATTATTGTGTTTTATGTTCACGTTTAGTTTGTTTTACTTTAAAAAATCGATTATGTTAAATTTGGTTATTAATAATTTTATAATAATAGTATTTTTGTCAACAATTTTGAAGTGCAAATGTTAAGCCATTATTATATATGTATAATATATTTTTTTATTCATTATATAAATTAAATACATAATTTTTAATTAATCGTATTAACATTTGCGATGATATTATAAGTAATGAGTATGTAAAATTTTGGATTTTATGTTAAATATATACATGTAGTTGTGTAGAATAACAATAGTAAATGAAACCTAAGATTTCAATTATTACATTTTATTGCGGTTTTTTTTAAAAACTATCTTAAGGTTTTTACCTATTTTATTTAAAAAATAAATTGTAACGTAGGTATAATGCTATTCAAACGAAAACGAGTTGACTGATAATAGAAGCACAAGCCTACAATATTTAATAATATAGTTAACAAATTTGCAATACTGTTTTAAATTTTTGCTTTTAACTTTTCTAAAGTTACTTAATTTTTTTTATTTAGTATCAAAGTTTTGATGCTAATAAATAATATATGATGCACATTAGTACATTACATATAAATGAATCATTTTTGGTGTTTAAATAATATTGAATAATACATAGTGAATAAATATTCATAACTAATAATAATTAAGGTATAAAAAGTTAGAATTCTGTTGTTCATAATTGACTTATCTCACAAGTTAATGTAACTTGATCATATTAATGTACCTATGCGTTTTGATCAATTTAATAAGTCCGGAAACAGACATTGTTTTTTGTCATTTTATTATTTTTATAAACAATATTAACTTAAGAAACTTTGTATATGTATTATTTCCTACCTCCTAAAGAAGAATTGTATTTCAAACATGTTTTTTTCCTTTTTTTTTTCTTTCTACTGCTCTTTAATGTCCTTTATTTATTTAAATTTTAAATTCAAAATTCGTAAATTTTTTTTGTTTTATCCTTTCATATATTTATCATGAATGTTTTTTTTTTATCATCAAGCAAAAAATGAAAAAAAATCTTTTATTATTTTAACGTATTACTCATAGAAGTAAAATATATTTCGTTTATTAGACATTAATTGCTCAAGTTATAATAACAAAATGTTTGAAATATCAGTAATTTTTAGTTAAAGTCGGTAATCATAATATTGTTAAGGATTATAGTATGTAACTATTTAATTAAAATCATTAATTAGTAACAGTTGTGATAATACCTAGGTACCTATTCTGATATTTTACATTATATTTGTATAGTAATACATTCATAGAATTAAAATTAGTAAATTAGTAAAAATATTAATATCAAAGTAGTATGGAGTTTCAGGTATACGAGTTAACTGTAAAACTTTGTAAAGCATTTTCATGCAATAAGAATAAATATAAAAAAATCATATAAATATTAATATTTTACTGGACATAGTTTTCATAATATTTAATATTAATAGTCTACTGTGTTTGACTCGATTGAATATTATATACTTAAGTACTTATAATAACTACAATTCGCATACCTACTTAAAACAATTTATTTTTATATTATTATTAAATACCATGTATATTTAACATTTTTATGTAATCGTACAATGTTAGTAGTTTTTTCAAATCTATTATTATCCCTAACGAATACATTAAATACATTATATTTCACACAGTTGATATTATATTATTAATATATAAATTATATTTATATAAATATTATATTGACGTATGGTATATTCGGGAAATCCACTATAGTGCGATATTGAATTATTAGGTTTTTGAATTTATTTGATAAAACTCAAACCCAAGTATTAATTATTATTGTGTTTTTTTTTTTTTACAAGTTATACTACTGTATTATGGACGTAAAGAGTTCAATGATCATTTATAAATATAATTTAATGTATGTTCTGCAAGAAAAAGAAAACAAAAATAAAGTTACTTTATTATCTGCATTTCTACTACGTTTTTACTTATTAGTATCATATTTTCTATAGACCTGATTATATGACACAGAAAATCTGTCCTTATTATACAGACACAACATATTACGATGTATTTAAGGGTGGTAATCTTAAATCAGAAAATGAATAAAACAATTATCTGAAACTGTTCTTTATTTTTATTTTCTCCATGTAGGTAGGTATATATAATGTAACGTAATTAATTTTGAAAAGTACACATGTATAAAACATAAAAGAATTCCACTAGTGTCCTTAGCTTAGTGACCTTTTTATAATATTCATATTCATTTCACTTTGATAACAATTTTGTATTTTGACGTGAATATATTTTATAAAATAATTAAAATAAAATAGCTATAATGTAATAATAATTGCTCAATTATTGAACCCATTTTAATGGAATATATTGTGATATATTTTTTTAATTATTTAAATAATAAAGAATAAATATGCAATGTATAATATTTATTAAAAATTTAACATTGTATTTACTTCGAATATTTTCTTTATTTGGTATCTACATAGTTTATTTTTCCGGATCAATCAATTAGTTTTGTATTTTTATTGGCTGAATAGTTCCATGTTATTATCATGATTGACTGTGAATTATGATATTTTATCTGAACGCACTTTTAATTTATTATTACAACACTGTAGATTATTAAGCAATATATAATATTATGAAATCAAATTTTGGTGCTAATATGATAGTTGAAAATTGTCATACTTATAATTATTATTCTGCACTAATAATGAGTATATCGGAAAATTATTATTTTTTCATGATAACAGTTATTTTTGAATTTTGAAATTGAGAATTTTACAGATATTACGATAAAATATTTAGTTAGTAACAGTAAATAAATTATACGATTATTTTCAATTATCGTTAAACTTGTTTTAATTTGTATTTATTTATAGTTATTATATAGTAGACGTAAAATACTTTTTATGATATCTAGTACACTAGCTATACACACACAAGATTAATACAATACAATATGTATACGCTCTTATTGTATAGTATCTACTCGAAAATATATGATCTGAAGTCGTAAAATTTAATTAAAATACAAACCTCTTCAATCTTTTGAAGTAAATTTGAACGAGGTTAAGATCATATGTACCTCAAATTGCAGTGAAATACTTCTCAGTAAAATACTTGTCATTCAAAAACTACTGACCTGAAACTGACATATATAACTAAGTTGATTTTGGTAGTTTAGTACACAAATCATCATACTTAGTTTTATAATTTGAAAATTCAATATATAGATTAATATATTATATATTGTCTTGTTATTCGCCAAAGATGTGTAACTTCTTTACGGAAATTTATATTATAGAACATTTATATTTTAAGTTATAGTATACACACACACACACACTCATATATGTAGCCTTTATGGCTTTACCTGTAGATTATCATGCATTTTGCGTATCCAATCAATGTTTAGAGAAGCGTAGGGTATACCTATAAGTGTATAATTCCCATTTAGAGATAGATCTGTGTATAAATTGGTTTCTCAAACACGCTATTGGTAGCTATGTACCGATAAACCTTATTACTTTATTGTTTTACACAATATCGCAGTATAAAAGGAAATTTAAGTCGGAAGTATTTGGGTTCATTAAAAAAGTAGTTAGTAACTTAGTTTCTGAAAAAAAATACACGGGAATCATAATTAAATATTAAACATACAATCATAATATTAATTAATAATATTTTTAAATAATTTAATATTATTTAGATTTTAGATTTTATATTTTTTTATATTAATGATCATTATTTGTTATTTTAATAATAATTATAATAATAATAAAATAAACACAATATAATTAGTGTAATAAGAAATTTAGTTTTTATACACCTTCCTATTATTATGAGTCTGGTCTTAGTATATATCACGGTATATACTCGTATGCACAATGTACATTTTATATTTGTACATGTAATTTTAGTTTTACTACTTATTAAAGTCATAAATATATAGGTATAGAAATAATCAGTACAACCGTAAACCAAGACTTTGTGTATATAGTTTACTTAATATTATGAAATACATTCATACAGCCCCATACCATTCTTATATTTTATAAATAATGTAAAATATTTTACAGCATTGTAAGTTTGTTTTTACTGAATAGCACTTTGATCAAGAATGTATTATTTCGAATAAAGAGCTTTGTATCTAGCTTTGTAGTTTTTAAAAACCTTAAAATTAATAATTAAATTGCTATTGTTTAAATACTTTTGTATTTATACCTACATATAAAATATGTGAACTAAACTCAAGCAAAAATACAATTATTTGTGTCTAAAGAGCAGAGATATAATAACCCATTTGAGATCTTATTAAAGATAATAATATTTCTATCATAAAAAAATATATATATATATTTAAGAGATTAAAACTAGTTGGTAAATTTATATATAGGACTAAAAAAATTTAAATATCTGAAAAAAAGTTAAATGTATACAATTTTTTATATTATAGAAAAAAATTCAATTTTAATATTTTAAAAAGCTGTTTTGTGAATCTAAAATTGGAATAAGTACTTGATTATTACAGATAATCAACTAAAATAATTATTAATTTTACTTGAAAAAAAAAACATTTATTTTTTATTTTTATTACACAAAAAGTGAAAAAAAAATGTTATCTAGTATAATATAATTTCCATTTTTCCAATATAAAGAATTAACCGAAATTAGATTGAATATTTAATTATTTAATATTTTTGCCACTTCTTTACTGGAGTTTTTTTTTTACCAATGTTTTTTTCATTTTTTAATAAAATAATTATAAACCTTATATCATGGTTGTATAATAACTATTAACTATATTATATATATATATATATATATATATGATACAACCATATATAATATATATGTATATTGTATATTTACTAATCATTGAGTAAAGAAAAAATGTAACTTATAAGAAAAAAATCAAATTGAAGTACCTATATATAAATGTTCTTCATAATATTATATACTTTTGCATCCTATGAAAAAATTACTTTTGTAGTATAAACCATTATGTTAATATATAGATTTATCATTTATCATTAAAAATATATTTCATTGATAGAAAAAATATATATATTTTTTTTTAGTATAAACAAACAGTTATTGTATAGGTATAGGTATACTGAGGTTTAAAGATTGATTTCAATCTTACAGTATAATTAAATATAGATCATAGTAATTTTTGAATCTATATATGTAGATCAATGGTAATATTATATTAATATTGTTTTTTTAATACTATTTTATCTATCAAAACTCTTCTACATAATTTTATTGTAAACACTTATAAAAACTAACAAAAAAACTGTTAAAATTCTGAAAATTTAAATATTGATTATAGTAAGATATATGATACACTATATATGCTTAGACTTTGTTTTTAGTTTTTCAAGAAATAATAAATAAAAATAGGTATATGATTTCCTTAAGTTCCTCTAAATCACGTTTGTGATATTTTTCTTGAAATTTTTTATTTATAAATGTTTCTCGTGGGACCATTTTATGTTATTACATGTCTATGTTATGATATTGTACACTATACTAAAAATAAAAAACAACGCTGAATAGTATATAACATTTAAATTTCAACCGCATACTCGGATATATTATATATATTATTAATTTAATAAATGGTTGTCTTACATTACTTATATATGTTTGCTTACAGTACGTAAAAACTAAATTGATATCGTTAAAACTATGTATTACTGTAATCTTAATCTACGAGTAGAGTAAGAATATTTAATATGGGATACATATGTACCACGCATTTACTCGTACAATATCATTGTTCATTATGATATATAACAATATGTTAACCATAAAGGTACGTAAATGTGTTCTAAATTTTGGTTAACTATAATATGTCATATGCAGTAATATTCAGATCACGTCCAGAACTAGTTTCCGGATGGCTGATCAATTTCTAAAGTTACACATCACGTACACAAACATCCTAAATATCTTAACTACTTGCCATATTGTTTCCAATTAGACAAATCACTAATTGTCCTATCATTGTATAGAAATTGTCTACTTTTTATTTGGTTTGTTACTATTTTTCTTTTATAAATTTCGAAATACTTCAATTAATACATATGATAGATACTCAATATTGGCTAATGAATATATTATAACCAGCTCAACTATGAGTTTTGATACACATTATTTAAAACCATTCTATGCGACAGCAGACCGTTTATTTTTTAAATCTTATTAGTTTCTAAATATTGAAACATTTTTTTTTTTATGATATCGTAGAAATATACACATTGTAATACATATATTAGGTGTGGACAACTTGCGGCTCCTCGCGAGCCACATGCAACTCTCATCATAGTTAGATGCGGTTTGCGTTTTATTATAAAATCAAAATTTACTTATTTATTATAATTAATTAAAATTTTTTTGCTTTAGTTGATTTATAAAAAAATATCAAATTATATGCTTTAAAAATATTTTGTCACTTGGTATAATTGTATAATATCTAAATACCATTGTGGCTATCGGCGAACACATTCATGTTTGCATCCCTGATATGTTTTTATTGAGTTTTAACTTAAGATATATGCTAGACGATTAAATATTTAAATTTATTGAATAATTTTTTAAAGGTCAACTAATATAATTAATATTTTGTTAATATAATAGGTAATCATTTTTCTGAGTATAATACTAAGTAGCCAATTAGAAAAATAAATAATATGCAACATCTATATATTTAAAGAACTAAGTTAATGAACATACTTACCAATTCTCGAAAAAAATTAATGATGATGTTAAAAAGTTTTGAACAAATCCCTTTTAATGTTACAAAAGCTCTTTTTGACAAATTGCTCTAAATATATAATTTATTCATTGAAAATGTTTATATTTTCGGTGGTCGATAACATCGAGTAACATTTAAAATAACTACCTAATAAATCAAATATTTTATAAAAATTATCCATAAAAGTCTTTAAATAGACATACAAAACTATTTTTATGAGTTCTAAATTATAACATTTTAATCAGTCATTATGTTTTCTACAAAATAATATGCTTTTGTGAAAGAGAAATTCCCACGTTGTAAATACATTATATACTATATTACACGATTTTGTTTTAAAAAATAATAGTGATGATGAGTATAATATGTAGAATTAAACGGCAGTGTCCAAAGTTTTAAAACTTTTGTGTCGTGTCTCAAATAAAATTTACTTTATTTCGGTAATGATTTATTTATATCAATTTTACAAATATACATCAATCATTCAAACATAGTTATTTATGTACAGCATGAATTGTTATAGATTTTCGCTTAAAAGTCAATTATTGTCGGGATACATAATGGTATATACATATTAAGATTATAAGATGTATATTTATTACATTATTATTTATTATATAAATTTTAGTAAGTGTATAACAAAGTTATTCGTTATACTGAATTGCCTAAATAACGAAAAATCCCTTTCCACACGTACTCGTAACGTTAATATTAAAAATGGGATCAATATTTTGTATACACGTCCACACATCATACGAGCATGCATTACTGATTTATTTTTCTGCGATTTTTATTCGCCGTATTATATTTGGGATGAAAACAAAATTGCACAATGCTTATACGCACTCTTATTATCCCCATCACTACTACCACCATCACCTCGGACCCCGGGGAATATGTTACAGTATAACTAATATTTTCCAAATAATATATAGCAATATATTACCTATAGGTACTGCAGTATAGAACTATAATATATGAACTTTCGGCCCTTGTGTGAAACTACTGCATTACACTCAACTATCTAAAAACTATCTGTGCTACTACCATGGTTGTTCTAAAAATCGAAATATGCAATTATTATTATTATTTAAATCCGTTCTATTGTTTTGGAATGAAAACAAGGTACTTTCAGCTGGTTCGAAATCGTAATTAATCATCAACACAATACACGTTCTCTTTATTTACTGTATGCTAGAGCGAATTCGTCTTTTGTATTTTTTGACGTTTGGCGCACAATTCTTTTATGGTACGGTGCAAAATGAAGAATGTCACTCCAGATCGTTATCAAAATATGAAAATAATTTCTTATACCCCTCTCACCAATAATGCAACAAGTACAACCTGGTAACGATAACTTCAATTTGTTTTGTTTGTTTCAGACGATGATTGGAGTGGAGATGGAAAAACAAGGGGGGCAGCTGAACAAGCCGGTAAGTGGTTTTTCATAAATCGCTATAATATAAAGTACTTCCTAAAGTAGCTATTCGGAGATAATAAAAACAACATAAAAAGTATTTTTTTTCTTTATTTTTATTTTTACATAATACAATTGTTGTGGGATTTAGATTACAGACAGAGATTTTTCACTCCATTATAGTATATTATCATAGTAGTTATAGATGATACTTATAGATGATACGTAATTCATAATAAATATATTTATCGGTATATTTATATTTGAGTATATTTGTATTTAAACTATTTTAAACGGGAAAATTTCATTCATATTTATTAAATGTATTGATTTTATTATGAAATACTTTACTCTTTTTTCTTCTCGAATTATTATGCTAATTTTGCAAATTGTTAAGTGCCTAGCCTGTTATAGTGTTATATCGACTTCGCCATTTAATTATCTCTTTCCCCGATCTATTCTAAAATCTATACCTTAAATTACAAACACTATATTCTACCACTTTTATGTCTTAGGTACTATTTTTCTCTTTTGGCGTCTTCTCTTATCTAGCCGCATGTTTCCGTTATCATTCTTATACTGTTCTATTCTACTTACTGAATGTGTCTGATTTAGCACTGTATTCATTAATTTCGATAACTTATAATATACATTATTGATGTGGATGTTAAAAAGTAAAATGTATAGTTTTATTTTTTAATTCAGTTAAATGAATTTTTTTGTAATTCTAATAATTCTATTTGTTTCGAAAGAAAAATCTTTTAGATTTATAGTAGAAAATACAATATTATTATATGATAAATATATGTATATTTAATTGTATGTATTAAAATAAAATGGTTTTGGAATATATGTATAATACATATAGGTATGTATATTTTGTTTTTTGTATGAAGTTTTACGCATTATTATTAAAACTTAATTCTATGATCTTTTAAAGTAGGCTATACAAATTGAAATGCTGTTATTAAAAAATATTTTAGAATTTTACATTTTTTAATTAGTAACAAAAAATTATTTCAAAAATAATCAGAATGCTTTAAAAATCATAGAACTGAATTTTTGAAAAACGAAAATTTAATTTAATAATAGGTACAATGTTCTTGTAGCTTTTGTAAAGTTTTTAGATTATAAAATAATATTATTACTTGAATCCCTTTTTATACATCTTAAGTGTGACATTTCTCAATTTATAAAATTGGCATATTTTTGCTCATTTCATGAAATGAAGCAGTGATATTTAACATTCCAGAACTGGGCATATATTTATATCATTATTAAATGTCAGTTATAAATATTATAATTGTATTATTAAAAAAATAGAACTTTAGTTCTTTGCAAGCTTTTAAGTCATGTTTCACTTTCGATTCTATTTAATAATTTTTTTTCCGAATAAAGTAAAGAATAAAAAACCATACTAAATATTTTGACCATTATAACGAATATATATTAAAGGAAAAAAAGAAGTATTATTAAGTTTAACACCATTATTCATTATTTTCGCACGTTCATTTGACGTGACGTTTTATGCAAGTCATAATGCACAACATAACAGAGACCATTTTTCTCCACATCTTCATATTATAAAATTATACAAACCACGTTTTGTATATTATCTACAACACTCGTTACTATACGTTGGTATACTTACTGTACCGTAAGTTATAAATTATAATATTAGAAATTAATAGATGCATACATATACCGTTGTTAATTTGGTATTTATTTTAATAGAAATAATCGTATCATCGAGTGATTTTATATTTATTGTATATTGTACATTCAAAGTTCATTCACAGTAAATGGTAGGTAAAAACACTGCTATTTTAAGTTAGTATCTCACTAATCGCAGTTAAAACTTGTATGCAATAGTTTCGACAATTAGTTATTATAGCGAGAAACAATAGGGAACAATATAAATTAGAAGTTATTTACAAAAATAAAGATGGAAATATATAATTAAAGATACTTTTTAAAGAAGAACAAATGCCTTCTAATTTTTATTAAAAAGAATTATTTTTTTATGTAATTTACAAAGTTATATGTATATATCAAAATATTTTTTTTCGATGGATGTTGATAAAATATTTGAAAATTTAATTAATTGTTCACCATGAGTTATATCAAATTCGAATAGTTTTGTTATTATCATTAGATACCTATTTATTGTAATTGTAATTTTAATTCAATTTAGCACTCAATAATTATTGGTATTTGTATGTGAAATGTACTGACATTTATGATAATGATACATAATAAATATAATATTTATTTTTTATTGATAGAGTAGCATATAATAAATGGTGTGTTATAAATATCAATTGATGTCTGTTTTTTATAGTGGTTTTTATAAAAATGGTAAAGTATCTATCAGCTATTTATTTATCTATAATATAGTATAATTAGTAGGTACATAATATCAAAAGTTTTACTTTAATCTTCTATTATAGTATATAATTGGTTACTTGCTAGATTTTTTGCTTACTTATAACTACGATTCTCTACGGGTATATTCATCAATTAAACTTTTGATGGCGTAATTGCAAAATATTTCTTTGTTTCTAATTTATTTTAAGAAGCAGAAAAAGAATAATTGCAGTAGTATTAGGATAATAAGATTTAGTTATATACATGACTCTAGCGCGAATGTTTAGTAAATTGTTAGTTTTCATTTACCTATAGGTACGATAATATTAAAAATAAAAAATGCATATAATATTTTTTATATTATATTGGTTATATTGCAGGTAACATTATAGTTTGTAAACATTAAATAGGTAGTATGACGTTTAAGAAGGAGAAGTAGCGTCGGTGCTATGTTTTCCATAGCTCGAAGCAAACCATATTATAGGAAGGACCCCTATAATAGTATGCCAAATATTTTAATATTCTATAGAGTAGAATATATTCCAAAAACTATACTTAATATAATCTATGTATATAAATATTGAATACCAAATAAATAGTAAATTTATTTATTATCGATGTCCATTAATGTGTACTTACATCGCGGCAGGGTGTTCGTCCGTATTATATTATGACTATCTCTTTCCCACATATATAAAACTAATGCTACAGTATAGTATTATTTATATATCATAATTCGCCTGTATAAGAATTAAAGAAAAATAAATCTAAAATAATCTGGCAACTGTTCGAAATGACGCTTGTGACTTACCGTCGCACGTCGTGGGTATATATATTTATGTAAAACGTGTGTATGTGAAATTGTGAAACGTTTGTAGTGTGTGACAAATGTGTACCGACAACCTGCATTCTGCTGCAGGCCCATTATTATATAATAATAATGTCTAACGACTTATCTAAATAGATTTTTTAAGCCTTTGCTAATATGCGTATTAATAAAATATGATGCGATATACATAAATTACTTTTTAAAGTTTAAATGATTAATATTTTAACGTGAATTGTTTTAACAATCATCAAAATTGACTGAAAATTTAGTGTGGAATGTTAAACGGATCACCTTGTGTCTTTTGAATGTCATGGTGGGGGAAACAAGATGAGATAAAAGTTAAAAAAAAATAATACGTTCGGCCGGCTGATGGCTAGCTGGCACGGATTTTGTCGCAACGCGGCTGAGCGATCAGTACACATTTATAAGCGTGGTGGTCGACATGAGTTAAAAAAGTATAGCACGAATATAACGCGATGATAGTGAACGGGACGTAACAACCATGGGTCGTAAGTTATGTTAGTCGTAAACGACTTCTAAACACTGAGGCATTCTAATATTTTTCAATGGGAATTTCGTCTTACATCATCAGACCATCTACTACACATTGATGATGCGGTAAGGAGATTTTGCGAGACGCGTATGAACGGCAGTTTATATTCACATACACGTGATATTCGTTATACTATGTACAGTGAAACCTCCAATTTGGGACATTTTCAGTCACCGAAATTGTCTGTTATTCAGTGTGGATTCAGTTAGTAAAGCCTTAGTAGTTTACAAAAGTTGTTTGCAAAAATATGTTGATATGTATTATTTTTATATATCTGTTAGGGAAGGTTTCACTGTATTATAATGTTGTTTTAGTTGTTGTAGTATAGGATAATATAATTAATTTATTTTAAAATTTATAAATTTTGATCATCGTAAAAATCAAATATAGCTTTGAGATTGCTAATATGAGTATAATAATTGTACTTGTTCTAAGAAAAATATATTATTATCAATTGTATAGTGATATTTAATATCGTAGACACAACATTCGCTTCAAACATTTTGTATATAAGATTGATGTGTCGTTTTACTACTAATTTTGTTGTTTTTAATATAATAATAATGCTATTTCGATAAAGTTTTTGCGTACTAAACACGACTTATTATATCAATTAATAGTTTGTAAACTATTAACTACTCATTTATATCATTGTTTCTATTCTATGAAGTCGCAAAAAACTATATCAATTTAATTTTTAAATTAATTATAAACTATTAAAATGACAAATCACATAATTACCTAAAATAAGGTTGTTTTTAAGTATTTTAATCATGTATGTATATTACTTTTGTTATTTTTTTACATTTTTTAGTATGTACAATCAATATGTTAAAAAGGGGGAAAGTAAGTAATCACTTTGGATAGTACGAGTTGAGTTTATGAGTAATGAGTGTGTTAAATTTGAAGTCAATGATAAATCATTATATACAATGATAAATTATTCTTGGATGGTTTAACTTTTTGATATCCAAAATTACCAAACATTTATATTTATAATAATATAAAAATATTTATATATGTTACTATTATTATTAAAAAGTGCTGAACATTTTTAATTTTAACCTTTTAAAAGTATCAATTACATCCAATTTGCTATGAGAAACTTGCAATAAAGTTAATGATAATATACTAGAAAAATTGTCTTCAAACACAAATATATCAATACAAAAACACATTTCATCGTGAAATAAATATACATTCATTGTTACGCTCAGAATCTAAGATTTAAGCACTTTATTTCTTTGACACTGTCCAATATCATAATATTGTAGTTATATAACTAAATATTTTAACTACAATTTTTATCATTATTAAAGTAAATTAAAATAAGACAAAAAAATTATTATTATTATAATAAAACAAAATAAATACCTAAAACCTTGAACTGTAGTGATTGTATAGATTAAATAATATGTATATTTGTATATTATACTTTTTATTATTACTTCTAAAATTGATACAGTTAATATAATTCATTATTCACTTATTAATATATTTATTTTAACATTTTAACGTAGTATATATAAGTTGTTATATAACATTTAAAGAAAATGATACATCATAAATTTTTTTCTAATTGCTCTAGACGGATTCAAGTGATAAAAAATATTAAATTTTCTTAAATCAGTTTTAACACGATTTAACCATAAAATACAATTAACCATATGTCAATAAAAATATGATTTATTATCTAGGGGTGTAGACGATAAATTTTCGTAAAATCTATATTGCACATTGGTAACCAAGGTGACAAAAGTCAGATTGATTAATGTGTCTTACGTAATTCGTATTTATAAGTATATAATACATGTAGTAAAATAGTATAGGAATTAAAAGATAAATTTTAGATTAAAATAAATTTTTTATATATAATTCTTTTTTTTAATACTAATAATCATATGTTTCTTCGGTTCAGTATGTGAAATATATAAACCATTCTAATTAAAATATAATCGTGTCTTTATCTCACTATATTTTCTAAGTAACTAGATATCAACTTTATTTTAGAACTATAGTTTTTTTTTAAGTTCTTGAAAAATAATAATTTGCATTTTACATACTTCACTTTATTAGTATAATTTGTTTAGTGTAAGTGACATGTTTTATAAAATATCAATTGATTTTGAGTTTTTATAAGTACGATTTATAAAACAATATTGGATATACAATTCGAGTTTGTATTCTGTGTAAAATTTTCTAATTCAGATGACATACCTATTATATACATTTCGATTCAATTGAAAAAAACTTTTTTATATCATATTTAATTCAATATTGAACATGAAGATATTTGACCTGAAGTGAAGGCATATACGAAGAGAGTTGTAGTTTTTTGGAGTATAATACTAGCTATTGCTTATGATAAATTAAATATGAATGCAAATAACCAAGGAATGTATAACAAAATATTCATAATATATTATACAAAAAAAACTACTCATAATTTACAACCTTTTAAGCGTCATCAGTATAGAAATCGACTAATTATGTTTGTATGTGAATAATATAATTGGTTGGTACTCAAGTCTTTGATTATGAATTGACTATTGAGCCAAGTAGTTTTTCATGAGTGACCTACTCTTGTTGTTTGATAGTCGAGATATTTTTGGACGAACATATAATATACAAGCAATATATTTTCGAATGATACACTTTAAAAACGTTTTTCCAACAATTAATTATTTATAGGTATAGAATTGTATTCCTAAATATACTGTTATTATTTTTTTTAAATATTATAATAATATTTCACATATTAGATATCGATCCATTGATGTACCTTTTACTCATTTTTCTTAATATTTTATTTTGTATAATATTAATATAAATGTATAAATAGAACTACGATCAATCGAAATTTAAATCGTGAAAAGAATTTTTGTTGAAGGAGTTTTATGGTACTTAAAAAGAATCCATTGCCGAGAATCTTTTATCTTCTGTTATTCCCTTACACCCCCAATACTTCAGGTATATATCACATCCAATCTCATGAAATAATATGGGATTCTGATCGCATATTCTAAGCCTTTTAGTTTTTGCTTAGCTAACTGTATACAACCATCGCATTTAAAACATTGCTACTTATGCGTATTCCAGTTGAAATTAGGTTTTTCTTCGACCAAAATTGGATCTCAAATTTAAATATATAAGGGATGAAGCTATGAAGGTTATTTACAGTTTGAAATCTCGTTAGAATAATGAGACAAAATCTTTTTGAAATATATAACACAAAATACGATAAAAGCTAAACGAAAAATGAGACAATAATTTAGTATGGTGGCAAGTCTGAAATCATTCGCTAGTGTACCACATGATATCTATCACGTTTCTGGCTCTATATCGATTTGCTTACTGTATGCTTATTGTTTATATTATATTTAAATAAGCCCGGAATCGAATATCAGTAAAATATCGACGTAATAGATATATGTAGTTTATATAATTATTATACTAACGCTAAGACCTAGGTATTACGAGTATTTATTTATCTCATAATATTATGGTAGTACTTTTAGTTGCGTATTTATGACGTTGGGGAACCATGATTTCACGATTGATATGTGATTGAAAATTAATTCTGACAATTATTTTTTACAAATCAATCGCAAAATAAAATTATTTGCTTTCCTACTAGTTAGAATTTAAAAACAGCATACCTACTCAAAAAGAGTTTTATCATTCGTTTCGCGTGCAATATTCTTATAGTAATACTAATACTAATACGTGTATATATTTTAATCAAATGTTTAAATTGACTGTATAGCCTTACCTATAGGATATGTAATTAAAAATTTTTTAATTGCTTTTTAATGAAACTTATATTGAATATAACCGGAGTAGTCAACATAAACGTGTTCACGATCCACATAGACAAATACAATTATGCCAAGTCTAAATGTTTATAAATAAATTTTGTATAATTTGATATATTTTTATAAATATTTACCAAAAAATAAAATAAAATTAATTCACAACAATAATAGTAAATTTTGAATAAGACACGAGCCATGCCTGGCTCCTGTACCGAAAGTTGGACAACCCCAGAATCTAACTTACTTAAACTAATTCGATAACATTGCATTTTGACTACATTATTACAGTAGGAATACTCTTTCTGGCTCATACGAAACGACATTCACGATATTGACAACTTTTTTTCTAAAAAATCTGTTAAAAAAAATGTCATTGTCATTTTATATATCAGTATTTGCGGTCTTATATTATATAATATAACATGTCGAATTCCGCGTTGTATGTGTCGCAAATGCCTATGTAAAGTGGTTTATTTAATAAATGGTACCCATAAATTAAACTTTGACGTGTTATTATGTAAACAATATTACTACCAGGATATATATATGGCTTTTATGTACTTAGTGCAAATTACAATATTAAAATAATAAAATTGTACCCTTCTGTATATGTGTATATTATTTATATTATTAATATTGGCAAATTTGGTTTAATTTTGAATGACAAAAATAGTATAATTGTAAATTATTATAATAATGTTTTTAATTAAATATTATATGACGTATACGTGTGACGAATGATGATTATTTACTATGTTCTATTATAATAAGTATTATTAATATGTTTAGCCACAGTTTACATTTGATTAATACCGATGTCCTATCAATGGAAATTTTGAATTTTTTCGATTGGAAGAAATTAATAACATTTGTGTATAATGTTTAAACAATGCTCAATTTAATAATAACTAATAAGCTTTCAGGAACAGTTTTCATAATACCTATTATAATACAACATTTGTATATTATATACAGTATACACCTGTATAGTGTATAAAATAACAAGCTTACAATTCATTTTTTTTTTAAACCCACTAAACTGTGATACATTTTTTGTATTTTAATACTATAGTTTATAATTAATATTTTAATAAATTAAATGCTTATTGTAAATGTGTCCAATAAAATGTTTTTCTTTTAATAATAATTGACATTCATTGTGGTACAAATAAATTCTTTGAGTTTAGCAAGCGATGTTTGAGACCCAGATTTTTATTTCTAAAAACAATGGTTTTTTAATCTTTTTTATTAAATATAATAATATTATAACAATAAGAGAAAAAGAGTTGTCTGTATTTTTGTTTATAATTGTCATCATTCTATGGTTTAATAATATGTATATATTGTACAGTGTACTTATATTTCAATGCATCATAAATAAAACTAAATTCTTGAAACTTAATATTATTAAAAAACAAATACTGCTATTTAAGACAACAACCTAAAACTTCTACTATAATATTCATTATAATACATTAAATAAAATTAATCATTTTATTGATAAAAGTATAAAATAGGTACATGTTTTTTTATGTAGATGTGATATCGTATATATAAGTATATTAAACATTATACTCATTTAAATCACATTTTCTTTTTAATATCTCGCATATTTATTGCTTTTTGTACCGATACAAAACTCATCGTTGAAGCAATAAAAATGTAGTGACACTTTATTATGATTTATGCACCTCGATATACAGTCCGTGTGATTTTAGATTTTCTTTGTACTTTTATTTGATACCTTTTATTCTGTTGAACATCCGAAGGAAAGAAATATAGTATTTCCGCAAATTCCGCCGCAATTCTCACTAAACGTGTTTCCTTTTCGTAAAACCTTTTTTATTCATTGGTACTATTTGATTTTTTTTTTTAAATCCTTAAACTTTTGTTTCAACTACTTCAATTAATGTTTTTAATATACTGACACATTATAACTACCAAATTATCAATGAAAAATCATTGCTTATTAGTTGAATGATAATAAATTTACTAAAGATAGAATTATAACTTAATTTACTTTTGTACCAAAAAGTTTTTTTTATTTTGAGTTTGAAATTTTTAACCACTAATTTTATTCTACATTCTTATTCATCGCTCATTGATTTTTTTATGAGAAACATATTTCAATTTTATTGATTATACTACTATATTTATATTATATTTTATAATGAATTTCGATTGTATTATTTTCTTTTTATTATTCTAATAAATTCATCAAATAAAAACCAAACATAACTTAAGGTTTAGTTATTAAATGCCTAACCTAACTAAATTTTCGCCGAAACATTAAACAATTAAGTCCAACAGCCGCCATATATATATATATATATATAATTGTAAACAGATTATAACCGCAAAACTAAACTGACAGTTTTACAATCAAAATATTTTTAGGTACTATATGATAAAGTGGCAGAATCAAAATATGATATTATAAATGTTAATCGAATAGTTAATTCTTCAATTTACATAATTTACTGTCCAAAAATGATGGTATTTTTATACCCGTATATTTCTGATAAAATCTTTTATTATCCGTGTTTAGAGATACCGTTAGAGTTTCGCTTTACAATAATTCGTCATATCTATTTAACCCATTGTTTAGTTTTCATAATATAAATGGTTCCGAATAAACACAATAGACAGTACAATATCCCTTTTCTATGGTGCAAGTCTAATGTATAAATTAATATAACTATCAAATATTAGCTTACATTTCTGTGTCTCTGGATCTCATACAATTTTTCTCCGAAAACCATGTATTATATTATATATTTACTCACACTCAAACAGTAGTTATACGATTTTACTCTGTAAATATATATTAATGTTAAAAATGTTTTAAACTTTATAGTTTATATGTTATGCCGCATATGATATTAAAATCTAATATGTTAGTATGAATTATGGAAATAACTATACGGCTTTAATGCTTCACGTATAATACATATATTTCATACCAGGGAAAAAATTATAATCAATCAAAAATTAAAGCAAACTTTGTATTGTTTTTTAGTACTTACCTATATACATTATTTGAATTTAACAAAATGAAAAAAAAGTCGTCAGTTATAATGGTTTCAAAAACATAAATTTGTACTTTATATTTGTTAACAATAATTGGTAAACTCATGAAAAAGTATTTTCCCATTCGTTATTTAAAGTTGCAAAAATTTTAAGGGCATATAATTCAAACTGTGGATCTACATTTTTAAATCTTGTTAGTAACACGTATGATGTAGGCATGACCCTTAAAAGTATTTAAGATAATTATATATTGTATAAATAATAAATATATATTTTTATATAGCTATATTTAAATTGTATAGCTAGAATGTTCTAGGTCACTAGATTTCAATGATCTTGAGCGTTTTTCTTATGATCGATTTTTAAAACCTATTTTTGAATTATTTTAAAAACTATCCTTTCAATAGAATATACTATGATATTGGTATATAGCTGTAGGAAGGATCTATTTTATTTGTGCAGAACGATTTCTATAATGGGTGTTATAAATTGACCTGCACAAGCAACACTTAACTTTTAGATTCGGAGCGGGCAATGGATGTATTGATTTTCGAATGATTTATTTTTTTGTGTGTCGTGACGTTTATAACAATAAAAATGCTTGGATTTTTAACTACAATATCTTTTCTAGTAGACAAGTGAATCTAGTTGGTATATTACGAAAGTAGGGAGTGGGGGGCATATTTTGTTTGTAAAAAATGGTTTGATTATTATTAAAAAAAAGTAGATAACCATAGATTTTAACATTTTTACCTAATGTTGAAATATGTACGGTATAGTTTTTTAATCTAATTGGTTTGAGCTATTTATAGACATTGAACATTGTTTTACATATTATCATACTGATACATTGCAACCAGGAGATAAATTTGGTACAATTAGCTATACTTTCCTTTAAATAAATGCAAATAAAACGTGGATAAAGTTTTATGCGTCTATGACAACAGTAAAATCACTGAATAATGTTTATATTGCAAAAATACTATATAGGTACTTCATAATTGATTTTCTCAGAAAACTAAATTTATTGGCAACTCAATATTTTACGTGACGTGTTTTTCCGTGTAGTGAGTTGAAGGATTTGTGAAGCCGAAGGGCGAAACAACGTTAACCACGCGTATAATTAGCACATTTTGATCTTGATTTATTTTTTCTCTAGCCATTCCTTAACAGTCAATTCTAGTTATGCAAAGAACCATCACCGATGTTATTTGTTCGTTAACCATTTTATTTTATTTGTACTTTCTGAAAAATTAAATGAACAAATGGTAATTTTCCCAAAATCCTCCATCAAGAAATAATAATAAAGTCTATTTAAACTGACGATTGCCGACAAATATAATTTTAGTTAACTATGTTTATCTCATTTTTTATATAGATACTTACAGTTCTGTTTCGTATATCAATGATACGGCACTGTTTACTTAACAGACAATTGAATTAAATTAAATAACCAATTAATAAATTTAAGTGAATAAAGGAAAAATACAGTTTGAGATACACAATGTACAAACAGACTGATTTAAAAAAGAAATTAAATTATGTCTTATGTTGTTTTTAATTCGAAATCGTTTTTTAATTTTCTTGTTTTTATTTTCTTTGCAATCTTAGAATGACAGAATGGTCGTTGATATTTTTTATACATCGCTACATGACGTGTACCGTAATACGTTAAATCATATATTATACACAATTATATAGCATAAAAATAATAATAATAATAACTCTAGAAGCATTCGTGGTCTTTGGTTTAAGAACTTATTGACACACAAAACTCCAAAACATTATGACGTTGTATTTATGTGTTAGTATGTGAAACTCCATTAAGCTTCTTAAAGTATTTGTAGCCATATAATATGGTGTTACATATCGCCGTATAACATGATGACAAAATTTTTGAGAAGATATGGGTGAAATGTAATGACAGTGTCAGAAGTTTTTAAGGTTAAGTTGACTACTACTATATTAAAATATATCAAGATTTGTCAAGTATAATATTTATATTCTTAGAAATGTATACTTTAGTAGAAGGTTTAAGTTAGTTACAACAAAGTTAAATACATAAAAGTATATACTTACACAAATACTGTCTGAAAGATTTATATTATTTATTAGTTTAAATTATAAATATTTATTATACGGGTAAAGTGGACTACATAATATACCACATACGTTTAGGTATAACTGGTGTACTATGATTGTATTTACTATAATTTTTCTTGGTATAAAATTAAATGTTTATTTAAAACAAACAAAAATTCCGATTTAAGAAAAAGCTGTTATAAAATATTTTCAAATTGTGTATTACAATATTATCTATTCATATGAATGTAACAAAAGTTTCAAACAAAAAAGTAAAATTACGTTTAAGCCTTATTTTAGAGTTCAGAATATCATAATTTTCGTGAAGTATGCACTAATGTATACAATATACTACCTATGTTAAGTACAGTCGATAATATAATTAAATTTCATTCATAGGTAATAACAAGCTTCATATTGTTCACGACCGTGACGTTTTCAAAATCCTACTTCAACTAAATTAAATTAACTATTTATAAATAATTAGTTAACATATATTTATACATATGGACCCACAAAATATTATACTCGTATAATTTATTATGTTTTAAATTATAATTTTTGAATAATAATAATGTTCCGTTGGGTGTCCGCAGTTTTACTTTTATTTTTACTACAAATTTGGTTCATAAATTCTTTGAAAATGATATAACGGTATTAAAGTTGCCTTGATGAAAAATCCCCGGGTGTGTGATCCCAATTAAAAAGAAAATATAATGGATAATGATATTCAGTAATAACTATATAGTATATATAATTATTATATATATATTATTATAGATGTAAGGCAAATATATATATGAAAAAAATAGAATTAAATTGTTTGGGAAACAATATGTTGTGACGTTAAATATAATTAATAACAGTTGATAATCGCTATGGTGCAGTGTATAATATGTTATCAGATTTTGATTATTGAAGTAGTTGAATTTTATTGATTCATAAAATCCGTTCCACATATTACACAATAGTTGGTTAATAGTGATTTTTTAATTCATATACTTGTATAAGATTTTTAACATCAAATCGTGTTAATTTAAATACATGATTTTATTTCGATAAAACTATGATTATAGTAATGTATTGTAGATATTAATTATATAATAAGTGTAATTCGTTATGGTATCTAATAGTCTGTAATTAAGTAGTTTACGTCATGTTTTACGCCTTTTCACTAACGTTTTCCCTACTATCTAAAAACGCGTTCATTGTGAAGTATAAAATTAAGTCGTGTCGAAAAGATTTGGATGACACTCGATAGAACGGGGTCCAATTTCTAGAGAAAATTGTTAGACGTAACCAAAAACCAATTTTCTCGACATCTTTTCATAAAACGCCCTTTTTTTACTCATAACTTTCCTTATATTTGGTAAAAAGTGAATGGAATAACAAAATCGATTTATATTTTGACTACTGTAATATCTATATTATATTATATTTACGGTTAGATTATGTTAGGTTTTATAAATGATAATACTTTTTGAAATAGTGTATGTTTATTATAAAAATAATCACTATAAAAACACGCATGAATAATTATATATATATACGTGTTTACACTTCAAAAAGTTATGTAAAGAGATTTGGCAAAATAAAACGGTTGCGAAGTGAATATAGTAGCTATGGTATATCATTGAAATGATTTATAGTTATGTGAAATCGTACATCACTCAGCAACTGTATAATAGTTTTTCGATAATTAAGCGTTACTTTAGCGTCATCAACGATATTGTGTATTATAAAGTATGAATATTAACGGGAATAATAGCTTTTGGTGAGACGAACACAACATCGTAGTCATTGTCAACTATTAAAACCATTGTGCATAACGATAATATAATGTTATATAATCGATGAACGGTATTCTATTGTTACTAATATAGTATTATGATTATTATTTAATAGTTAATACTACATGTTTATACTATTTGATTTTCGATTCAACACTGGTTATGGGAGCTTGAAGCTTAGACGATCCTATTATATAAGTAAAATAATACTATATTATCGGTATCTACTATTGCAGGGTGACGGAAAAAGATTAAGTACCTAAGTCGAATTTTTGATATTCGATAGGATGAAGATTCGTATTTGTTTTATTTTATTGATATTAATTCTGCCGTCATAAGCCACTAAGCAGTAACTCCAAAAATCGTAGTTTTCAGGAAAGGATAAAACAGTTTTCGACATTAAATTAGGCCGTAGGGTAAAAATAATAATTTTTTAAACATTAAAGTGATGGTATGTTATTTTATTTTTTATGAGGAAACTATTGAACACAAAAAAAAGTTGTTTGATAATTTTGTATGAGTTTAAATGGACTTACTGCATATTGTCTTATATAAGTCAGAAGAAAAAAAGCAGTAAGTACACTTTTATTTGGAGTTACTGCCTAATGCCCTTTGATCATAGGCATCATGACCTGTTTAAATTGTATTTTAGAATGATTTATTCTTATATTTAAAATAGGTTTTTCTTAGAAACCATTTTCTTCGATCTGTTATTTATTTTTAAGATTTATTTACACAAATTAATAATTTAAACATAGAAAAATGTAGCGCTTTGAAAATATAATGACGCATTACTATAGTTAAATTGGGTTTTTTTTTTAATTAATAATATATTATTCCTTATCAAGTTATCTATAGGCCTGTAACATTGTAGTTTAAATATTAATTCTATTTTCGGATTAATGTAAATATTAAACCAGAAATTCTAATTTTATGGGACATACTGCTTTTTGAATACAATAATAATTAGGGGAAAAAGCAGTAACTCCAGATAATTTACAGGCAGTTACTGCTTTTTGTTCTAGTATATGGACATACTGCTTATTTGCTTCTTATTTTAATAAATTCGTGTACATACTGCTTTTTCTGTTATTTTCTTTTCGATTTCTATGAATTTCTTATGAGAAAAATATAAATTTTTATTATGAGAATCGATAGAGAACTAAAATATATATAGATAGACACTAAAAACTCGATTTTCACAAAAATGGAGTTGCTGCTTAATATCGTATGACGGCAGAATTGTAGTTACCTACTGTTTACTAATTAAACAAAACATTTGCATCAAACTGTCGATCTTCAGATAGTTATCATAGACTCTTTGGTACTTAATACTATATTATTAGTGTATAATATATTCATACAATTTATGTACTTAATCAATTGTGATTAAAGTAGATATATGATCTACTAATTTAAAATAATATGTAGTTATTTAATAAATATTTTTGATTCTTAAAATTCAATATTATTTAAAATAACTTAACTATCGTTACAACTATTTTCTTTGTATTTTGATTTTATTTTGAATATTAAGTATACTGCATTTTATTCATTTGCATGTATAAAAAATAAAAAATAAAAATAATAAACGTAATACTTGAAATAATATACAATTATATAATTTAAATATATTTATAATAAACATAATAATTTCAAGCACCTTATTATAAATATATATTTATATATTTATTTATTATTTATTCATTTAGTTGAACTTTTTTGTTCAAATCTTGTATTTTTGATCTGAATAGAATTTAAAAACTTGTGATTAATTTATAACTTGGTGAATTTTACAAAATACACGTGCTACAGTATTATAATATTATAGGTAGGTAGTATTAGGTACATCTTCAAAATCATCAAAATATTAGCAACAGCGTGTATTATAATTGCCTATATAAAGTGCCGTGTTAGAAATATTTATAATTTATGTTAACTAATTTATAATATTGTAGTTTTTTATTATAACACGAATCGTTAAGAATCAAGCTAAACAAATTAATAATTATTTGAAATTATATTATAATGTTTTTTTTTTAGTCACATAAAAACAAAATAGTCTTACAAAGTGATATATTTTGTTTTTAATATTTCAATTACTTATAACTTATAATATTAGCTAATATTATATGAAAAAAAATAATCCATTATATTTTTATTTTAAATGTATTTCAAGTCCAATGAATTTTTATGACTTATATGAAGATAAGTGATTACATATTTTTATAGTGTATTTGAATATTTCCATTTAACATAATAGTTGAATATTTTTTGTTTAAAGCTTATAACATTTTAATTTAAAATTCACGAATATATTAATAGGTCTAGTATAAACACTTCAATAATATATTAGTATAAATATATTTTAGAAAGCTAATAAAATATCGGGTATTATTGTCATAATATTTCTTTATATTAAATGACATTTTCACGTACATTTTATTTGTACTTTATATTTTTAAGGTTAGTGGTGAATGGTGATACACATAATATAATGTAAAAAGTTAAATTAAATATACTCCACTGCTCAGTGGAAAAAAGTTATAAATTATAATAATGTATACTTATTGGCAATTTTCAATATTACACGGTTTTTATAATGAAATGGTTTGTGTAATACATGTAAATACAATGAACTATGTAAAGAATATATAATACTTATTTATTAATATGCATTCCGTATCGGTATCTAAAAATAGTTAAACTTTAAGAAAGTTTTGTTCATCGTGTTGATATTATTGTTTAATATTTTCTGTGATCGTAAAATGATTTCTATTAAAGTTTAATTCGATAAATTTAGTAGACATTTTATGGTTTTTGCATATATGTGTTTATTAAATATGTCACTCTTTTGTTTCCCAGATAAATATAGTTAAGACATTTATCGCGCATTTTACCCATTTCATAAATATTATATCCAGAGTTATATTATAATATATTCTGGCGATTTGCATCAGACAACGTTTTATCTTCTTCAAATGTCTGATGTAAGACTAATTGATAATTAATTATCACAAGATATAATGACGTCAACATTATGCATATTAATCGGTTTTAGTGTTTATAAATTATAAATTACAATACAATATAACAATATTATACGTATCAGTTTCGAACAATAAATAAATAAATAATTTACGATTTTATATGATAATAATATTTACATTATAACAATATTATTACATAGGTTTATCATAAATTATAGATGCTTTAACACTACAATTTGCAATACTCCCAAAAAAAATAATTTACTATTAAGTATTAACATATAGTATGAGTAATCATAAAAAAATAACTATCTTCAATTTAAACCAACAAATAGTAATTTAAATAAAAACTTAAAAATTGTAATTTCATATTACAGTATATTTGAACTGATTTGACCAAGGTAGCATATGGATAAACTCTTTAGTTCTATAATTTTCATAATATATCGAACGATCTAAATATATATGAAGTATATTGTTGAAAAAAAATGTAAAGAATATTATACTATACCAGCAGTACATTTATTCCTATGTCATTAGGATATAACGTATATAAGACTATGTAATATATTGACATAAAAAAACCCACAGGTTGACAGATGTATACCTTTTACGAGAATTTTTTTATTCATTTCGTTAATGTTTCTGCAGGTGATGAACTCCGTCGTGGAAGATCTTCAAGAAGAGACGATCCTCGGCGGCATACATTATCCGGTGATCAACATCACAACTATCAACCGGCCCTGACTAGGTCTATGGATTTGGAGGTGAGTCATCCGAAAAACGTGAATTTCCGTTTTTCAGTATTTTAATCAAAATAATTCACACATAATACTAATACATTTAGTTGCGTACCCAAACACAATATTGTACAACCATGTGTTATATCTATGTATGGGTTCAATCGCCGCACCGCTAAATATATTAGTATTGCTACGTCAACCGTGCACAAACGAAAAAAACACCATTATTATAATAAATGTATATTGTGCTATTGCTTTTACCGTAACTAAATGAGTGTTTTGTTGTTTTATTGCCACCATTTTGTTTGCTTTGTGGTGTACGATGCTATTATAGACGGGAACGAAAATGCAACGGAAAAAAGTAAGTCGTCGCCCAACATTGGATACTTACGAAAATGTTTATAATAATATTATTAATTTTCCCATTAAAGTTTTAGTATGAGTTTTTTTTAACGAAAACGTATTTGAAAACTGTGTTAACCGTTTATATAGTACATTTAACGGCTTTGTTTCAGTTAATTAAAAAACTGATTTTTTCTGTTTAAATCATACTCAGAGCTGGTTTTTTTTTCAATATTTTTTTTTGATTAGGCTCTATTTGATTTTTAATCAATTTTCTTTTCAGCCTTAAAATAAATTAAATTTCAAACATATAATAATTTATAAAGAATTCACCAGTCTCTAACTTTTATACCTCATTTCATGCTTTTTACACGGTCAGAGAAACTAATTAATCGTTGTATTCTTAAATAAAATACCAAATACATTTTTTGGATTTTTTAAAATTTAAAATACATTTGAATGACAACATCTAACCTATACGTTATTACGATGTTATAATTTAAATAGGTACCTAATATAATTATATTACATGTTTGCTTCTTTGGCATTTACCATCTACTATAACGATTTTTATCAATGTGTTTACATATTATATAAGAATATTTGCATTATTCACAATATGTTTTCAATTATATCCCAGTTGTTAAAATATTACATATTTTGGTCCATATCTATAATTCAGTTTTTTTGTCATTAATCATGTTTGATATAGGGTTTCATTCGGAATTTTTGTTTCATAATCAAGAAGTTACAATTTACTAAATATGTACATATTACTTTTTATTATAATTACATAGTATCACACGAAATTTAACAGATGAGTACTTTTGTTTTATAATAAGAATTGCTTTTTTATTATTATTAGGTTTTGATATTATATAAAAACAGTAACGCTTGATTACCAATATCGTTAATTAAATAAAAAATAGATTTTTATAGTTAATTTGAACGGTTTTCCTGTTGTTTATAGTCTCCAGCGTCCAGGGGAGGATATCCACCAGCTACTGGGATGCTATTTGATGACGATCCAGGCATAATGTCTGAAGTTGAAACCAGTTCTACCGGGTTCCGAAGAGGTAACAAACAGAGGAGTTCATTGCCGGTCGTCAGAACCCCATCAAAAACTTTAGAACGACCATTGGGTAAGTGAACACATTTAAATATACATAATTTACACAGCCATTATAATATTAATTAATAATCAATAACACACCGGGTAAAATTCAAAAGTAAATCTGAGTTTCCTCTCAAACTTTTTGCGTTTTGAACTTCTGACATTAATAATAATAATAATAATAATTGAATACAATTTCTTGTAATGTATATATCTACTCAAGTTATTGTGTTTCCAAATGTCGAAAGTTTAAAGTTTAAACAGTATTTTAATCAGTCTTGCACATAATATAATATATCATAACTGTCTTATAAAGTCTGATGAAGCTAAAACGTTAGGCAATAAAATATTATTTTAAATGTCGATCGAGAGCATATTAATTTGTACGTATGTTCTAAAATACATCTCCGATAAATTTTTTTCCCATTTTATGTTCAAACTTTGTACATTAATAATGCAGTTTAGTGAAATATATAAATATATATACATATTATACATGTGATATAATACTATATTATATACATGACTAAATGAATTCAACCTAAAAATGGATTTGTTCAAAATTGCCGTAAAACACTGTTAAACTGTTAAACATGTAGAAAAGTCCAACTGTATATTTAAAAAAATATATCTAACATTTCGCTTTGTAATTTATGGATGAAGTTTTAACTAACATGTTGATAAGATTTCCAGTTTATCTGATACTATTATATAATTTTTAAAATAGATAGTGTATCGTATTTTATTTCGAAACATTCGGTATATTATAAAACTTAATGGAATTCCTGTTTAAGTAAGAATAAGTTAGTTTATTTAAAACCATATATAAAATCTCATACAGGTGTTATAGATATTTTGTTAAAAAGCAATTTATACACATTTTAAATACTGTCAAAACAAATAATTAATAAAACAAAAATGTATCATAATACTTGAAAATGTTCCTACATTAAACTTGTATATAACAATTTGATTGGATTCGGTATTTTATAGAGTATAATATGTATAATATGTACAATATCGTTTTGGACGAGATCTAATTATTTTGAGGTAGAAACACGTGATTTTATGTTTGAAAGGAAAGGTTTATACCTCTTTTGATATGCTCCAGGCTACCGTGAGTCCAGATATACATCTTGTTTAAATTACATTCGGTTACTTAAACGATGTTTATTGTAGTTAACATTTTAAATAGAATTAGAAGATCATAAGTTTAGTCCGGTTTGTTGGGTCAAAGAAATACTAACGTGTATATTATAAACATTTCATACTATAGATATTAACATACGACCCTGAGTAGTAGTTAGTTTCCAATGAATAAAACACAAAGTAAAAATCACATACATATATTATATCGATCATAAATTGGTTTGGTTTAATTTAGTTTAATGTTACATATATTTTTTTCAAAAGTTAAATAAACCCATTGTAGACATAATTTTGTATAATAATATTATAGCGTTGTTTTTATCGCATTTTGTACATTTTTTACTTTGTCGTAGTTATTTATATACGTGACCAAAACGCAACATATTATTACAATAATAAACCTATTACAAATCTTTTTAATATACCTAATTATGCACAATACAATATCTATATATCATCTTTTCTTTTGATACATTACGTTTTATTTGTGGCAATAAAATAATATATATTTTATGATGACCAATAAAAACTACTCCTAAAACCATCTGTTGTGAATTTCTGATTGAGCTGTAGTAGATTTACTACTTTCATTCGAAGAGATACGAAAATAGACATATTTTAATTTTAATGCTTTTAATTGAGGAATTGAGTAGCTTTCAATATTGATTTTCAGCTATCCTTTGAGCACCGTTTATAAAAACTTCTTAATGCGATTTATTTGAGTTCTTATCAAACACTTCCAGCGAAATAGTTTGTCATCAAATTGAAATTTCTTGAAACAAAATAAATCACTTTGTGTTAAAAAGAATCGGTATAATATATCAAAAATACAGAATACATTATTATCTTCTTAGACAATTGGACAAAGGTTTAACCGGATCCCCGGTAATGCTCACCCACCAATACTTCACATTTTATATAAGTACATATTATTATATGTTAGTGTTACAAAATATATTTTAATCTTAAAACTGTGAGCTATGGTAATTTATGTCTTGAAAGGTGACCCGATGTTGAATGACGAAATGGCTTTCCGTAATATGATGACTCACCCACGACAAAGTTTAGGTGAGCCATAGTTGATTATGCATAATGTTTGGTAAAAAAAAAATGACTTAAGAAACCACATATACACATTTTACTGTTAGCTTTTGTATGTCAGGCACAAAACACCATTTTTTTAATTTATATTTATTTCTATCCTCTATACATTATTATACCGTCGTCTTATAGTTATTGCATGCGACAGGAAAGTTCGTTTTCGTGTTATTTTTACATAATATATTTAATATATATGTGTTTACTATTTTTTTTTAAATTAATATATAAAAAATATTACTTTTAATACTCAAATCACGTGAATACTTGATTCAGAATATATGTAAGACACTAGTATAATTTAAGTAAAACTTAAGAACATGAGTAGGTATGCTATATTATAATAATATATAGTATTTTTAAACAAAATCGTATAATACAATATCCTTATAAAATTATTCACGTATGGAACTATTCTTCAATTTTTGTTTTTTTTTTTTTTTTTTTTTGTTCAGAATCCTTTGATCCTGATTACAGGACTTGCAGAATTGTAAGTTAATTGAAAGAATTATAGTTCGAGTGTGCACTGTGCACTCGTGGACTCAAATTAGTTTTAAATTTTCATAACTTTTGGGTCACAATAATAAATAAAATATTAACTTTCATATAACTTAAACTCAATTAATTAAAATGATCATAACTTTAAACTTATAATCGTTAACAATTTTACGTTCATTCGATCTAATCTCATTTAAATGTTTTTTTGACATTACCTATATTATATCTTATGTTAAAGTTATGGTTTTTATATTGTACACTAAGTTCTAGCAATAAATAGTTGATTTGCACATATAAACACAAAAAACATGCATAGGTACATTAATTACCGATATGTGTGCTTTATAACATCTCATCCAACATATTGCTAAATTCAGAAATATTGATTATTATAATAATATTAATATAATCAACAATCATATCAATCACTAATTAACTTATACTTATAGGGTGTAATTATTATTTTTTTATTTATGTTTCTTAGCCCAGTTATTATTGTTAATTTATATCGCACACATTTGGTTAAAATATAAGATATTATATTAAAGATAATAATATATTACTTTATACTTTTGATTTATTGATTATAAATTACATGAAAAAATTTAGTGATGATTCAATGCTATTGAACTAAAATATTTTATGTGAATACTTCCAAAACTTATTTATGAGAAGCCAACTAGAATACTTAAGAGAAACTGGTCTAAAAATCCAAAAATAATAATACAATCCACTACAAGAAACTATTAAACAATATATTCTTTATCATTTGAAATATAAATTTAAAACATAATATGTTATGTTATATTATTCGTAGGTATTGTATATTTTGTACATATCATTGTTAAATCCATTTAAATTTTAAACTAATAAATAAATAAATGTGAATTTTAAAATATTTGTATCATATATTAATCAATTCAAAATTCAAACAAACTTCATTTGATTATGAAATTATTTATATGTTTATTGTTATACTGAAAATGACTAAGTTATTACGTGCACACAAAATACAAGCTGTATGTGAAATGGATGATCCATAGAATATTTATTTTCTTTGCGTTTGTATATTTTATAAAATCAATTTTATATAATTTTAAATACCATTTACAAAGATGTATTACTCTTTTAGCATTATAAATTATAGTAGTATTTCAAATTATATTAAATTATCAAACGAATGTATCATGTTAAATGGATTACTCTGTTTCTATAAATTTATCTTTGTATCGTTTGAACTAATTTTAATTAATTACGGGCTAAGCCATTTAATACAAAAAATAAAACAAGATTGATTATTAAATAATACATAATAATGGATTTGACAATAATAATCATTAAATATAAAATAAAAGTATTTAAAAATCTAAATTAAATAATTAAATTAGTATTTAAAAAGTTGGATCCACATAATTAATGTATCTAATAGTAGTAATTGTTTAAAAATTGTGTTGTTACGATTACTTTAAATAAAAGGCAGAAGTTTATTTGGAAAATGAATATGCATGTTTAATAATATTATATGTACAATAAGGTACATATGTAACAGGTGTTACATCAAAATTTCATATAATTTCAAAAAATGTTAAGTTAAAAGTATTATTAATATTACACTTTTATAAAAATAATTTTTGTAATTTGGTTACTTTATAACTTAAGTACCTGTTAAAACTTTATCACCATTAAAAAAAAAAAAAAATCGAAGTTTAAAAAAAAACAAAGTGAATAATTAGAATTATTTTTAAATATTAAGTGTTAAAAATGTAAAACATTTTTAAAGTATTTGATCAAAATCAATAAAATTATATTAATAAATGATTGACGATTGTAATAAAATAATAAAATAATATATTACCTATAATACAATGTACAATAATATTGTTTTATTGATTTTTAAATAAATTTTATTCAAAAATGATTGATTTCATAGTACCAATCCATGCAAACCGTAAAAAAAATATATTATGATACGTATAAACAAAACTTAATAAGAATATTGTTAAGGGCGTATACAGTAATAGTCGTTAAAATAAACTCATAATTTTCTTCATAAAAAAAAAAAAAAAACATTTAAAAATAAAATTCATTGCAGCGTTTTATTTATGAATTTTTAATAGGTAATTAGAAAATGTAAATTATAAATTTACATGATTTGTTTATAGAAAACAATTAAAATGTACTGGTATTTAGTTGTATTACTTTACGTTAAAGATTTTATATCATTTTAATTTTTAACCCAGTTTTTTGTGTTTTTTGTTGTTATTGTTGTTGTTGTTGTTTGTAAATACCCTTATCAGATAAATATTCTGTTATTGTTGTAGTGAATAATTAACACAGAAAAAACCACATCACATCAAAATTAGAAAATAATTCATTCCTGGCATTGTATCACTCTATCACCCTACCTTTTTTATTTACTTGTTTACTTGTCCCCAAAATCAGCTGTACTATAGAAACAACTATTTTTTTCTCGTTTTCTTTTTCATTTTTTATATTTTATTTTTGAAAACGTAGATTTAAACATTTTGTTTTTATTTATGTACATAAAACCTCATAATTAAAAATATATATATTATGTACCTATTAGACCTCTTACCTATATATTTTTATACATGTTATATATAACCATCATCCCACTACGTGTGCATGCATCTATAACTAATTATTATCAATTGACAACTTAAAATGTCTACAAACTGTTAATATTTTATACTTTTTAATTGCTAAAAGTTTGTATTTATTGGATTTTTTTTTTTTGTGAGTTTAGGTCTCGTATTCTTGCAATACCGTAGCGAAACGAAAAGAGCACTGTTACCAAATGAAATCACTTCAATAGACACGGTTAAGGCGCTGTTTGTTCGGTCTTTTCCAAAACAACTCACCATGGAATACATGGACTCGGCACTCGTCAAGATCTACATTCATGATTCGTCAAAAGACATGTTTTATGAGCTGGAAGATCTCAGGTACGATTTATAAGCCATCATATAAAGTTAGTGATTTGTCAACTATAAGCACACAATAGTTTTAACTTATAGTACCTAATGCATTTATTTATTTTCTAAATACTTATAAAGACCATCTTTTTAAATAATTATATTATTCATATTAATTAATAGCGATATATAATTTTATCTTTTCAATTTCGATTCTTTTTTTTTTATTGTGAGAGTTGAGAATATAATTATTAATATGTTTTTTTTTCAATGGTAATGTATCTTAATCATAAATAGAACGAGTAATTAGGTAGTTTAAAAGTTATATTACCCATAAATCTTTGATATAATATTTACATAAAAAATAAAATACATTAAATGATATTGATAATTTTTATTACTTATTCTACTCAAAATATGTCTACATAAATTGTTAGTAGCTTATTATTTATTGCTATTCTCAGAAAAGCCCAATAATTGAACTCTATTATTATAATATGATCTTTTGGTTATAGTATATAAAGTTTAAAACTTAATAAAATCAGATAATACTTTTTATACACACCAAAATTTTCAAAAATAACATATGTTTAAGAATTTAAAGTGTATCAGTTCAGTTTTAAATATTGTAAAAGTATTTTGTATTGTCACACGACAGTTTATATTTTTTAAATGATGCAAACAATTTAAGTGCTTTAATTAAATGTGTTTTAAGACTTGAGTATATAAAATTGTTATAAAATAAGTTATAAAAATTTCCTGTGTCTTTCTATATGCATTTAACCCCCCCCCCTTTCACTAATACTTTAGACTCCCTTAAATAATGAACTTATTTTTAGAAATAAACTACACATTTTCTACATACTGAACCATCTAAATATATTAAAATATTTCAATGACTAAGAGTATGAGATAGTATGAGGTTTTATTAAATAATATTATTTATAATGTATAATACTTTATTGTGTGCGTAGTTTATAACTGTTTAAGTTTGATGCTATTTTTCATTTGGTAGTTGCCTCATTAACACATAAACAGTCTGTTTTGTGACAGCCTATATCAATTTTACCGTTGTTTATAAAGTAGATTTATTCCATAACCAATGATAATATTATGCACATATTGTGGTTCCGATTGTTTGACTCTGAATACAATTTATCGACTTAATATTATGTTGAATTTAGATGGCATTTACAAAAATAATGTGAAAATCATATTTCTCTTTCTTCAATACTTACGGAGAAGTTTGTTATTAATGCCACAAATCACAACTGAGTACTTCAATATTTTTATAAATTGAAAATCATTATGAACGTTTTTGATTTACGATAATCGTAAATGTGAACACCGCTAGTAATTGGTCAGTAATTAAATTGCATTATGCTTTACGATCATTTTCCGAATAAACCACCAATACGACTAAAGAACTATATTACGAATATTTCGATCATAGTTGTATAAATAATATGAAATCAAATTTAATCAACGTGTCAGTTAGATTAGTGGGTTAGAGAATTGAATATGTAAAACTAATTTAATCAGTTTAGGTACAATGTGTCTTTAAAATGTAGAAATTATCGACAATTTTTAATAAAGTCTATGACAAGCATTAGCCATTTTTAACGTATAACTGTTTACTAAACCTCATGTGGATATTAATATATATCTTCAATATACGAGTTTACTCGTGTGATGAAATGTTTAATAAAAAATTCGAGTAGTTGTTTTCTCGGTGATCGATTTGATATCCCCGGATATAAAATATAGGTAAAAGAAAAAAAAAACAGAAAACAAATACTCGGCACGTAATTTCACAATAGATTGACTTCATAGAAAATGTTGAATGTTTAGCAATAATGTAATGTTACATTTAAATTGTCATTTAAAAAAGACCCGGAAAGTCAATAGGTAGCGTTAAAATAGTAGGTAGGTAGTAGATATATCTAGACACTAAAATTGGCTGACTAATAAATCGTCTAATAACACCCAATTTTTATGTAAAATCTAGAAGCTGTATGAATAATGGCTACAAGAAGTATGCGTATTAAAATATAAATAAATAATAAAGCGTAAATTTTTAAAAAGGGATATGATATAATATTTTCATCAAGGCCAGTTATATATTATGATGAACTGCAAAACATTATGGTGTTCGGAAGGTACAAAAATGCATACGACGTGCACATTGAATTTAAAATGCTTGTAGCGCATGACATTCGTGTACAAAAACATAGTAATGCTAACATATTTAATCATAATTTAATAATATACGTTCATACATGTAAATATTATTTACAACGTCCATTTTTAGAATTGACATTTTTATTGTTATTGATTAAGTTTTTGAAATAGGTACTTAGTTGTATATTTTTTTTTTTTATGGATATTAATATTTCGACAGTTAATCGCACTACATATTCAGCAATCGTTGCAGTATTATATTAATAACCTAATAATAATTAAAAATATATTAATTTTTTCATTTCTTTTTAAAGTCTGGTCTAATATGGTCCTATATTGAAATATTTATTAATTTGTGATTTTTATTATTATTCGTAGTTAATAAATAATTTAGTATTTACATTTTACTCACAATATAAATGAAAAATACGCTTTAAAAACAATCTCATTATGTTAATAAAGTAAAATACTTCAGTATATATTATAATAAAATTTTCATTCGTTTGGATTTATTTAGTTAAACATCAACAAGCATTAAAAAAATTATTATTATTTTAATAATATTCATGAAGTTCCCTCATAATGGTTTGGCCTTTTGTATGATTTTAAGATGATTTTTTTTTTTAAATAAAATATAATACTAGGTACTAACATAAATAATGTGAAATTTTAGATTCTGAGCAGAGCGATGAATGTATTGGTTTTACAATGATGTGTGTGTGTGTGTGTGTTTTTTTTGTGTCTGTGTACGTGAGAACGTGTCGAAATAATGCTTCAATTTCAAACTTTGGGGGTTGTTTCCGATAGAAAAATGAATCTAGTTGGTGCATTGAGGAGGTCACTTTTTGAATTTACAAATAGATTTCAAAAGCACCAGGAAAAACCAAAAAAAAAAAAGGAAAAACGGGAATTTTTACGCAAAACCAGTTTTCGACCAAATCGATTTTTTTATATGGTTGTAATTCAAAAACTAATACTTGAAATTTTCACCAATTTTTATGTAAGTGTTATCTATATACAGTTAAATTTTTTGACTTCTTTTGAGTTATTTATAGACCATTGAAATTTTCGATTTTGTTGAGAATTTTTTTTTGAAGTGTCGATAAAAAAATTTTGGATGACCAAAAAGTTTTGAAAATTTAATACAAGGTTCCTTATGAGTTTTCATTATTGTAGTTAAAAAAAATTAAAAATCGCTAGTCACAATTTTTTTTTATAAGCGTTTATAGTTCAAAGTTTTACGAAATCTGTCGAAAACGCGAAAATTTGCAAGTAATTTTGAAGTTGAAAAATCATAAAATTGTTTGTGTTTATAACTAAGGATTAAAAATACAACACTAAGTTTTAGTAGTTTTAAGTAGGAAAAATTTTAAGTGTGTTTGAATTAAAAATTTTTAGGAAATAGAGTAACGATAACGATTTATCCTCAAACGATTTTAAATATTTGTTATTATTCAAAAATTATAAGTCGTAGATACTTGAAAATTTGACCAGTTATTAAAATTCAAGTTTCCTTTACATGATTTAAATTTCAAAATATTTTTACTTTTTTTGAGCTATTTATAGACAACTGAAATTTTTTTGGCCAAATCAAAATACTTGAAAATTTAATACTAAGTTTCTCGTAAGCTATTCTTATAGTGATTAAAAAATTATAAGAATACATAGGCACAATTTTTCTTTATTAGCATTTGAAGTTCAAATATTGACAAAAATTCGTCAAAACCATGAATATTTGCAAATTATTTTGTAGGTATAAATCATAAATAATTTTGTATAAGTAGCTAAGAGTTAATTATTCAATACGAGATTTTTAATAAGTTTAGCTTATAATAATCATAAAAGAACTTAAATTCAGGTCATTAAAACATAAACCGCCTTTGTCACCAACCATTCGAAATTATATTCTAGGCTGATAAATCATCTCCGTTCAGAACCGTTTATCGTATACAATGATATCTATCATTGAATTGAAATTTAACACTCCTATATATATAATAATAATTTCCATACGGCACCTAATGTACAGCAAAGCGGTATCTTACCCACTTTTTTTTATTCATAATTAAAAAAATGTTTTATCTATTATATACTGGTACTTAGTATTAATATATTTTTTATAAATTAAATTTTATTAATAAATGATTGATATATTATGTTTTTCTTACTCGGTGTAATAAAAAATATACTTTGGCACATTTTAACATAAATAGAACAAATTCTATTTTTGAATTAACATTTTATTGAACCATAAAATGTCTAAGTATAATATGTGTTATAGCCAGTGTATGTTTTAATTATTTAACGAGGTCCCATAAAACACCTCTACCGGATGATACGCGTGTGCAGTGTTATCACGCTGCGGGAGGGCGTTAGATCGCCGTAGGATTAAGCTTAATTATTAATTAATTAATTTCGCAACGTCGACGCATTAATACAATTTTTGTTTTATGCTCTGGCCCCCGGGTCAACAACATGTTAGCTGTGTATAGAATTCATATTACGTTTACGTAACGACGTGGTAAATTTTTAACGAATTCTGTAGGTCAGAGTTCACTCGTTCAGTGATGTTTAGCGAGAAAATTATTAAACGTATAAAAGTCGGTATCTTGCCCTGTAGCCCTCACTTTTGCCAATCGACGCTGTTATTGAAATGCGGTATTAGGATTAGTTAGGTTATGTATAGCTCGGTAATTGCTGTCCCGTTAAAGAGTATTACATGCGTGCTTATACATATATATATATATATATGTATATATATATTTTACGAAATAGTTACCGTGGCAAAATTTTTATAAACCCTATAAGACTGAATGGACCTGTATTATTACTTTTATTTCAACCGATATCATAAGCAACGTGCAATACGATCCTTTTAAGCTTTCCCTAAGGAAAAGGATAATCGTGGGATGGCGGTGGCCAGTTGATTTATCCTTTGAGAAAATTCCAAAAACCGTTTTGGTTGTTGTGATTTGTTCGCAAACATACCACAAAGGAAAAGTGTCCGCGGTTTGGGATGTTACGACATAAGTACCCGCTGAATTTACACCCCCATCTGCCCTAGTTTGATTTTTCCCAATTATATTAGGATAGCTTAGTATTTGCTCATCGTTTGCGTGTATATTCTAGCCTTTATACTAATACCGTTTCCCTTCACAGGTCACACCTAAACGACATCCGAGATAGGTCGGTGTTGCGACTTTTCGAGTCAGCTGAGGGTGGCCCTCTACCGCAGGGCATCACGATAGCCGCACCTACGTGGGACCAAGATCAATCGTACTTTAGCGAGCCGGAATTCGATTCGGAATTTCAACATCAACACATACACAAAACTAAGGTAAGTCACATTGCAATGCATATTAGTAAAATAGTTATATTCTCGATTTTCGAGCGATCCAGACGAATCGATTTCGGTTAAACAAAGTATACAACTTGACTGTTATCATAGATTATTGTGTTACTTTTTTTTACCCATTTTATATGGTACAGTTTTAAATTGAGTTTATTTATAAAATCTTTTATACGATTTGTATATTTTCTCTTAACATAAGTATACGTTTAAATCCATTTCCGCTTTCTACCCTTATGTCATTTATAGAAGGAAGAAATGTAAAGTAATGTTTATCTCAGAAATGCATATTATATTAAGCCGATACCTTTTTAGTATATTGCAAAGAATACATAAATAAACCTTAATCTCTAGTGAAACTATTGTGTGTTACGTTAAGTCATGCATGCTATTATTCCTTACTATAAAGTATTTTATTTTATAATTCTACACGTTTCAATAGTGTACGTTGATATAAGTTACGCCTTTACCAAACAATAGGAAGCTATAAATGCCACAATTGTTTTGTGATTTGTTATTAAAATATTGATATGATATTTTCCTTATATATATATATATATATAAATAATAAGACAATACCGGTATTTAATTAAATAAGTTGACGAGTGAAAGTTATCACTATTTTTAATTATATTTTAGCATAGTATTAATTTAAATTTTTAAGTTAACTAACATATAATAAATCAATGGTTTAATAATTGAACTGTTATTATATGTACAAATTTGAAGTTTAATTACTAGTTCATTTTATTTTCAATATTATATAATTTTTAATGTTGTTAAACATATATTTATGTTTCATACTTAACTCATATTTTATCGTTTATATTAAAATGTTATATATATATATATAAATAAACATTAATTATAATGTAGTTGTTATTAAAATTTATATATTTGAGATTTGATATTTGTAATATTTAATTATATTCTATTATTTGTGGTATATAAATTAATACTTGTATATATGATCGTATTTAAGGATCTTATTAATTCTAAATTTTGGAAATTTCGTTTATTATTATATAAAAATGTAGTGTATGCAATCTATAAATAATTTTTTGTCAATAACCGCGAATAATTGATTATCTCAAATAGTCTAGAGGAACCATACATTGCTGAAACTTCATATGGTTGATTATAATCGATTAAGTCATTATATTGTTTACATTTTGGCTTCCTAAGCCGTCTGGGACTCTACCGACCGATTGGTTGAATAAAATATTAAATTCAAAATAATGAAATTAATTTTAATTTTAATTTTGAAACTCATTAGTTTTCAAATAATTTCTTTATACATAAAAACCAACATTTACTTTCTGCTTTCATGAATTTTATGAATAAAATGATATTATGCATGATACATATTTTTAACTGAGCTTTGAAGATGTGATTAATTCTATATCGTATAATATATTATAAATTACCTAGTTATGATTTTATATATATAGTATTTTACTGCTACAGAAAATGTATAAGTACATATATTTTCTAATTATAACTATTTCATAATGGTTATTTAGTTGATTTTTGAAATAAAATAATGATTAATAACATCAATTTTATCATGTTTATACATACAATTTATTATTTTATTCATTATATATACGGTAACAATATCACAGTTATACAATTACTTTCAACTAAAACTACATACTTAATCTAAAAAAAAAATTATTATAATGTATTCCTTATATAAATAATAAAAATTGTTACAAATCGCTTAATGCATATTAAATATATGATACAACGATAAAATATATAACTATTGCACCACGTCATTCTTTTGTTTTGTGTCAAAATTATTTTTATTGTTTGTCATGTTATATTTTTATAATTTTTATAATAAATATTGAAAATTTTATTAATTAACAGAAATATTACCTTTAAAATAGATCTCTTTTAACAGTTTTGTAATCTCGAATTCAATCGATTGTTATGTATATGTAGCTCTAAATAGATTTGGAGATTTATCGGGTATAATTTATATGGCCTTTTTGTTCAATTGATATGGATGAATAGAACGAACCCTAAAGTTCGATCAAAGCCTTTGATTGACTATAGACTAAGTTGTATGGCGCATGGCACATCATTCTATTAAGAAAAAAGGTACACGCAGAAAGTAAAATATCAATACGTCCAATCTATGCACCTGTATATTCTATATAATATAGAAGGGTGCTTCACTAAGTATGCTTAACCCCATTTTTCTTTTAATAGTGAATTTCTGAAATTTTTTGTTTTATTTAAAAAGTGTCTTGCAACTATAAAAAATCATTTTTTTTTTTAATGAGAACCACTCTTTTTACTATAAATTATTTACTAGATAATTGTTTTTAAAATATCAATGTATCTAAATAGGTAGTAGATTTTCGGTAATTCAAATTTTTATACTAAGGACAATAGTTCTTAAAAATGGATTAACAAAAATATAAAATATCAAATCTAGTATATATATTATACTTTGACGATTTTTAGTAATTATAAATATTAATAAACTAATATTCATTACTAAAATTCTCTAAACTCTACAATCATCATATCTTTCAAACCCATTATCGTGCACCTGATCCTTATCACATAAAGTGAAATACTACTATTACTATTTAGTACACAAAAACTAATTGTTGTTTTAATTTAAATTATGATACTTATTAATACTAATAGGATATATAATATATTATTTACAGTAAAATAGGAGATTTTCATTTGTAAACAGAAGTTTGTAACTGTATATAGCACACTTCTTAAGTAGTATATAATAATTTCAAGAATTAAAATAAAAAATGTCTTAGTTTAGGTATTTAAAAATGCTATCAATCAGATTTTTAATAACTGTATTATTAAAGAAAAATTGGATTTACATACTTTGTAATTCACCTGGTACCTATATATTTTTATATAATATCATATGATACATAAGTGAAAATAACGAATTATAGATATTATATCTTGATTTCATAAAAATTTCTAAGCATTATAATATACTTAAAAAGAAGCAAAAAGGCTTTCTATATCGGTGTTTTGTTGTAAACACAATGATGAAATTTCGGGATTTAGCATTGAATATTTTTGTCCGCCCATATGACCTAAATATAAACAAGACGTGTCCGAGAACAGTTTGTGTGTATTAAACAAAAAACAAGCGCCAGAACTATATTATACGGACGGAATACATTTTTCAATAACAAAAATAATTAGTTTTGAGCACGTACGGGGGTAGTTACAGCCTTTACTTCGACTCCAAATTGTATAAAATCCGAGCAAAATGACTATCTACTTCTATATTACATTGTTGGGGATTAGGATTAAATTATGAATGATAATAATAGTTATGCGTTATATCATATAATAAACTTGCGGAAAGGGACCGAAAACGATTTTAATTTTTTTTTTTTTATCGCTGTTCTATTGTACGACTATAAAACATAGAGGAATACGGCTTATAAATAAATAACACTTCTTATACTATTGCCTGCAGGTGGCCTGTTTGCATAATGCGCCACACTTGATTTCGCTCACTGAATGGTTTTTCAATTTTTTAACGTTACGATTTTAAATCGGTTTACGCGTAATCGCTGAATTTATTTTCGTAGAAAAACTTTCAAATGTTTCATCAACATATTTCATATTTTCTTTTTTTAATTTTGGAAATATTTATGATTTTAGATCCAAAAGCGCATCTCGGCCGTCACGTACGGCTTATCTTAGTTTTATTTTAGGTACCAATGCATAAAATTGTAATTTTAAGATCTACCAACTATTAAAAATAACAAAAATAATAAAATAATATTATGTATAAGTATGTACAGTTACGCTCCCCGGGTCGACATCCCACCCACCAACCACCGCGCTATAATAAAGTGTATGGCGATATTGCGTCGGCGATTGGTGATAGAGTCAGTAAATAGGTGGCGGCGATGGTTCGATGGCATGAACGCGAATCATCTCGTCAAAACGAATAGCATTTCGGCAGAGCGGGCAAATAGTGAACGCCGTTGTAGAACTGTTTGCGGGTATCGTGCCAGGAGAGGACGGAAGCCGAGCCGAACGGGTCCGTCACGCAGGCCGAGCACACGCTGGCTACTTTGGAGACCTCCCACTCGGCCGGTTCGTACTTCCGGTCGTACGACCCACCCTCAGACCTGGCGTTCCGTTCTTCGACGGCGGCGGGAGTGACGTAGGACGTCGGCTGCCGGAACAAAGGAGCCCAACGCTTGTCACGGATCTGGGCGCTGCTGCTACGACGGTTGTCGTCGCGCTTGTCCAGCAGATTCACGCGGAATGTCTCGTCGACAGCCGGCGCGTCGTAAAAGTCGTACAGTCCGCCGTCGAAAAGCGGAAGTTGCGGTTGCGGCGGTAGTTTCGGGAACGACGATTCCTGCTGAACCGGGCTGCTGGTCGTTGGCACCGGTAACATAGGCACCCGCTGACCGTTGACAAACTGTCCGCCGTGCGCCAAGTGTGGCGGCCTCGTGGCTTCCGGTCCGGAGGGTAGTGTGGGTGGTGCCTCAGTCTCGGCCTCGTCCACTGACTCGTCGTACCCGTGATGGAAGTTGTGTACGTGATGGTGCTTGTGATCGTTGTACGCCTTGCCCGCCGTCAACGCCGCCTTGTATAACGATACCAACGTCAGTTCTCCTGAGTACGCCGGATAGTGGATAGCCAACGCTTGATCCAGGTACTCCCGTCCGCTAATGGCAACGCCGCCGCCCTTAATCTTCTTTCCGGCCATCTGCCAAAAAAAAAGAAACATAACGTCAAACATCGATTACGTACAATCGATCATACAATCCGAAATTTCGTCAAGTGGGAGGCACACTAAAACCGAACTTTCGTGTCGTTTTCAGAATGAGAAACGAAAAAAAAAAGATCACATACAAATCGTTAACCTTGCTTCGGCCTTCAGCTATATATTATAAACTAATCCAGCTCAAACCCTACTCGGAATATTGTCATTCGATGTATTAAATTTTTTTATTAGGTAGGACAACAAATCGGACATTGATGCTATCATATTATAACGTTTACACGATTTCTTTTATGTTTTACACTTTTCATTATTCCGGAATATTTATCACTGTTCAAAAACTGAGTGGTACATTTAACATAAGACACTCATTATTTCAAAAACTATTAACATTTCAATAATATTTTTACATAATTTTAAGTCGTTAATAATATCGGAAATTATGAACTACCCTCCACCGAAATATATAAAGCTGTTTTGAACGCGACGTTCAATTTCCTAACAAAATTCGTAAACTGTGCAAATTTCTAAAAGAAATTTCCGGCTTTTAAGCAAATATCAATATCCATACTTTAAGTATCACAAACTTTCGGTAACCCTAATAATAATAAAACATACTTAATCCAAGATGAGTTCCTACTTGTCAAACACATAACTATATGTATTGATAAAATATATAATATCGCAATTTCGTCAAAAGTTCAACACGGCACTACCTATACGTAAATAATATTATGATGTCTTATGTCATGTGCAGTGATTACTTCTCATTATTCATGAATAATAAAATTGCACTATGATATTTAAGTATTTTTTAGTATATATATATATATATTTTTTTTTTCACTTAGAAAAATATCTGTTCTTACAAAATAATTATAAATTAATTCTTAATCAATAAACAATACATCAAAACCTTAAAGTGGAGGTACCATCATCATTTATAATACTATTATTTAGTCAAGTTGGGTTATGTTTACTATGTGATAAACTGATAAATAATGATCAGTCGTAACAATATAACTAGTCTAATAATTCTATCTAAGAATGTTAACAATTATGTAATTATTTTTTTTATATATTCTGATGTTGCGATGTTTCTAATAATATTATTTTTAATTCAATAGTTAAGGCTGTAATTTACATTATCATAGCATCTGTAGTATTTTATTGAAGAAAAATTAACGTTATTATTTTTCGTTTAGTAATTTAACCAAGGACTGTAGAAAATAATATTTTCAATTCTATTTTTGAACTAGAGTACAAGATTTTCAACTAATTAGAACTAGTCTGAATCATATAATTAAACGAATTCATTTAGGTATACGAATTATACACATCATGGTAAACTGTATTAAGGTAGCTGCTTTCAACACTTTAGGAGTTCATTATTATTATATGTAAATTTCTTTTTAAATATTATTTCACCGGAAAGTAAAAGCATAATTAAAATAACGATTTTTAGCACTTTATAGTTGAATAATTGATATTATGTATCATACGCAATGAAATAAAATATACTTAACGTATCTGCTTGCGTCATGACCTCTGCAAAAAATAATCTGTTTTGTATATTAACAAAAATGTCTCATCATTAATAATGACATAATATTTTATCACTTAGTAGTAGTAATACAATTATGATTTTGTCATTTTTACGGTTATTGCCGTCAATGTCTTGGATAATTTATTGTACTTTTGGTCACAAAACTATATAACATTATATATTTAACGAAAATAGAAGAAAGAAGATGATTAAAAGATGAAAAAACTTAGACTTTGGTGAAAAGTCACTTTCCACACTGGCTAACGACGACAGTTGAAAAAAAATATGACGAGATAAAAAAAAAAATCGCAGTTTTTCATACATCGTCGCTTATATAAGATATTATGTCTATAAACGGTATATTATATAGTATGTTGGTGTTTAACCGTTAAGGCGAATACAAATAAATATCAATACGCAGACCGATTTAAGTATGATGCGAGTTTTGCCGGTAAACTTTTTACCGAGTGATGGGAAAAAGTCTCAGGATATAATACCACTCCACAGTAGCTCTTATCCGTATGTACTGTAAACACGCGCTGCTTGTAAATAATATACTGTATATCGGTTCAATATGTCTTGATGTATGAAAAATATTCTTCTCGCAAATGCAATATTTTCGTGTTAACTAATATTTACTAACCTATACTTTTACGGATTGTTGATGAAAACTAAAAATGTAAAAATAAATATATGATTTTTGGTAAACTTGATAGAAAACAATTTACAAGTATGAGCAATTCTAAATAAAAGAAATTTCATTGAAGAAAATCTAGCGGGAACACCTGGTGAGCGAGTGTCTTGATTTCAAAAAGAAAAATATGTATGTGTAATGTGCAAGCATTATTATCATTCAGAGATCCATTATCAGTATCAGTTGTATAACGATAATAATTATGAATGTCTTCTCGTGTGGTGATCAACTCACCGAACTGATTTACGGGAATATATAAATAATGTGTTGATTATAAATCAAATAAAAATTATAATAATGACAACTGATACTTATATACTAAATGAATTTATCTTATTTTATCAAGTTAATTACAATCGTATTTCTTATGAATAGCAGTCACACTACAGTATGTAATCAATTTTTTTCCCAAGCTTTCAATAATTTAACTGCTTTTAAAAGCATTTTAATTTCTTATTAAACGTGAGCCATTCTATTAAAATAATAATAGTAATCAAACGATCATATTTTTAACTTTTTTTTTTTATCAAAATTCTTTTGCGGGATTAGATGGAACAACGATAGCTGCGAAAACGATTTGATATGAAAACAATCAATTACAACAATATCTATAAATGAAAACGGAAATAATATCCGGTTGATCGGTCAATATTATACAGGTTGCCTTTCATACCTTAAGTGTAATGATCTTACCTATCGTGGACTAAATTCCAATCTCGCAGTAATAAATGTTTATTAAGATGACCTACTTCTGATTTTTTTACAACAATATAAGTACTAATAATCATTTATCGACAATCCATGAGTGTATTAACAAATTAATTCAAAAATAAAATATTATACTCAGTCTCGGCAATTGTAATATGAATTATATCCAAAGATTTTTTTCGAAATATTAAAATTGTTGTGCTCTCAAACTATTATGAGGGAAATATTCTATAATACATCGTTTCTATTTTTATCATTTTTTTTTTTTTAATCAATTAAAATTAAAGACCCTAGAGCCTTTACACAAATGCAGTTTTAACCAAAAAAATTCTGTTTAAATAGTGTCTGTACTTACCAAGTTGTAAAATCCTCTGCCCACTCTTTCGGAATTGATCCACAGCTGCCACTCGCCCGTGTGACCGTTCCATGACTGGCACACATGATACCATTTGAACAACTTCTCCGGGTAATTAATTCTGTAAATGGTGTGTCCGTTGATGGCCAACGAGTAATATGTCTTGTCGGGCTTGTTTTCGATCCACGAATATATAACACGGGATTTACCAGCATCTATATACGCAAAAAAATCAAACTCGAATAAAAACAATGTTTATACTTAAGGATAAAAATTGAATAGTTTTCCTAAAACATTGGTTAATAATGACTTTATTATCATGTAAATACAATATTCTCAAAAATGTCAGTGTACAAAATATAATTAAAAAGTAGTTGTCTTAGGTCAAGATCAAATACCGCTATATTTTTGTGTTATCGTGAACGTAATTTATTACGAAAAACAAAAATGAAATATAGTTTAGAAATCTTTATTGGATTAATGTTATTATTCCGTTAATATTTGTCTGTAAATAATGTATAATGTCGTTCATATTATAAATATAACCTGTTTGTCAAACGATTTTAGTAAAGTCAATCAAAAATTCTAAGCTCATTTTTAATACAGCACTGAACGGATTCCCCGGTAGTTCCTCATCGGCAGACTCATAAAAATTTACTACTCCGACGTTATTTTCCCGAAAGCGGCAGTGAGTGAATTTTTAACGGCAAAGTTTTATTTTAATAAACGGCTTTATAAACTCGCGTTACTATGATATATATCGTACGCCTTTGATGACATACATCTTTTACGATGCCGTATTTTTAAGATCTTGTCGTCGTGGCGTGACGGTACCCTGGGAAACCGTCGGAGTGAAAATAAAAATAAAATATATATATATATTAATATGAAATTGCCATATGCAGTGGTGCGTTGGTAAAAATGGTCACCAAGTCACGGCAGTAATATTTTTTTTTTTTTATAAAAATATATAAAAACATAATATTCATATAGTATACACCTATCTCGGCTGCATCGATATACTTACGCGAGTACGAGAATATGGGTTGATCGTGCGTGTAGTTGAAAATGTTGTGCCAGTGGCACAGCGTGAATTCTTTCAAGTCTGGAATTTTGGTTTTGTAGACGATGTACTAAAAACGGACAATAGAATAGGATTAATTTGTATAATAATGATAAAAAACCGTCCGGTAAACTGAAAACTGCCTGAGTACATGGTCGTTTGGAATTCACTTACCTGTGGCGATTCAGCATCTTGAGTGAAGACCACCTTGCGCAGTTCACAATGGTCTCGTGGTTTCTCATGAGCAGCTGAGTAAGGCCGTGGTAGTGGTTTCCCGTAAACTGCCGAGTGCGGTGGTAAGTTCAATTTTGGCGAACTGTTCCACGTGTACGGTTTGTGCCACTTCCAGTATTGTTCCGAGGCGGTCATTGTACAGCACCAGACTACGATAACTATCGCCGTCATTTGGGTCGAAACCATTTTGAGATAGAGACTGAAAACGAATTTATAATTTGTTAAATAACTATCTATATTTTAAAACACGGTTAATTTGATAAGGACAATTAGGTGATATTATATTTCCAATATTATCGCTAAATAAAATATTGATTTATGTATTAATAATTTTATAATTAAAATATAATTTATAGTAATAAATTTATATTTATGTATTTTTAGAAAATATTTTTCTATATTACGTTTTTAACTTTTATGTAATACATTAAATTTGCAGCTCGATTCATGACTAATTAAAATACTAATGTAATTATGTAATTTTATAATAATATTATTATCGTCAATATGCGTTACGACGGCGTGCTATATAGGCAATTCGCCTACGCTCATGTGTAGTAAATTTTATTTTTGCATAATCAACGAAATTCGTATCATTATGCTCATGATTCATGACATTCTGATAACACGTTTAAGGATCTAATAGTTAATAGTTATATCAAGTTTATCCGGAATTGTTGCAATAATGCCTATTCGAATATTATTTTGAAGGATAGCACATTATGTGTTATTGTTAAACATTCTCATCACGCATGAACTTTTATTTTTTGTTATGGCAGTTTTTTTTCATTCAAAGTTTGCTCTTATAATGTGTAGTTTTATATATTAATGTAAACAAATTATATTTTTAATATGAGTCATTCATATTTTAATTTTAGTGCATATGCTTATTTTATTGCTATTTTAGTGCTTCAGTTCCTAGTTAGTTCACTACAATATATTATGCGGAAAATATTATTATGCACATGCCATATAATATTATATATTGACTGTCTCTGCACATACGAGTACGTTAGCTTTTTCTTTTTGTTGTTTAATAATAATATCTAAAAGTCTAAAGTTAATATTCGATTCACGAAAACTATAACACGAAGCACAAATGTTGCAGCCTCAAGAGGGGAAACTTTCAAAAACATAGCCACCACTATCGCTACAAGTTACCACCACTTTTTACCGTGGTCCGTTTACTTCTCTCTAGCATGGTAAAATAAGGTTGAAACTCCAAACTTCTACTACTTAATAATATAATGTAAAACTAATTTTCTCTTATAGTAATTTTTAACATAAATTTCCATGCGTGACATAATTTTTTGCTTAGTAATATTTTTAAAATATAATATAACTACACATAATATAAAATAATTATGACGAAAACTCAACATAAATTTAACACTAATCTATGTCTAAAATTCAATTTAATTATAAATATAAAAAAATTAATATTAAAATAATGCTATAATAACATAATAACATTCATCTATAACCCTATATTATGTATTAATATTCGATGCTTATCATTTATCAAATAATAAATAAACGCAGTATAAAAAATTTAATATTTGATAAAACATTCCTAAAAATCTCAAAAAATTAAAAAACCCTATAAAATAAAAATTATTTTTACATTCAAATGTCATAGTTTCAGTATACAATGTACCTAAAATTTTCGATTAAAAAATTCTTTTAATCGTGCAATTTAAATATTGTATGATATTACTGTTGTTGATATAACTTTGTCAATAATGTGAGAGAAATTCTTCTTGTACCCATAAGATATATATATGTATATATATATATACATAGGAAATATTATTTTTCCGCGAAGGCAATCGAAACTACTTCAAGAGAAAAAAAAATAAAAATGTCGGTAAACATTATTTTAAAACGGGTGACATCCTTTTTTAGGATAGCAAAAAACGACATCAAATTAAATAAAAACATTCACATTGCAAACAAAATACAATGAACGACGAGAAAGTATCGTAATTGTATTATTCGCGTATTGTTACTAAATGTGCTACAATGTATATGGATTCGATTCCTTATTACATTCACTGTTTGCAAAAAATAATAAGAATTATTTCGAAACAAAGCTTATCACAATTTATTATACACTCTAGCCAATTAAGTGTTTTATGTCGTTTAACAATTATTTAAAATTGATATGTTTTGATTTAAATTGTTTACTAATTATTAATAAATACTAATTATACTAACCAAATAATAGTCATGTAAGCAACATAATCGTTGTTAGTACAATAATATATAAAACTTAATAGTTAATACTTATATTATTATAACCATGTGCTTGTATATTCGATTTATCAAGCAATTTTATTATAAATAACGGTATAGGTACTGTATTCTGTATCCCTTAATAAAAAATAATGATACCCATAGCAATTTTATGAGTGTTGGATGATAAATTTTTTGTCAACAAAAATAACTTTCACTTGTTGTTAATATTTATATAAGTATCCCTGTCTCGTAAAATAATATTGGGAAACCCAACAGTCAAATCTGAAGTAATAATACATTATGTTAGAATAAAAAATTCAACGATTTTTCATACGCCTTTTGAAATATTGTTAGAAAATACTATTTTTCTTTATAAATATCTTAATAATAATAATAATAATGTCAAGAACTATCACAAAATCATAATATTTATTTAGTATAAATATCAAAGTAGTAAAATCATTAAAAAAAAAATAAGATTTTTGTTCATAAATATAATATAGTTCCTACAATTATTATTATTATTTTTATTTTTTTGAAATGATATACTTAAAATTATTTTTAAAACTGGATTCGAAATCAGGTCGTCACTTTCTTAAAATCGAATTATCAAGTTTAATAATTTATTTTGACATATAATATTAAGTAACACGATTACCTAACTAATTATGAATATTAATATTTTGTATATATTGTTAGGTATATAAATTATAACATATTAATAAATTATATTTAAAAATTCTGGTGACCCCCTGAAGCTACTTGTTTCTAGAGCAAGGTTTCACATATATATTGTTGTTTTATATGAAATATCAACGCCTCTGTTAAATGTAATCGTTAACAGTATTATTTAAATATAAATATGATATGATACTCATCAAACAAAGCGATTGTTATTATTGTTGTTATTAAATTCGCCTATCAGAGACAGATTTTATTTTGACAAGCGTTTTGACCGTTCATAAATCATAACGTTATTCTTCATACTAACTATTTTTGTCCTTATTTGAATACAAAAACTGTATCTATTGCTATATGTATAATGTAGATAATATATATATTAGGATTCTTCCGTAATCTTTTTGATGCGTCGTGTTAAATAATGACTTTTTACACGTTTTGTTAATGATGCGCTGCAAAGAACGCGTATATTATTTCTTTTCAAGACAGCTATTATAATGCACAGAAAGTATATTGTTTTTATCGTAAATACACTAATAATGATCATTCGTTTTAAAAAGAGATTTGTTTGAAAACAAAAATTGAACTCGAATTTTACTTAAAACGTTTTGTGCAATTTTAAATATGTCGTTTTTCAGTATATTTTTTTAATAAACATTATCTGCTAACTATGTTTTTACAAAGTCTGCGTAATGAGACATAAAAGATTCCATTTTCAAAACATTTTTGAGCATTTAAAACTCGGTTGTAAACCATATAATAATATATATAGCCACCTACACGGCTACACTACAGCATAATGGATATAATTTAATTGTTATGTATATTATTATAAGGTCGCAACTATATCTGGACAAACTAACATTAGTCACTCTATAAAATGAATAATAACCGTAGCTACAACTATTATATCTGTTTAATAATATACTTTGACTTGCAATATTATTATAAACGCAGCAGATACGTTAGATATGCTTAGTAATTCAATTAAAACGATAATATTATACATATATGAGGTTAGATATATGTGTATTATGTACCTACGTTATGTGATATATTATTCTAAATTAAATCTCACTTGTTTCAGAGATATATCAATATAAGTATGTAAACTGCATATAATAATAATACAAAATCGTCACCATTCTGTTTGATATTAGTTTACATACGACGTTTTTGATGATTCGTCATACATATATTATACGGTAATATTATGTATTGTGCGGTGTGGATAAATAATTTTTCCGTTTGTTACTTAAACATTATTTTCATTTACGGGTCGACGATTTGGCAAACTTAAAAACTGTATCTATACGTGTGTGGATGCACTTATACTCAATAAAAGGTTACAATATATCCTCTAAACCACATTAAGATGCAAAACCATGTACATTAAAAATCTAAAGTGCATACCTAGGTTTTGTAAAAAAATAAAATAAAAATATTAGTAAGTAAATTCACCGAGATTATATATTTTTTATTTTATTATTTTTTGTTATTTATAAAACCCATTATTCTAAATTTAAAGGAAAACAATCAAATACCAAATGCAATATTTTTCAACACCCTTTTTATTTATTGACGAGCGGTATAAAAACAACAACGACAACCTAAAAACTATTCGTTTTGTTTAAAATTACAGAGACCGTATCTAATCGTCTACAATCGTTTCGTTAAATATTTTTAAGCATAATAACTAAAAATATATAATCGATATAGTATTTTACTGTATTTCGTTTATCTTAATGCTTAATAATATCTCTTTCGTTTCTTTTGATATGTATAATAATTCCATAATTCAGAATTATAATAAACGCGAGATTTAAGCAATAATAAAAAATAAATGACTAGAACATATTAAAAAAATATCCCCATATGCTAAAAATGTATCGTATTTTTAAGTCTATGGTTATTTGTTTTGATACTGCTACCGGTCGTTACAAAATATTATTCTATAGCGAATAGTGCGCCGAATATATACGCACACTGCTGAATCGGGTTCACTGTCACAATATGTTACATATTATTATTATACGATCGCCTCCATACAGTTGTTCTTAAAACGTTACTCTCGGCCACGCACCTCCGGGCGCACGTCTGCTGTCCGCCTTAATCGTATCAGTGTATATATAATTATTATGTAGGTATATATATTGTGCTTAAATAATACGATATATTAAATTATTATAAATACTCATTTCAATTAACAGTACAGTTTATATAATATAACGCCTGCGTTCAAGTGGCGCTCCTGTATATAATAATATACACAATTATTACGTTCATCATATTATCATAATATTATATATTATTATTTGTTACATAGTACGCTCTGTTTCACCAATGCACGGTTCGTAGCAAACGCCTATGGATATAAAATAATTTGTATCATACGTGGTGCTGGGAGGAGGAGGGTATATTTTCAAAGCTATAGTCGTATCAAATGAATGATTTCTATTTCTCTTATGGATAGGTTTTCCCGTTTTAAATTTGAACACTATAAATATTGCTAAAGGATTTTATCGTCAAAAACCTACACGTCTGGTTTACAATTCTTAATATATTTATATATACATGTATATTGTATATTGTATGTACTAGCTGATCATGCACGACGTTGCACGTGACAAATTAAATGCCCGTAAATTTACCACTCCTTAAATTCCGTTAAACGTAAACTTCACAGATTTTTAACACGGTTATTTGAGTTATTTTTACCAAATGAAAAATAGAGGTCTTAAATTATATCCAATCATAATAACTATTTCATTTTATGTAACCTATGACAACAATACATACAAAAAATCATGATAGTTTTTCGTTAGTCTACTGTATTCAATATTTATGTATTGAAAAATAAAAGATCAGTAATAAAAAATGGTATATGACACTTCAGATTTTGCTAAGCTATTGATGAAAATTTTATGAATATGGATTGAAAACTGTGCATTTGCTTAATAGTTATCCGTTTTTTATCTAGTTTTATGCATAGTGGACAGATAACTCAATTAATTTCTATTTTTTATTTTTATTTTTTCTATACCTAACCAATGTTCCAAATCTTTACAAACAAAAAAAATATTCATATTTTGTTAGACCTCAAATTCCTGTATAAACCGCGCTATAGAATGTATAATTTTAAAAATGGTTTTCAAGTTGCACGTCTTAGGGTAGGTATAAGGTTTCCTACATACCAAATTCACACTTGTGAGTGCTATACATTTAGTGTGTAGATTACTTACACACTTGCAGAAACATTCCATTTTATTATTAATATAAATGATTATTTTTCTCAAAATTGTATGTAAGTAACCGATCTCTCCTGTTCTACGCCTCCATAAGATTCTGTCTTCTAATTTTCATTAGGTACTCACACACTAACTATTGGCATGCTACTACCTATTTTGTCTTTATAAAATATACAACGCATGGTGATAACTGATAACTAATTATTGTATTGCAACTCGTATTATACCTATCATAGAAAATATAATAGGCATATTTTCATTTTTATTTTAAATTTTAATTGACAATTAAAAAAATTAGTAAATACAAATATATACAAATAATGATTATAACTAATAATATTATATTATGTACCCTTAGAGTTTATATATTATTATTATTATTTGAACGAAACGTGGGAGAAAAATCAAAATAGTTTGGTGAAAAATAAAAACGATTCCATGATTCCATTTTTAATATTCCATGATATTAAAAATGTATAATACTCGGTATATGTATAGTCGAACTTTTTTTTCATATTTTCCTAGTCGATTATGTCTATATAAGTATAACATTATGTATAAACTACATCACATTTTATATAATATGAACTTAAATCGCACGCATGTGAGTATACAAGCATACCTATACTACTACATAAATCGATTGAAAAACGCCAGCTTCGATATTTCGCTTTGAAGTAATTCATGAGAGAAAAAAAATACTGAGAATTTTCGTTTTGACTAAAAGCTTTGTGAAAATCATTTCTCGCGCCTTATTCATTTTAATAACTAACCTAAATGTAATTTTAACATCGAAACATCAATACATATAACTATGATGAATACAATATGCTAACATTTTGGCGTGTATGAAAATATTCACTCAAGTAATACCTTTCACCATCTTTTATAAATGACCACGGGTGGTAAGCAACGTTTGGTCTTCATAATTTTTGTTTTCTTAAACTGTTATTCTCGAAATAATTTAAATGGAGAAAAAATGTAATCGCTGTTTTTCTTCGATATGCTAGGTTATTATGTAGCAGTATTATTAGTAGTGTACATTGTTAAACTGACTATGCACATAAAAAAGTGTATAATAACTTAATGAAGTTTGAAAGTAAACCGTGCAGGAGACTGATATTTATATAATTGTTAAAACACAGTCATCGATGAATAATTAAATTATTGATATCTCGTTCAATAATGTTTCCGATTGTTAAAACTTTGATCGTATACCACCGAATCGTTACATTATTCCTGAAAGTATAAGTAACCCATTAATAGAACTCAAAGGAATTCGATTTTACTACGCATAACCGTGAAGGTACTCAGAAGTACATTAATTTAAGTTAACAAGAGAAAAACATGTATATAATAATAAATACTAAACACAATAGTGATATATTAATAAGGGTGTTTTACATTTCACTAATATATTATCGTCGAAATGGTTTTACTTATTAGTTATTATAATTAATAATTATTATTATTATTGCTGTTATCCAAAATTTGAATATATTATTCAAAGTATTAATCTAACATTTTCAAACGTATATTTTTTGTAAGAAATCCAGTCGCAGTTTTGGTGTGGAAAAAAATATGTATGATATAATATCGTATACATAACAACAACAATAATAGGTAATAATTGACCCAAAGAATTTCATACAGTTATTTACATATTAACAGAGTGCAGAGAGACTGTGTGTAAAACCGAAACGGATTGTTTTTTGGTTACTAATTATTATTATGTTTTTTTTTTTTCAATACCTGCGTTCTATTCATCGCCTCCGCTTCACACAGTTCGTTACGTGTTAAAACGTTTAATCGTTTTATTTTTTTCCGGCGTTTTTTTTATACGCACTACATACAAATATTTGCGGTTTTATATTGTATATACTTATGTACATATGTATGTGTATTAAAATTACGTATATACTTACAAATTATAATATGCATATGGAGTTTCGATGTCGCAAATCGCGTTATATGAACATGCAAAACGATTGGTTTTAAAAGAATGGCATTTCTTTGGTGCTTCACATCGTACCATTTACAACTATATATTTGATTTATGATGTGCAAAATACTGTCATGCGATCGAAAGTGATTCTTTTAAATAAAAATACTTATTTTATCGAAAAATATTAACATTTTTAAAACATTTAAAATAATTTGGTCATTTCAGAATAAAATTTAAAAAAAATCAATAATGGATAATATAATATATTTTTTCCATTGTTAACATTTTTAAGTTTTATTGATTATTATTATTATTATTTTATTTTTTTTTTTGAATGTCTTAATTTCTTTTAAATTTCATATTCGGAAGTACATTTTTCTCTGAGAATTGTTGTGTTATTTTTAAAAATCAAATTTCAAATGAATAATTAGTAAGTTTATCTAAAGCAGGAATTTTCACCCAAATAATGTGCTTTGATTTTGGAGTTCGATTGATGGATATAATTAGTGTTCAAACATCAAAATAAAAAATTTGAATAAACTTTTTAGAACTCAACGGTACTACTAAATAAATCATAACATTAAGCACAATGCATAAGTGTAAAATATATGTTGATAACTAAACATTTTTAATAGTTAATATAAATTGATATTTATTAATTTTAGATAATTAATAACAAAATCAAAATAAACCCAATAATGAACAAAAAATGATAAAGTAGGTATCGCAAATAATTTGTAAAAAAAAAAAAAAAAATATTTACAAAAATTCTTCTAATCTTTTACTAGAAAATTAGTGTTTAGGTTTAAAGAATACCTCGTATAGTCAAAATAATAATGAAGAAAAAATATTGTTGTGTTCATTTTTTTTTTATTATTATTTATATATTCAATAACAACACTCGATTGCGACAAGTCAATCTATTTATTTCGACGACAATTGCCGTCTGTCTGTCCACGATAATAGTCCTCAATGATAAGAACAATGATATAATATAATAACAACAATAATATAATTATATATATCTACCTATTGTACGCGTGTGTGTGTTTGTGGCGCGTGGCCCCGATTTATGTCGCATACAACTAGTGTTAATGCGTTTCGATTAAGTACGTGATTCGAATAAGCATTGGGATTTCTGTGGCGCAATTCTATAATGGATTTGCTGGCCAATACATTGATAGTAATGTAATAGCCAAAAATAATAATGTAATAATAACAAAGACGTACGCGGACGTGCTTGCTGTCTGACAGCAGTCTGCAACGAGTCTGTTGTAGTACAGACTCTGTACAGCGGCGTGCTTCAGGAGCACAGTTGCGGTATCGACCATCGAGAAACATGTCCGGTTCGCGGCTGTTTTCCAGGACTACAGCCGAATAGACGACAGAGTAGTCAACATAATTCAGTGGTGCTGAATTAGTGGGGGAAAGCTAAACTTCAGCCGCTTTTGAGACAGGATGATGAAATATTAGTGGAACTATCACAATCGACATGATGACGTTCTTCCATTTCCGCCGAATCTTTTATTTTTTTCTCCCATTATTTTAAAATCGACTATCGGAAACGTCTCATTTATACTATAAATTTAATATTACGCGTTCTTATTTTTTCCGTAATTGATTAAGTTTATTTTTTGTATTCGTTGAAAATTTTGAAAAAACCGTTTCTTTCGATTGCACATGTATTAAAATTTTTTGTCTACTTTGAGTCTTTTTCAATTTTATTATAGAAACTATAACATTTTCAAACAATTTCGTAACACTCTTGCACTCTCGTAAATTATTTTAAATATTTTATAACGCTGTTGTAGGTACAAATAGAAAAAACCCATAAACATTATTTGTATTATATATTATATAGTACCTAGTATAAGTAGTCTTTAAACAACGAAAACAGTAATTTTAGCAACTTTAATTATTCACCTATGTGATAAAAAAAAAAATATATTTATTGACTCAAAAAGCACTTATTTTTCCACGTCAACTTTTTGACAATTTCATTTAAATAACACAACGACAAAACAGTTTTCAGAAACACTTAACGTTTTTTAAAAAAAACTAATTGCAACTAAAAATATATATATTTTTTTGTTTATAAAACTTCGTGAATAAAACAAAAATTGTTTATTACGTGCTTATATACGTTTTTATTGGTATATTTTATAGAAACCAATATTTTTATGAATATATATCAAAAAAGTCGAATTTCTGAGTATTAGATATAATATGGAAGTATGATATTATTGTATTAGGTTGTGTACTGTGTAGTTATTTAATGAAAAACCAATTATTTTATTATGTTAACAGCAATTAAAAGTCTTCAAAGTTAATATAATTTTTATTTTACGTTTGGAAGGTTCAGTGGTAAATAGATTCGCCTATGTTCAAATTAAGCATCACTGTGAAATAATCAGTGCAAATGATAAATTAGCCTTGGCCTGTAGAGAAACCACATAATTGAATAACCATAATAATATAATAATTGGTATAGTGAAATTACAGTTTCAAAAAATATTTAATACAGCTGCGCATCATGAACCAATAGGATAATTAAATTAAAATATATATTATTTCTTTTCTTACTTTCGGAAAAAATAAATACGAAAACCGATAATGTTTAACTGATATGCATTTAGAAAATCGTAAATGTGTTTTCAATTTCTATATTTTTAAATTTTACGATAATTATTGTAATTATGTCACTTAAAATAATATATATTTAATAGTTACTTACTTTAGTAAGATACATATTTATATTTATTTGAAATAATTTATTTTTATTTTAACTTACGATCATACTTTTTATAAATGTAAACCAAAATAATGAATAAAATATAATATTGAGAACATATTATTATTATAATGCATTATGGTTTCATCAAAAATTAATAAAATTAAATACTATTTTAGTAAAAAAACTTTATTAAAATATGAATATTTCGTTTTATTTATAGTTAGCGAGCCACTTTACTTTTTAAGTAGGGTTAGGTTAGGTAGAAAAACTAATATTTGAAAAAAAGGAATTTATTTCACATGTTTTTAAACTGAAACCAATTTGAATAAAAAATAATATTAAAATGTATTTGATTGCTTTCTGTACATGTCAATTTGTCCACCCTCAGTCGTTTTTCTACGTAGGTAATCGAATCATGCAATTATCATCCTTTACCGATAAATGAAAATAAAATCAAATTTCAACTATATACATACGTATATTTCATAGGTATATAAAGTATAAATGTGATTAAGAATCCATTTACTGGACTAGAAACGTTTAAAAAACTTCTATGCTCACAGTTTGCTCTGATATATGCTTATGTTTTATTGCTTTTTTTTTAATCGTGGTCCCGCGTGTACCTTCACTGGTAGGGTTTTGGAAATTTATCAGACTAATTGCATGTACGTATATATAGTATAGTTTATTCACAGTTTAGTTTTTTTGATAAGGTCAAAACTTTGCGGATATAGAAAAACTATCACACAAAGTGAAAATTGGCATTTACATAAAGTATAGGCCCTACGTAAATTAAATATAATCGAGTATGTGAAAAATGTTTCAATTTTCCTCGAAACCTGAAAGTATTTAAATATTTATAAATTCGTACTTAATGACATTTTCCTATTGGCTTATGGTCGACTCTCTAGAGACGATAATTTTATAATATACAAGTCCTATATTTTTACCCGAATAATCAACAAATTAAAAAAAGGATTTATTTTGGCTTCATTTTAGATATTTTAAATCGATACTGATTTGTAAAACGTTAACCAGAAAATTCTGGTTAACGATATTTATCTGTCTCAAGTATCTACTAGGTATTTGTGTATACAGACATCGTATTACGGTTGAACGAGTTTTTATGATCCTGTTTAAATATATACTATTTGATATTTTACGAAAATGATATACATTTATACAGGCTTGATGTGTTTTTGGCAAAATTCCCATTTAAAAAACATTAAATCATTATTTTTTAAATACAATTTTGATAAACACAATATTGTGTACCTAATTCTGTAAAGCTGGCAAGTTAGTGATTTTTACTAAGCTTATTAAGTGTTTAGGTAATATGCATTGGCAGAAAAATTAAAAAAATTAACTTAATTAAATTAAAAATTAAGATACTTTTTTTTTTTGTTTATAACTTTATTTTACTTCATTTTTATCAATTTAAAACAATATAGTTTTATACAGTATTTTTGTATAGTGTTTCATCAAATTTTTAATCAAAATGTTATAACATAATAACAAAATCTATTGAATTATTGTATAAATAAAATAAAATTGAAAACAAAATATTTTAACTTGACTTTAAGAATAAAAATTTAATTTATTGATTTCACAATAATTAAAAACGATTGAATTATGTTAGTTAATTAATTGTATTAAAAAAAAAAAACTCAAAGGTTACCTACTAGTTAAGTTAAAAATTTTAAATTAAATTTAAACTATTTATAATTCGTTAATGCCCAGCCTTGCAATTATTTAATATCATTAACGTTATGTACATTATACTGTATGACTCACTTGTGCGGCTTGGAAGAGGAGTGAAGTATGTTTGGCGTTCTGTTTAAATTTTTTGAATTTTCGTCACAGGTCTTGTATACTGATCGGTATTAAGCCGACGACCGAATTACAAATAAAAATACAATTAATTTTTAAAACACGACGACGCCGTTTATTACTGTATTGCGGTGATATATTTATGTATAAATCTATATATATATATATATTTGCCGGTGAACGATCGGGTAAATTTAGCAGTGACCACGAGGGGCGCAACGGACGCGACAACGGTAAACGAGCGACTGAACGCTATGTTAAACGACTGCGACGACGACTATGACGTGTGGTGTGTAACGTACGTGTGAGCCGACGAAAAAAACGTAACCGGACGTCTTGCAGGACGTGGTCATCTGCGGCAATCGTTTGGGCAGCTCGGAACCGGAATACCGGCAACTACTTTAAAAAATATATATATATCATACTAGAATATAAATCGTTTGTGCAGCAGCCGGGACGGCGGGAAACGCGCTCGGCTCGCGTCGTTCGCGATGGAAGTAGACAGAGATGACCCGCGTTGTTGTGGATATATATTCGCCGCCTGCAACATAATAATATAATAATAATAATAATAATAACAGCGTTTTATCGCCGTGTTTATTATTATGTGTATATAGTAGGGGAGAATCGCTTTCTCCCGGGATGGACGACGTCGATTCGTCCGCGTGTTGTAGTCTTATCCCCGCAAATCATGTTATAATAATAATAGCCGTAGCATAATAGCTTATTTATAATATTATATTATACACCCGTCTACATAGTATTATTATAACATAATTATGTCGATCGAATATCGAAACAGCTAATGTGATGTATGTACGCAGCGTCGTAATGTTTACGAGTATCCACTAATTCCACTAGTTTTTTTTTTTTTTGCTCGACCCCCCGTTATAATTCCATAGCCGAGCAAAAAGACCTAATCGTTTTTCATTTTTTATATTTTCCATTTTCAAATTGCGTATTATTCGTAGGTATATTAAAGGCCGAAGAGCATGCAGCGAACGTAGTAGCTATACTTATAGTGGAGGGGATTTGGGTTTCGTATCCCCCATGATTTTTTTTCTAAAGACTGATCCATCATATTTAAGTACTTATTTAACACTATTGTGATATATTTTATAAAAAATAATAATAATAAAAAAACGAACCCATAGTAGCTTTACATAATATTATTCTAGATAATATTTTACTATTCGTAATAAACACTATATTATTGAACAACAGAACAAATACTACAAATATATTATATTTTATTGTGGGACGATGATGCATATCATTCAAGTCGTATAATGCCCATTTTGTATAATTATATCATTGATATGTAAATACTTAAATACAATATAGGTAATTATTTGTTTTCATATATTATTATTATATGTATGTATATTATTGTAATAGGTATCACAATTTACTGTCGATTGATGCTTATGATACATACTAAACAATTTTTGGAGAGTAATAGATAAAATTGTCAAACATTTCATTCCTTCTCCTTCTACACGCACACAAACATGACCAAATTACGCTATTGGTTAACTATACCTGTTATATTGACTACACAGACGGAAAAAGAATCACTTTTTATAGTAATAAATAATAATATAATATGCACTTATATTGTGGGTATAGCTTAAAAAATAAAATTTTTAAATAGTATGGTAATAAATATATCTATCATAGTGTTTGAACAAACATTGTGCACGCTTTAAAATGTACGCTGCATGTATAAAACCGGTGGAAAAATGTATCTGAAATGAAACAATAAATAAAAACGAAATAACATATAAAAATCGATTTTTTACCTCCCTCGATAATACTCCACAAAAGTTATTACTATTAGTATATTACAGTATATATTTTTTATCATTATTGATAGTCATAAACTAAATTAAAAACGAAATAGGAATACGTTGATATAGATTTATTCTGAATTTAATACAACACTATAATATATTTTAGTCTCGAATAATGTCGCAGTGATCTGATGTATGTGAATTTTACACGATTTATTTCTTATTAAAAATCTTTACGAATAATATTATAATATGTACATTTTATTTTCATTAATGCACTCCCATTTGGTTTTGTAATCATTTTCATTGTCTGTACGCGAATATCTCTTAATATATAAGGTACCAAAAATAATTTCCGAACATAAAGCAAATGAGTATTTAAAATTTAATTTATAACACAAAAGCATTACCGCTGACGACGTGCGTATACTTAGTAATGTTACGATAAAATCAGAATGAACGAGTGAAAACAATTAATTAATTATTCTCTGATTCGCTTATTTCAATTTTGTACAAATGTAGTTATACATATAGATTTGATTTTCTTTCGGAGTACTTATACTAACAAGCACCAATGTTATATTATACTTTATTAAACTAAATTTGAGTCATCCACCTTATATAATACAAAATATTTTCTGAATGTATAAACCACTGTAAATTACTGTTTTAATAATACCTTAACTGAACGTTCATCAAGACTGTATTTAATTACTGTACTATTTTCCTGTGAGCTTTAAAAAAAAAAAAATGTCAAAACTAATCGTTGCTACGTTTGATTAATTATTTATTTCGTCAATCGCCATTATAATAGTATATACAATGTGGTTCACCAAGCATGCTCATCGCCTCATTTTTTCTTGAATAAAGAATTTAATTGAACTTTGATCTTTGAAAATTTTAAGTATACCTAAGAATCATACTTTCAAAATACTTGATATCTTTTTTTGCCATTTAAGGAGTGTCCTTTGGCTATATCAATTTCATGTTTTCAAAGAGAATGATCTCTTTTCTTATTAAATTGTTAATCAAGTTACTTTTTTAAAAATTGTTGATAAAAGTATGTACGTATCTTAATCGAAATTTAAATAAGAAGTTTTAAGTTATTTAAGTTTGTTTACTAAGGATATTAAATATATGTTAATTAATTTGGAAGATACAGAATTTGTGATAATTTAACAATTATAGTAATTTTATTGGTATTATTTATTAACATTTAATAATATCGTACAAATTATCAAAATATAATAAATACTACATTCGATATTACATACCTAAGTATTATATATTTTTATATATTTTAAGGATTATTCTATATATATTAATTACTCGAAAATATTCTTAAATTTTCAAAAAAAAACTATCAGCTTAAAAATGTACAAGAGATTAGTTCTTACTTTAAATAATAAAAAAAAACAAAATGTCTATATCACCACAAGAAACTTCTTTAATGGTATAAAAGTCTAAATAATATATATATATTGAAAATATGTTCATTAAGTATACTTAAATTATGTTCTAAAAATTAAAATTTGTAAAATTTAATGAATGAATATCACTCTGTATACTTAGTCCATAGTATAATATGTTATACAAATTAAGTAAAACCATTATCTTTTAACGAAATATTTGATATCATTCATTCTGAAGGAAAAACGTGTGTGTAATATATAACTATCTCCCTTGTCCGTGTTTTTGTAAAATTTATATTCAGTGGCATGTGGACAGAGCAAGCGACTTCTATGTATAGGTTTATAGACATATGCATAATAGTTACCTGTGCGTATCCGGCCACTAACGAAAAAAAGTTAAAGTAGGTACCTGATTATTATAATGTATAAGTACAACATATATACCGACTATACCGTATAAGTAAACATAATACATATGCAAATTGATGACACGCATCAATAATATGTAAATTATTTTAAACGTGCTTAATGAAACTTATTATTGAACTCATATGCTTGCAATTTGTGTCCCACTTTTATTATAAACGATAGTGATTTTTCAACGGGGTCATTATCATGGATACACATGATACAGGATGATGTATAATGATCATCATTATAATAACGAATCTAATATTAATTTCCCCAAATTTACCATGTTTATGTTTTTTTAATATGAACTCTACTTCAAACGTATAATAATAATAATAAATAACTATACAGTCAATTATATTATATCGGTTTATAAACTAGATATGTTACAATGTCATATAAATTAAAACATCAAAAACCTTTATAACTTTTTTCCCCTGTACCGTTTTCCATAATTCACCTACTGGAAACGATACTATCTCCATATATACCTCGGGCTCTATATAGTATTCCACTTTATCATCATAATTTTTTTTTTTTTTAATTCGATAATTATATTTTTATTTTATTATCCGATTGTGCGATTGTTAAACGCATTTCCATACAACTGATAGATTTAAAATTTCAGATTTGGCTAAAATTAAATTCCTCGATCTTTCAAAACTAACACCAAAATTCGAGAGTGTGACGGCATTTATATTAGCAAAATAAATAAACGCCTCTTTTATTTCACCGAATTGTATATATATTAAGGAACACACAATAATAATTCACTTCCTAGCTTGTTAGGTTTATCTCCACATTCTTTATTTCGTTTATATATGCCAAATAGGTTTTTGAGACTTTTCGTTGGGTCACAAGTGCCACATATAAACAATAGCAATTTATACGTATAAATATAAAAACCGAGAGAAAAGATTGCATATTGATTACACGGATCTGCAACAGCATAAGTCGTATATTATATTGATCTCGACGGCTCACACGTTGGTTCTGAAGTAACAATATGGAGATTATATTATTATTTATTTTTTGCTTGTGCGTCAAGTCCGTTACTTCGAGAATATTATTCCCAAGCGTATAGACCCAAAACAATAATGGGTATTCTTGCCGGGTCTCAGAAGGCAAAAAAACATACACATATCACAAATATACGTATATGTATAGCTCAGATCATTTTGATTATGTAAACTTAATACATTTTTAACGATTTAAGGGTTAAATCGGGTTCACTGCATTTCCATAACTGATGAACAAAAAATACCGAACTCCGTTATTATTAATTAACCCTTAGTCTTCGGCCATTTGAACGATAATATTAATGTACATGCGTGTCTTCGGTGTTCAGGCTTTTCAAATTCATTTTGTGTGACGTTACCATGTACACACACATACAAAACACATCATAACATTATATATTATTATGTATATGTATATGATATAATATAATATAACCACGGGAGTTTATTCCGTAGTGTATATTATATTGCTTGTATTAAAATAATATATTTTCAATTGCCGAACACAAATAAACGGGAAATATATATATATATATATATATACCATATTTATATAATAAAAAAGAAGAATCCAACCAGATGCCGTTTGTCCGTTTCGTTCTGGTACGTCCAATATAACACACGGACAAACGTAATTTAGGTGAAATTCTGCGATTTTTCTCTATTAAAATTAATAAAACGTATTTTATTTTCCTCCCTACTCGGTTTTTATCACAAATCGACGCAACCAGAAACTATCGTAGAATTGGATGTGATATGTAATTTAAGAGAAATTTCCGAGACCTATGATTATTTGGCACAGCTACCAAATAACAATAAAAAAAGCAAATGAGAAAATTAAATCAATGTGATTCATTTGATTATTTTTTGAAACGGTGGGGCATTTTATATGAATAAATTTTGATTGATGGTTGATATTCAGCAGTCATAGCACATATTCATTACTAGAGCACATTATAATAGTGCATATTAGAGGAAAAATTACCATCAGCATTATAAAACTGGTTGTTCCTAATTGAGTTTAATTAACCAATTGTTTATTAATTATATCTATACTAGATTTATCAGTCATTTTTTTTTTTATATATTTGTTAAGTATATATTATTTAAGAGAATGCCGCTCCCTCATGGATTGCCACCATCTTACTTATACATACAACATAAAAAAAATGCATTTAGCAGAAACCGTTTTACGTCATTAGCTTTAATATTAGAGTAAATTTACCTATTATCAAACTAGAAGGTAAGAATCTTATCTAGGTCATCTCATAGATTTGTATTAATATTATAACTCTAAAGTGAGTTATGACTTTATGAGAATTTTAAAGTTGAAATATAACGAGTTATAAATATAACTCACTTTAAATCGATAATATTAATAGAAACCTTTGAGATTCTCTAGACAATATACTTATCTTTAAGTTTGATAATATGTAAATTCACTTTAATATTAAAGCTAATGACGTGAAATTAATTTTGTTGAACACAAATTTGCTATGTTGTATGTATGTAAAATGGAGATACATAGCGACACTGCCTCCTTAAATAATATTTATTTGAGATATTTAATTCCAACGAGTCAATAATTATAAAAATGATTACCTACTATACACAATAGTACAACAATCATAAAATTAAAATATATATTATTTTTATTTAGCTTTATGTTATAAATTATTGTTTATATTTAGATAACTATACTTAAATAAAACACTAATAACCATTCCACAAAATGCTGTTAGCAATTTAAATTGAATTTTATTTTCTATACGTTTTATATTGTATGCATTTACTGTATGTGTGAAACTACATTTTATATGTGAATATGTAAAACGATGTTATTTATATAATACATTTCGAATTTCACCTCTATACATTTTCATATTATGTTCGTGCGTACCCTAAAACTTGTTTTCTAGAGAGAAACTAAATTTGGGTAATATTATGAAATTTTAAGTTGTGTAGGGTCCATTTATATTTGTCATCCCTTAACTAAAACTAAAATGGAAAACTATTTGCTTAGATAGTACTTTTGTTTGCAAAATAATAGGTGTATAAAAATTCATATTAATGTATTATTTATTTTTATTTTAAACTATTCAGATATTAATACGTATGTAAATTCATAATATAAATTTATACGTAAAACATAATAACGACTTTACATGTCATTAACAGATCAGTTTCGCATCTAGCTTTTTATCATCTGTAAAGTCTGTGTTTATAAATTGTATTACGAATTGAGTTTTAAACATTTGTGTCGTCAAACGTAGTATAAATCAAGCTCCGATTTTAATAAATTTAGTTATTTTTATATTTCAATATAATATTATACGTACCTAGGTAAATTTTATTGATGTGTTGTTATAAATTTTAATTTATTACATAATATACTGAATACTGATATATCAAAAATGTATGTGTTTTTTATTTATACACTTTAAAATATTATATTTCAAAAGTTTAATCGATATTTAAAAAAATACAAATTTTCCTTCTAATTAATTCGGGTAGATTAGATTTGGTGTGGTAATAAAGACTAAAGCAATAATAACCAGTTTATATTTTATATTAAATAACATCATATATATATTACATATACTAGACATCAGTCAGAATTTTCTTGTTTTTGAATAAGTTTTATCGACTTTGTACTAACAAAAATGCCATTTTTTAGGTTTTATTTTTGAACATAAATATTTCGTAATCTTCTTTTTATAATTTCTTTTAACGAAAACTTTTAAAAATAGTTCTATTGTAAAAAAATATAAATGCATTGAAAAGCACAACAAAGAAATGTCAATCATTTGATTTTCTGCTTTTATATCATATTTTTTAAAATTTATTCTGAATCCCTATTGGTGTATTTACTTACCTATTTATAATATTATATTAAAACGTACTCACATAACTATAAATAATTTGATTGTTTCATGCGCGTAATCAATACAAAATCAAAATCAAATAATGAAAATAGATACTTTCAGTTCGTTCAACAACATTTGAATAGGTCTGCCGTCAATTCAATGCAGAGACTTACTTTATTATATACTATTACAGTAATATTGGTGGTGGCGAGGTGGTGCACCAACTACTAGGACGATAATGATATTAAACTGCGTCGACGACACATTATAATTTCGTCGAGTAAAAATAAAAAGATACTTTCTCGATCCACGCGGAACCCCTGTAGATGTTTTTTTTTTCTTTTTACTGTTATTATATTTATATTTTACAATAGATCATTTATAGACGACTATAAAACATCCGATATGCGTTTGGAGTATATGCGCGTAGACAGAGAGCGAAAAATATCAAACAAACGAAATATAACCATCTCTGCGTGACCACTATAATACACAGCTGTGTCGTTTTATCATTTCTGCGTTTGACTTTCACAATAACGCGGAACTCCTCATAAACACGGTTATAGTTTTTTCGCCCATAAAAACGTAAAGACAATTAAGACATTTTACGTCTTATCTGGATGTGTTTAATTACGCATCCATGAAGTTATGTCGTCAATCTTTTTTTTGTATCGAAAACACAACATAAGTTTAGAAATTCGAATACGATTATTTCTATTTCCGTCGGTAAGTCACGACAGTGTGCGCACTTGAGTAATGAATATTGTATAGATTTCTTTTAACATTAGACATATTTTTATAATATAAATTAAAGTCATTAAAAAGCCATATTTTTACAAAACAAATCATATTTTTCATTATTATTATATTTTTTTAAATTTATGACCGCGTACATTTTTTATATCATATTATTAAATAAAATATGTCTAGCTATATAAGTCTAGTTTCGAAATGCTAGTTCATTAGGGGTACCTAATAATAATAGTAATAATATTCATATATATATTTGTGAGTGTGTGTTTATGTTTAACTTTGAATTTTAGATTAGTAAATATAGTAGACCTACGTTTTGCAAAGTGCCTATAGGTACCTAGAAGCTAAAAGTATACTTGTATGCTACTCCACGCTATGCCACACACTCATAAGTTATATAAACTTATAACCACTAATTAATTAATACAACTCGTTCGAAATTTAATTTGTGCATACTTGTTGTAACTGTCATACAAATTTCCTGCGTTAGAATATGAAATTAAAAATATACTCTTTAGTTCAAAAATATTATCATTTCAAATTATTATAAAAAAAAAAAGTATTTATAAAATGTAGGTTAGATTACATACGTGTCATAAAAATTTAGAGTTTACCTTCAAAATAATAAACTTGTACACATGATTATTGATTATATTACATATGGTATATAAATAATATCACTTTTTTGTTTAAATAGCTAGGGAACTAGCTATTGAGGCATCAATTAGCGTTGAACGTTTGAGCGCAAAATTATTTTGCGTTTTAAATTATAATCTATCTACGACACTACTGTAGGTATACAAGTAAACTATAATTACGTATTGTAAATACCTACATTATTATTATCCACAAATGTATAATAGTATAGATAAGTATGTAAGTACAAACGCATTCCGAAATGTTCTCGTGAAATGTGGTTCCAGCTAAAATGACATATTAATAAACAAACAAGTTTTCCTGTAAAGGCATCAAGTATTTAATTAATGACTTACAAATTATAATTATTACTTGTTTAAAATAATTAAGTATGATAGAGTAAGGTTCAATCATATTCAATCATCTAATATATTTTGTATAATATATGAACTAGAGTATTTAGACGGTGTATTGATTCGACGAAATGAAAAATTGACTAGATTAATTGCTTTTCAATAGGTACCTGAGCATCGTCATGTATTATATTCACGTATAGTATATGTATAAAATACAAATATATATATTATATTTAACGACCATTCATTAATAACCAATAGGCTTTCGTTTGAAATAAAAATTATTGTACTCTGACAAGTATAAAGCGTATCGCAATTTAAAGCGGAATGACAGGAATATAAACCATATATAAATATATTAAATGATATATATACGCGATATTTATTGTTATCGTACAATGCCGCAAATGTTAAACTTTCATCGCATTTGTTGAAAATACGTACAAATTATATATTATATATATTACTCCGTATCATAATTGTCTGGACATTTTGTCCGGATCCATCGCGCAGAACCTGTCAGCAAATTACTATTTTCTATTCTATGAGAATATATCTTAATTATTCATTTAGTTTCTAATGACATTTTACTTATGGAAAAATGTATCTTACATTATTATTTGTTTCACTTATTTATCACATGTTATACACTTGCATAATACCTACGTAGGTAGATGCATTTATCACAATAATGCATTAATATATTTGTTTACTGCATAATATAGTGTAGGTATACCTACAAAATGGGTGTTTACGATTTCACTGCACATTCCGAGTTTGTAATTGAATTAATGTGACACACCTGCTGCTGTAGCTGCATAATAATTATTATATAGCTCTAATCACACGTAGTATGATAATAATATACATAGCCGTTATTATATCCGTTAATAGACTCAATTGTTCGATCAGAGAATATATTATTATTTTAGCGATTTTTAACGATCGTGTACCTCCTCCTAAACTAATCATATTCAACAATAATAATAGTATAATTGGCCATTAACTAATGTGTATATTACGAGTATATTATTATTATTATTATATGTACGTATTCAAGTAAATATACTTTTACCATTGTTCCGGTTCTTAGTATATAATTTCGGTTACTGATTGTTTTAATAATGAAATTGTTTAATAATATTTAATAATTCTACAAAATGAATGTTGTTTTTTAGCTATTTACAAATTGACTTAACACTATTTTATCATTGACATTTTTGCAAATAAATTCTAAAATGTCCATTATCTCGAATATCATAATGTAGTATGATAAAAACATATATTAAACGGGGAAACTTATTTTTCCAGAAATGTTGTTCAATTCCTTAGACGAAATAATATATTCTATTCTATTCTATTCTATACAAGTTATATACATTGACTATTCGATTTTAGAATGAACGTAACAATAACTTAAAACCACCGTACATTGTGATGTATAGATGGTAAATAATATAATATCATACGTAATAATATTATATTATGTTTGCGTTTGCGTTTGCGTTTAAACGCTAAAGAGTAAAAAGCAGTTAATTGTATAAAAATTGACGTTAAAATCGTACCGACGTACTCACATAATAATATAAATTGTATAAGCTCTGTAAACGGTTATGATAATTAACGATTAGAAACGTATTGATGATTTATTATTTTCTGTTCTTAGATATGTGTCCATTACAGATCGTTTTATTTATTAATACTATTGCACGCTCTACAGTTATTGTGTACACTTTTACAAATCGCATTTCGAACCGTTCAAACAACATAATATATAATATTATTATTATAAATTATGATAAACAAGTAGGGGGACTGTGACAACCCGACTAGAAATGTATTGATTCGCAGTCTCTCATTCATCTGAAAATTTAGATGCATATAAATTTTAATTTAAACGATTATTTTCTAAATTAATAAACTATATTATTGATTTTTATGTTTAGCCGAATTCGTTTATAACGAAATAAGAAATTCAAGGGATCTATAGAATCAAATTGTTATACTGCACTATCAAGATTTCACTATAACAGAATAAAAAAACCTGTATATGTATTTTTCATTTTATTCAACATGTTAAATTATTTGTTACACTAAACTCTAAAATAGATTTTCGTAATTTATTAATCTTCACATTTCATTATTTTAACAATGATAACGAATTATCGCATCGGGCGAAATTCGATATATTTCGCTTATTTACAATATCGATAAAGGTGAATGCGAGGATCGTTTTTTGTTCGAAATTATATTCGACATGATATCGCTATATCCGCATTATATTTGTATACAAAGTTACTACAAATGATATAGAAACCCAACCAAATACGTATATTGCTATTATATATCTGGAACATTATAAATTTTGAATCCAGCGACCAGCATTGCTAAAAATCACATTTTATTTTGTACAACGAATTTCAAAGTATCTTCTTTATACAAACTTTCATTGAAATTGAAAATTTCTGATTTGAAAAAATAAACTAATTTTCGTCGCTACTAGATACTCAGATTCATTGATATGAAAAATCTTAATATTTAAAAATAAGATATTTAAAAAAGTTTAAATTAATATTAAAGCGAATAAGACTCATTAAATCACTTTAAATACACATCTATATATATATATATTTATTAATTTATGTTATATTAGAGAATCATTTCAATACCGTTGCAACAGGACTACATGAGTATCTTAGTATATTACTTAATGCACCTCAGTGATACAGCATCATCATCATATATTGTGATACATCATTATTATTATATGCGTACTGTAGACCACAGTATTATAATATAGGTACATAAATATTATGTAAACGTGCTCGTAAAACTAAAACAATACGTTCAACCTCATAATTTACAACTTTGGTGACCGTACGGAAACGACACGGTTTATTAATATGTGTAACATATATATATATAAACGTAGTACTAAGTACTTAAAAATCATGAAGTAAAAACAAATATTTTCTCATTCGAACATAACACTCGTATTATATGATATTGTAATATTCTCATACACACGCGCTCTTTCTCTCACCATTATTTTTGACGATACAATATCATAACAGCGTATTCCGATTCAGCGATCGGACGCGGCTTATTATCACTTTGTACACAGGTATATACTGTGTAATAATATGTATACCTAATACGGATAATATATTATAGACGGACGAGGTGATACAATATTTGTACGTTTATTATTATTATCGTGTTCAGAGTTAACCCTTTTCCGGCCTGTCGGCGGACAATAACAGACGACCCGAGAATGATGGTAACAACAATAATAATAATAACCCCTTGATAATAATAACGATTACGGTCGTCGAGTAATTCAACCGTGATTAATAGTCATCACTGGCTACCGTCTCTACATTCCGGCCTAAACGGGTTGCATTATTATTATAATTTAATATTATTATATATATATTAATATTATACATCGCGTATGTGACTCTGTGTGCTTTACATATATTATTATCGTTGTAAGTAATATTATGATGTATTATTATGTGCGTAACATCTCATCGGTTATGCGACCAGAATATACCTGTACATGCTTATACCGTAGTTACGGGAGTTTCTCTGAAACGGGTGTGGATATCGTAATAATATTATTAATATATTTTGTACTATATACGAACGATATTATGTTAAAACGCTATGATAATGTGTAACGTATTATCTGAGTATGCCACGCGTCATGTACTCATATAATATGAAACATATATATCATAAGTAGCCGACTTTCTCGACGAATGAAAAACAGACGCGCGTCTATCTTTGTATATTATACTGACTGCTGAAATCTTCACTTCCCGTTTCGCGAACATCAAATGGTAATAATAATAATGTGCGCGCGTGTCTATATAATAGTGTCCCGTTTGTGGTTATGCTGTATAATGTATTATTTATAAATTGTGTGTACGTACCGAGCCATATATGATAATAATAATAATTATTATTATACGTTATTCCGCACCAGTTCTTCGCTGCAGTCTCGTTCGAAATCTCGATCTCGCTTTTCCACATAATATTTAATATACGAGGTATTTATTATAATATTATATCGTAGGTCGTACCTATATAAAGGGCCCCCTACCATACGGGATAACTTTATGCCGTCATTACAATACTTTTGATCTACAAGACTCCCTTGACGAATTATCCCCGTAATTCTCGGCATAGAAACTTACCCTAAATCCCGCCAAATGTGAAACAAACATATCATTATTTACCTTGACACAAATCCATGTCTAGTACTTAGTGTGGCCGGTAGGTTTGGCCAATAACAAATCAAATCTCACTGTTGCAAATCAGCAAAAGCAACCGAAAAATTCTTTGGAAAAGTATGGATGATTCAGTGAAATGCTTGGGATACACCTAGACGAAAAAAGAGCTGGGAAAAAAACACATTAATAAAAAAAAAAAACCTGAGGGATTCACGAAGATGAAAATCCTATAGTTACCCCTTATCGAATCAGAGTTTAACTCTGCTGATGAAATGTTCTCAATTTCTATACATATATTTTAAAGTGTATGTATGCCTGAAATTGATTAATGATAACATGATATAACAAAATGTTTAGTGAATGTTATCAAAGTTGTCTTTACGCGGTCATACACCGGTGATTGTTGACGTTTAAAAATTATGTTCGGTGAATATTGACCGTACTTCAAACGCAATAGTATATACGAACTATTGTATATTATGTTATTATTTACTTGTATTATAAATTTTCTTTACAATAAAAAAAAAAAATTATATTTATTTCATAAGATATACTACGACTGTGATATTTTTTATATTTTATTGCAATATAATATGGATTGAAATAGGAACTTTCTGTGTTTAGGATTTTGTGGTCAAATACTATATATTTTATTCCTCGAGTTATTTAGTATTTATGCTTAATACGTGAAAATCATTACTACGTTTCAAAATATACATATGAATCCACAAAATATCTTGGCTGTATTTATTAATGTAGATAACAACATCTTCAAAGTAGGAACGAATCATGGCATTACAAATTAATTGTATACTTGTGATTAATTTACAGTGTGCAAAGAGAAATTGTTATCATTAAACGAAGTGATATTTTATTATCAGAGCATTCCTCTGGGAGAAGTTATAAAAGTATTAACTAAATAATCTAAAAGCAGGACGTTAGGTTTTGTATGAATAAATCGTAAAGAAATGCAATAATAACTGTAACTTGTAACTTAAAAGTTAAAATGTCACAGAGTTCATCTTGTTAAATAACATAAATATTTATATTATAATAAATTTAAAAATGTCAAAAGAATTGCGTATTTATTTTAAAAATATATCCATAAGTATTCTCCAAATACCTGTTGTGCATATCAATGAACATCAATAAAATTTTTCCACGAAAAACGTCGATATTTATAAAAAAAATGAATATTATAAAAATACTAACAATCGCCAAAATTGCTGAAATATATCAACAATTGCTGATGGCTGTCAACACACACGCTACTGTGTGGAAATACGCCTTAACACATTTTACATACCTATATACATACTTAAGAAGGGCTGACCCAGCACGTATATATTGTAAAATTTTAGTACATTTCTAATAGATGATTGTACTCGTTTAATCCCCGTGACATTTCCTGCAGAGTATACAATGCAAAAACAGTAACGATAATAGTTTTGATAATATTCGCACGGACTCGTGTAGGTATATAGGTAAGCACTAACCTGACATAACGCAAAGGTTACCTATAATCGAGATTTATCGCGTGGATTTTATTAACGATAAAGTATATACCTACTTACGTAGAAAGTTATTCCCCGCTCGGGACGTGCCGACGCGCTTTTATTTCATACATCACCTTTTTCTCCTCCGCCTCACGTTCTTATGTGACATCTACGACGAATATTTTCTGTGGGTGTGTTACAATGTTTGACAGTTATACTCGGAAGCTAAGGTATGTATAACAATATGAGATGCAGCCGGCTGTAATTCGGGACGAAGAACGTATATATTGTTATAAATATTTTTATGCGTGTATGGATAAGACGGTGGTTGACACTGCGCTTTTTCGAACCCGTCGGAAAACTTTATATACGTTTAAGAAAATAGCTATATATCATTGATATATATAGTAGATACATAGAAAGTTCATATATTCCAGTGGTGTCATAGAACCTGGATTCCCCGTCTTGAAACATTTTTGATCAATATATCAAATCCTCCTCTCTGAAGGCTCCCTCGTGCCACGACCACGAAAGTAAAACAATACGGTACATCGGAAAAATATATGTTTTTTTTATTATACTTTTATTGGTATTAGGTATACGTATACCACTATATACGTATAACATGGTACACTATTACAATGTTATTTTATAAATAAGACTTTTGTAGTGACTTTCAAACAAACAATTGTAAATATTGTCGTTTTAGTATCATCAGTATATTATTAAAAATAACATTATATAATATATTGATTTAGATATTTTTTTACAATCACAGATTCGTATTAATAATACAAACAATACAAAAAAGTTTCTGTACTCTGCAGTTTTTTAATCTCGGCAAAACATTATATACTGACAGGTATTTTGAAGCAATTATTTTATATTACCGGATATTACTGATCGATAACCGTATAAATTTTATGTTCACGTCAAATGTCACTTTAAATTATAATATTATAATATAATATTTGCGTATAATTTTAATTAAATGATTAAATTTATTTATTAGGATATTTTTATTTACTTAATAAATTAAAATGTATTTAAACAATCTCTGTAAACATTTATAATGTTTTCAACATTTAAATAAATACTCGTACAATAATATACTGAATCCAAATACATATAAAATTAATTATACGTAGGTATGCATTTGTATAAAAGTTGAGTTTTTGTAAGCAAATCACGTTTAATCTTCAAATCTTCAACTTAAATATTTTTACAATACCGTATTTGATCGTATACTTTTCACAGTCAATGATTAGGAAAGAAATTCGTTTGAAAGAACGAAAATCCTTATTTTACGAACAATAGGTAAACTGCGTTTCGCAAATATTAGACGGTGTTGGTAGAACGTGATTTTTCATCCCATACCGAGAAAAATTTAATCGCCGTCGCAGAATTGTGTGAAAATACGCCCCATAAGGGTTATATACTATATAGATATAATGCAATTTTCCACGGAGCCAATCACCTGTTTACCATCGATCAAATTTAAGCTCAAATGATAATTCAATGCAGACATTTAAATTGTATAATTACTTTAGATTAAAATATCGTTTACCCATGTACATGTATTTTGATTGTTACATGCCATATATTATCTGTTAATTGCGTTAACTAGTCGTAAACATTTTAAATTGACAATAAAATATTTCAGACACAAACTTTTGTTTTGTTTTCCATTTCCCCGTAACTGAAGCACGTACACTAGAATATAAGTATTATATATAGCTGGGAAGAGTAAAACTATTATTAAAAATGATGAACCGTATAAAAAATGGGATTCTTACATTCAAAGAAACTAAAATACACAGAGTTTATATTATTTTATATTTCAAAAATGAAATTTAACGTGACCAAAAAAAAAAAAAATAAATAAATAAAAAATAAGAATGGTAATAAAATATAATTCACCAGAAAACATGACGGACGTGACAACTGTATACAATCTTTGTATTCGAAAAAGGTAACAATAATTCACATTGTCCACTTTGGGATTTTGAGCAGATGTATTTTTACCTAGCATAATATATCAATTTACGCATATAAATGTGTATAGCGTAGTATAATACAGAAATATTATTAGGTAGTTTCAAAATTATAATTTTAAAATGTCTTAATTTTCCACTAATTCATTACATGAATAATCTGAACAAAGTTTTAAACACTATTTGTGTAGTCGCATTATTATAAGATAGACCGATGGACGGCGTATAGTTTGCTATAGCATATAGACCATATAGTTAATTAATATAGTTTACGGTACTTATAACAAATTTTTAAGAAAAATAACGATTATTGTAGGCTGTATAATGCCATAATATACGGTTGATACCAATTATTACATAAAAACTAAAAATAATTAACTGTGAGATTAATGCATCATATTATATTGGCGCAAATAGAAAAGCTAATACCTAGTTCGGCTTTACAAAACTCTTTGGCGCCCCTTTAAGAAATATATAAATAGAATGTATAGGTATTTAATTGATGAGCATTTTTAAAAAATACTCTAAGGAGTTGAGCTCCTTCGCCCGCTTGAAATTGTGTACCTACCACTGATTACGATGTATGTATATAACCGTCATAGTTTGGTTCTAGCTTTTTCGTGTGTACGAATATTGCGTAGGTATAATTATCGTTTTTAATTCCGGAGATTGAAGAGCGTTTTTCTTCGACGACTGGTGCTTTATACTAGAATAAGAACTATACAAATGTATTGATGCGTTAAACCGTTGGACAATACATACGTAATATATGCGGAGTGTGTGTGTGTATTTTCTATGTGTAATACATACAAAAAGAAACCACGTATACCGTAATTGTATATTTCTTATTTTATTTTCATTATACTTACAATTGCTCGCGGGTGTATTAAAAAATCCGTTTTTTCCTCGAAAACGCGGTTAAGTGCTCATCGGTGCAAATAGAATGAACTCTGGTTGCAAATTATAAGGCGAAAAAACCGCTTTTATGTTACGATATTATTGCAATCCGCACACGCGCCTCATTACTGTGCAGATTCCTAACTCATACGTATTCAATACATAATAATATGTAATCACATTATTTTTTATACCATCATGGCTACTGCAAAGCATTGTGCTGGTATCCGTTAACATCAAATGCAGTTTTAAAACATCATTATTATGCTTATTAAAATCGAGTTACTCGTCCGTGCGGAGTTCGTGTGAAAATATTACTTATCGACTATCGCCAAACGATGGGTATTTGCCGATTGCGGTAATTAGATTGATGAACCTCGCGTGGCTCGTGTTGACTTTGCACCATGAGATGAAATAATTTTCTAAAATATATTATTTCTTATTTATTATTGATAAAACTTTCATAACTACTTTTCACGGGCGTGTAGATGCTTTTACCGATCGTTCGCGCTTGTTGATATTTTACAGATACGAATACATACACTATATAATGTATATAATAACCAGTTTAGATCATGTAGTTTGTGTGCATTTATATGGTGTTCTATACGCACGTATGGTCATTACGAAAATAAAATTTTATAATTTTTCATTATGTGTATCGTTTTAGTCGTGGGAATAACGATCGCAATAAAAGTAGTTGTTGACGTACATATGTGATTCATTCGTTTCATCCTACACGTACCCAACGCCGTGCCGTAGAGAAAATCTCACGGATGACGACGTATAATATACGTCGTATATCGATTATACACTCTATAGGGTAATTCATCGATCACTCTCACCCCATCTTTACTTAGATTATGAATTTATTAAAATTCAGATTTTAGAACTTTAAAATATATTTCTAAGACCATATTTTCATACACCTAATGGTTTATATACCATTTAAGGAATTAAAAATATAGTCCTTGATTACCTTCGAAAATTAAAATTTGAATAAATTCATAATAAAAAAATTAATAATAATAATAATAATGTTGAACATTTCGGTGATTCAAACTGATCTATTTTATTTTATTTTTTACTTTTCATTTCGATACACAAATATTGAAATATCTTATAGTTATGTATAAGCATGTGATATGGCACTCTTATAGCGGTACCTTTACTGCTATCCAAACTTGATTTTCTTTGAAATAAAATAAACGAGAAACGCGAAACTAAATATACATATTGTAATATAAAGTGGATCTTCTAACGCCACCCAACTTACAGCCGCGGACGTGCGCACTGCGCATATAAAAATACACGCATCTTCTTAGATCGTCTTAAATGCGGTGGGTATATATATATATATATCACTGCGTATTACCTATATACTATACATATTTTCACGTGAGATGTCGGCGAAAAATAATAATATATGTGTACGAACTAAATATTAATAAGCAGACTTATATAAAAAAAAAAAAATAAGGATATCTAAAAAAAATTCACACGGATTGAGATCCAATATGCGGTCATGGTATATAGCCAATGATATATTGACTTTGAGCTTTGATTTACCTACCCTACATTGTACATTACGCGTTTTCATTGGTTTTTTTAAATTCGCCGTGGGTATACGACGGTTTTCCGTCGCGTAAAAAAAAAACCCAATCCTCACTCGTATCCATAAGCTGCAGTATACATATGCATTTGTATATATTGTATATATATATATATATATAATATAATATATGTACCGTTATTTATTTTTTGCCAAACTAGTCACGTGTGGCCATCATTTGTTACCGTGGTTTTTTCTCTCCTCTCTCTCCCTCTCACTCTTTTTTTCTTCTTTTAAACTCGACTACTTTTATTATATTTACTTTTTTTTTCAACTGAAATATGACACGAGGAAAAAGATCGTCCATCAAGTAGCTAAAGTCAAATTTATTTTGCCATTTCAAAATAAAAACTATGTAGTACGTGTTTTCACTCCTCGCGCGTTTTGGTTTCCACTTGTCAACAGCGCACGGTTATGTTATACATACATTTTTTAATATTTATGCAATTATCTCGATGCAAGCGCACAGACCGTAACGGTCTTATAATTCCATTGTTTTTTTTTTTTTTTTACTTAATCGTAAAAATAAGTGATATAATAATATATTTAAGTTAATAATCAAAGTTACATCACGAACTTTAATTATGATTGTATATAATATGCATATAACGTTGCATCGTATTTCTGCAGTTGTTGTGTGACAAAAATAGTGGGGATTACTTACAATTCTTATTGATATTAACATATTAATATCAATGCAACAACGCTCACCAATTCGGCCACATCACTACTAATAATCCTTGTATATATTTTAATACCGTTTGTTTATATTAAAAATAATTATTTCTATGACTATAATGAATAGAAAATAATCGTACCTACAAGGCACTCTGCTATTTTGTGATACACGTACGTTAAATGTACTCGTATATAGGTACCTATGTAATTATTAATAACGTAAAGAAAAATGTGTCAACTCAGAAAACGTATTCTTAATTGAATTTTTCGTGTAACAAAAAAAACAGTCACATAATAATTGTTAATTTTCATGCAATACAATAATTATGTAAGTAATCACTATCGTATTGTTATATAACATTATATGCCATCCGGAATATTGACGTTACATATAATATGTGGTGTTTTTATTAATTTACAATGGAGGTCGAAAATATCAGGTAAAATTTCTCGGAAACATAATATTCAATTAATCCTATTCTCTGGAGGTATCCGTACCCTGGAGTGTACAAAAAATAAATGTATACGGTATACCAGTCACGCTTTGAATTCAAAGGCTAATAACGTGTACAAGGCGTCCCAGGTTCTTAATTTGACGTTTTTCCCCAAAATTCCTACGTAAATATTTCTCTACTTAGACAGATACTGCAACAACTGCGCATTAGGTAAATTAAAAAAAATATCACAAAATACACTTTCTTCCAAGATTATTACTTATTTGCATTCATTCTGTAGAAACAGTAATACGTAGACAAATCGGTTTGCGGTTGAAAAATTATATTTTATGTAACAGCACGTTTTTTTGATGCGTCCTTTATAATATTAACAATGATAATAATAATCTACCCAGAAATAAAACAATATTTTGTTAATGAATATCTCTCCGAAAATTAATAATATTCTATTAGATTATTATAGATAATAAGTAAAGTGAAATCAAATTTACCTTACAATTAGTGCACTTAACTTTGATGTAGTTCAAACAGACATTTTAAAATATAAACATGATTAGTCAAAAATCGTATTTATGATTTCGAGGTTTTCGTATACACAACTATACCTACATTACAACTAAATCACTCAAAACACGGATTACAAATTTTTATCAGATATAAATATAAAATGTCAGCCACACGCTGTAGTTATAAGTGCCATAATATTTTATATTTTACAATGCAAATATGAAGTGTACAATTTCAAATTGAATTTTTCTTCTCAAACCAATAAGAATGGCATTGTCGTCCTTACTTATATTATAGCTAGGTGATAAAAATACATGAGGTAGGTCTTTTTTTTTTTACTAAACTTATTTATTTTTATCGACATGACATTTTCGTTAAAGTTACTGTTGTGAAGGCGAAAAACATTTCGTATTACGGTGATAAACAAATAAAACATAGATAGGTGGTCAAGTCGTATATTGCGGTGGCAAAACAATATATTATTATATAAATTGTATTACATACAAGACTAGACATCGAAATCGTAAAAGTCGATCTACGGCGATAAACTTTAATTATATTATGTCCCAAAACTAATTTAACTACCGAATCACGATATTATATACGAGTACGTCACACAGGACGAAAAACAACAAAAATATAATTAAATATTATCAAAACTAAAAAAAATTTCTTAAAATATCGTTCTCAGTGCTCACTATAGCTAATATGTAATAACTTAAATAATAAGTAATACCCAGTATACCGTGTATTGGAATATGTTCCAGGTTCCTATATAATAATAATCACACCATTAACACCTGCATAAACAATAATCAAATAATAAACATTGGAAGTATCAATATGTCTTCGTTATTATATAGTTATCTCTATATATCACAAAGCATAAACGACCCTGTGATTAGTCTACTGGAACTAGAAACACTCGGGCAAAATTATTACTCGTTGCCCCGTCGGCCGTGCAATCATTAATTCTTTTTTTCCCTATTTTCACTGGTTGATGGACAAGAGTCAGGTTGAAAAAAAATCTACCAAACACAATAATAGGAAATGTCTAGAAACACTTAAACAGAGATATTGCTGTGTGAAAATTTATAAGTACCTAACGAATATTACTAGCAATCGTATAATGTTGAACATCATCTAATACATTAAAAGATAAAACAAAAAAATTAAATAAAAATGAATAACATCAGTCCGCCATTTAAAACAGAATATAAGAAATACCTCTTACAATGTTAAATAATTTGAATAATTTTTTTTTTAAGTAATCCATCAAACAAATCCATTAATAATCTAAACAAAGGATCAACGGTCAATTTAATTATTTAGTATTTTCTCATTTTTTACTGTAGATGCTATTCCTTATCTATTTATATTTATAAGTATCTAATTTTAAATTAATTTTTAACACCTAACTCATAATGTTTGTTATATAACTATAATGAGATTCTTTATATTTTCACTAATTTCCAACAAAACAATTTTTACTCTGAATAAACTAAATACCTATTAACTATTATAATTTATAAGAATATAGTTTAACAATTAAAACACAAACCAAAATTTCAATATCTCTCTATTTTATATTTCATAATATCCTCATATAAATTTTCAAATAATAATTGAGTTTTACAAATCTAACCTAAATGTTATTTTCGAAAGCATATTAATACATATTATTGATTATAAAAACGTCTTATTCAAACCACGCATAATGGTATAATTTATGACATTTTTTTGCTACATATGCATGCATATATCATATATTCTTAGTACAAAAGAAGATTGGATATTTAATATGTAATATATATATATATATATATATATACGGAATAAAATATTGCATGGTTTTATACAATATATGAAAATATATTTTCGTAGCACATTTACGATTTACCTGAAACGACTTCATAGTTGATTATAATTATAATATGATATTTATACAATTAACAAATCAGAAATTTAAAACTTTTGCAATGTATGAATTCAGTTATACTGCGTCGATATAATGTAACGACGACTTTCAGCAATTCCATTGGATGCTTCAGTGTGAATTCTACAACGACATATAGAAATACCTACTTTTGATAAATTCGTGTATGTATGTGCATGTCATGTCATGTCAGAAAAATGTTACTCTGAAACACGAGCTTCTTGAATCTTGGTAAATTAACTCTTTTCTGCCTTTGTGTATATTGTATATATACTGCTAACAGAGAAAACAAACAATACATCAATCACTTTATGTTTTCACAGCCACCTCTTTTCATTTCATAAACTTCACAGAAGCATTTCTCTTCTAAACAAATACGATATACGTTTAGTTTTTTTTTTTTTTTGATAATGTATTATTACACTTCTAATACAAATTGAAATCGGAAAAACTATAATTATTACACCCTAACGCTGTAATTTGACTACTTTTCCAATTCCAGTAGAAAATAAGAATTAACAACTAATAATTGAACAGTGAACATTGCCGTATTACGAAATTACGTAAATTTATAATTATTTATATTAAACCTTATCAAAAAAATCCAATACTGTTTGTATTAGTAATTCGGTGAGTTCCTTAATTCTTGTTTAATTAATGAAAATACATCTATTAATTAAACTTAATATCAAATTACTGGATTTAAGTATTTATAATTTTATACTTATTTTAAGAGTAAAAGATTCAACATTGTGGGTTATTAGCCTTTATAATTTTTTGTTATTATTATATTATTTTAGTTATTAAAGCCGTTATACTATACATTTTGAAATCTGATTAACATATCATCTCTAAAGAGAAATATATATTCAAATAACCCATAATATTTGTGTTATAATTATTTTTTTTATTTTTCAGTCCAGTGAACTGAGTAATCTGAACCATGCTCTATATAATTTATTCGACGATTTTTCCAAAAATCTAATGACTTGGAAACGTTTTCCATATGAGTATACAGACCCAACATAATTTAACAACTGTAGTAATTTTCAAATAAGTGGTATAAAAAAAATATTAAACGTTAACAAATACGTGTTTTAACAAGTGTATTTTAAAACTAGTTTTAGATATCTAAACGTCCTAGTTCATTTGCATAATCATCATAAATTCATAATAGACCATTAGCAACCATAATCGCTAAAACAACTACGTACCAATTGACTATTACTATATCCGTAGATTAAGAAATAAGTATGGATTTCTATTTTCTAATACATTAACAAAACGACAAAAAATAGAAAAATAATAAAGGTAGAAATTCATAGTATAATAATTATATTATCTAATAATTTGCTAAATATTTTAGTCAAGAATTTTGTAATAATTTATTGCTATTTTAACATTTATTTAATAATCCTAGATGACTAATTCCAAAATTTAAGGGATAGTAATATGTTCATAATTGCCAAATATATTGAACATACTTACAATGCGTCAAAAACATTATTTTCGTCATTTTCACAAAAAAAAAAATAAATGGAAAATATTTTGCTTTTATAATATTTTAGTCATAAAAAATTTAAAATAAAATGTGTTTTTCTAAAACTTGTTCCTTATAAATTTTCGTACAAAAATACAACATACCTAAAACCGTCTGCTTTTAAAAGGTATTTTGTGACTGAAAGGAATTTAAAGTTTAAACTCATTTCAAAAATGGCGTATTGCTATAAATTTTTAAACTTCCACGTCGAACAGTCATGTTCGTATAAATATGTGATACATCTATTTGTGTGTGAGTATTATGTACTAACAGTGGTTGTTGAGTATCTGCTTATAACTAAACGTTTATAGTTAATACTATTTTGAATGACTTTTTCAATTATTATTTTACAAATGTAGAAAAAAAGCTCATTACATATTTTCTTTACTTAATTTTGTTGCTTTTTTAATAACTATTATTACCTATTTGTTTATTCACCGTTGTACAAGTTTTAGAATATTTATTATGTTATTCGTTAAAAAAAATCTCACTTAATATAAATTATGTGTTATGAAATATTCTAAAAAGTTTCAAAACTTTTCTGATTTTTAAAAAGTACAACACTTGTTTTATTCTAATTTCAAAATTATTTGAAATAGAACTTTTATTTCATCTACTATTTTATGATGATTAATAAGAACATACAATTTAAACTTTAACATTAACATTTTTCAAATGAATATTGATGAGACGAGATGCTTTAATTGCACAATATTTCAATATAACTTGAAACAAAAACAAATTCAAAGTTTTGTGATGTTTACACTGATGTAACAATTATTTATATTATATACCTAGTTTATTTACAACGAATATACAACGCTCGTCTGACTTACACCATTGCAGTGTAAGTTTATTATTATTAATTGATATCTTAATATAAAATTATTAATATGTATGATTTTACAGTTTACACGTTACATTAATTTTTACGAATAATTTTATTGTTGTACCTATGTATACAAATTTTCATACTTGTTCCTTTTGAATATATATTTATAATGAAATGAGTTTGACAAAGTTGGACCGATAAACTTTGGTAAAAGGAAAACGCAATTTGAATATGCTGCGATGTTTATATGCGTAGTGACTTTAATGAAGTTTTACTAAATTAATGACCTCAACAGATACTCTGAAAACTCACTAGCTGCAATTTCCTTTTTCGAAATCCATCAATCCGTCTTCGTGCACATAAATGTCTAATACAATTTCAATTTAAAATTATTTACGATACATATCACCAATGCCGTATTTTGGCAATGTCATATTGCCGATTAAAACACTAAAAAAACTTTCAGAAAAGAAATGTATATAATAAAGTATTTTTCTTTGGACCTAATCAAATAACAAAAGTCTTGAAAACGTTTTCACTGTCCAATTATGCATTTTTATACGATGAAAAAAAAATATTACATAATATAAATATTGTATGACTAAACCTCCATAACCCTTCTTTCAATAACTAAAATATAACTGTCTAAATAATACGAGGACTATATTTTTGACGTAATGATTATTTTATGATATTCTCAACGGATATCCAAAGTTTTATTGCATAATACGTGCGGGAATACTTTGAATATAAGGACGAAAGTTTCCAGCGGCATATTATATTCAGGTATATTATACATACAAGCAGCTTAAATCGCCAATGCGCCGTGAACTGAAAATGGGGGTCAGTCGGAAGTAAAGACGAAACGCCGCGGAACACATAGTACATATTGTTTTTCATTACTATATTGTTATATACCGGAAATAAGGGTAGTTTTATTATTATTTTTTTTTTTTGTGAACCCACACACTGCAGCACACACGGACCATTTAAACAAAATCGTTCTCTAAAACCGTAGGTTGGATTGCCCGACCCGATATAACTATAACACTACGGTAATGGGTTCCAACTTCTATATTTCGTTTGAATCGATAAATTTAAATTTCACCGCGGTGCCCACAATCGAAGTACTGCTGCAGCACCAGTCAATACCGAAGAGATATTAACAATATTATGCGTTTACGTATATATGCGCGAAGCTAACGGCGAACAATAATATTCCGAGTAACGCTCAATTTTTCGTCCATATACATTACGTATTATAGATTTACGTATAATACTATTATTATTATTATGCTATGGATGCCATAGTAGCATAAGTGAATTTTCATCATCAATACCTACTCGTAAAAATATAGATACCTAATAATAATATATTATACGTATATACAATATACATATATGATTTACTCGATGTGAAAATGTACACTCGCATTTACTTGATGGAATTCAATATTATGATTTTGCTGTAACAATGAAATATTGTTCGTGACGGAAATAAAATACGTAATATTATTATTACCATATTTATTTTACCATACGCGCTTCTATAATACAGAAACCTCGTAATCGCTGGATACAGTATATTATGTGTATATTATAATTAGGTATTAACTGCACGACGTAAAATTTAAATTGATGTTTTGGGTATTTTGGAATATTAATTATCAAGTTTTATAACCTAAACTCTAAAGTATCTCCTTCTTTTTCATTTTATCTATCTTTTTTCAATCAAACATGTAAAATAATAATATAATAATCATGTCATATTGCATACGAATCTCCAATGAAGTGAGACATTTTATGTCTCACATAAAATGAACTACGATCTATCACAGACTTATCGTTATACTTTTCGATTCATAATTTATATTAGAATATTATTATATTGTTATATTAGATAATTTCCCGTTACCAGAGGTAACCAGGTAACCAGGGTAACCGTAACATAACGTTATAACATAACACTTTTCGATTCTGTATGCCAAGGCAGATAATTTCCCGTTACCANGGGTAACCAGGTAACCAGGGTAACCGTAACATAACACATCACTTTTAGATTCTGGGTGCAAGGCAGAGCGTAACGCTTTTCGAATCTATGTACCAAAGAAAAGACATAAAATGTCAAAAAATTGTTATTTATTTTTAACAGTGAAATCACAATTATAAGGAATTGAATTCTATCGTACACGAAAATGATAATACTACAACCGAATATTATTTCGACAATTCTGGACGTATAAAATAGTATAATAATATATTTATATATCTACAATATATACTATGATTACAAAAACGTCCGTTAAACAGAGGTTTTGAATGGTTTTGGTATTATGTAGTATAATTGTAGTCGCAGTAACCGTTGCTATGCCAATCAATTTAGCAGCTTTGCTAATTATTTTCATATGGCTAAAATTTGTGTTTTTCATTTATTATTTAATTTAAAAGGAAAAATAAATATTTTATGCTATAAATTACAAACATTTAAAATATGATGTATTCGATTTAAACGTATTTTAGAAGAATAATGTATTTTGTATAAAAAAAAAATATATACTATATATATATATATTTGGCTTTTGAGTAAATATAAAAATATGTATATTATTTATTAATACATGCGGTAGTTTCACTGAAGTGACATTTAGCGTTGTACAATGATTTATAGAATATTTACGTACATATACCTATATTTGTTCTTCAATCCAAAAATTCAGTATTTTTAGGTAGACAAACTAAAATAAAACAAGATACCACTTTAATAAAGTAACTTGAAGACCACGTTACTATCATTATTAATTGATAGAAATTTTATAAATTGTATAAATCTATCGCATATTTTGTTGTAGTTATATAGCTAAAAATAAGAATAAAACTAGTATTAACTATGAGGTCAGGCTAGGTAAAAACTAGTTTGTACCGAACATTTAGTAAAAAGTAGGTGTACCTATAGCAAAATCACGTTCATACGAATACATAAAAGCGTACTATAAGCTCAACTAGTTTTCACTAGTAAATTCGGGTTCAACAAATGTCGGGTATTTACTTTAACATACGAATATATATATATA
>VUJU01000069.1:127925-197398 GCA_009835225.1 Aphis craccivora
ATATAAAGCCGTTTGACATTCAGACTTCAGACAACCGGACTGACTAACTCTGCAAAAGTATGGTTCAATAGTTTGCTCGAATAAACTTTTAAATGGGAATAAAAAAAAAAAACATTCGTTCAATATTCGGTAGGTGCCGTTGATTAAAATTGTCAGAAAAGTATTCTAATTTTGATTGTGTAAGTAATTAAAATTGTGTTCATTACAAAAAATTAACCTGAAAATCTGTAGTTGACTATAATAAGATAAGAAAACTAGTATGTGTGGTCGATATAGCTTACAGTTAAACGGATCACTTCGTGTATATATTATATTAGATACATATAATATACTGTAAACGCTTTCACTGTATATACATAACTCGAACGGTATTACACGTAATAAAAAAAAAAAAAAATAAACGAAACATTTAAAAAACTAAAACTAGCTACACACACGCATACTAGCTATAATATATATGTATATACATGTTGGATACAACACTATTACACGTAGACGTGCAATTCCGGGCGTGTGCTTCTACATAACGTATCGTTCTGGTGATCTCTTAGACATAATTTATTATATTTTATGAACGTAGTTGTCCGTTCGCTAATATAACGTCGCCCCGCGCAGCAGCGGTAGCCCACCGCCTCTTTTGCCCTTTTGGTCTCGCGTGATCCCGACCGTTTAACTACTGCCGAAGCTGTGTATAATGATTATTATTATTGTACAGTCATGTTATCGGTAGAATGCTACCCATGCACGCGTATGTGTTGTCTCCATCGTATAAACGTATAAGACATAATATCGAATACGTGTTCAACGCAACTAATTCTGCGTTGTTAGGTTACGCGTCAGACCGAATTGACCTATCGTCGAACTTAGAAATAAAAATATTATCTGTACTCAAGCTTCGGTTTTTTTTCGATATTTCCAATTTTACGCGGTTAGGTATATGCATTTTTTAAATATACCTCATAACTCTATAAAACACACTCGTATCACGTTCTAACAACAGAAAACTGATTCTGCTAAAATCGACTGAACACGCGTTTTACGTTTGTAAGACGGAGATCAAAACCGCACGGGTAGCGTCCACTAAAAATGTATATTAAAATAGGTATATACGTGTGAAAACGACAGTGGCGCGATATCGTACGCAAACAGCTCTCGCTGATTATTATTAATTATAGCAATATAATATTATTTTTATTGCATATTATATTATTATTACTTTATCTATACGTATTTCCGTGGCCCATTACTCGAGATGTGCAGAATTCTTGATACCTAAGCGTTTTTATTTTCCCTGTTTAAAATTCACCAAACTTTCGTAAATATTTATATAATAATCCAAATCACACATTAACCGGACGAATAATTATTATTAACTATATGCATTGGTAATCTTTGCTTTCATGAATAATTAGACCCGACTCGGCGTATGCGTGTATGTGTATGTATTTCAATAATCGCGATAGGATGATATAACTGTACATTATATATATATATGATGACATGGTCATCTACAAACGTCATCGAATCATATCGACGATAAAAGTACTAATGTAAATATAATTATGCACTTGCACTTATAACTACTACAAGTTATTAATAATATGATACGTATAATATATGTTATGCGGATATAATATATATTTGTAGCCGGGGGTGATATATCGTTTTCGTCTAGATCAATACCATGCGCGTTTAACAAGTAAACGGGATTTTATATTTATGTGTATATTTTTTAAGTCTCTATAAATCGGGGAAAAAAACCAGTTGTCGTCGTTTCATCTACTTAGAAGATATGCCGTCTACTTTCGGATGAGCAATTTTTACATCGCAACCTGTTTTGGAAAGTCGACCGTACCGGTTTCGAGCAAATTTATTTGCTTTTTATACTTTTTTAAACCACGGAATTTTTTTTCAATTTCGTTTACTGTTCACGTTACAGTCGACAAAGCGGTTGCAGTATCTTATACCGATCGGCTGCGAAAATAACACGTGGCAAATATATCAAAAACCTAATTTTATGCGATGAAAAATGAGAATTCGAAGAGTTTGTTTGAGCTTCGTGTATATATAGATATTTCGTACACCCAACGAAAAAAAATATTAGTGACGTGGAAAAACAAACTGATACGTCTATATAAGAGGATGACAACATGTAGCGGATTTTATTTGGATCAAGTTTCAAGTAAAATCGTTCAAACAGTTCATAAAAACAATTTCGCACGGTCACGTTTTACTGTATAAAATTACATCCTATACTGCTACACCGGAAGCGGCGGTGGACAGTGAATTAAAATGTATATGCGTGTCATACTTAAAACTTGATTATGGATTATCAATATTAGCACAAAACGTTGGATAGGTTGGTTATAACATATACATTATACATTTATAAACCCAACCGTAGATCATTTTGTTCCCTGCAACGGTTTCTTTTATAATAATAATAATAATAATAATAATATGCGTACTTCTTGTTTGAGTTTGTCTCCACCAGCTATACGTATTGCATTATGTAAATTTTCTGAAAACTTGCTTATTGGATTTTTTGGTCTGATACTTATTATAATATATTATACACCTACTCAATGCTTATATTATATTGTGCCGTAGTCTATAGTTGCATGAGTTAGCCATTTCACAATAGAATATTCAATCGTTATTCAAGATCTGACTTCGACAACCACTGAACCACAGTAAGCGTATGCTATGTATTGATCAGACACGAAAACACACATTTTCGCAGATCGCAGTCCATCAGTCGGATCGCAAGAGCTGTTCCATATTTATTGATAATAGTGTTGTTATTATGTCGTGTCTCCGTGTTTAATAGTATAGTCTAGGCGATAAAATGTGATTTACTAGAAAACTGTCTTACAAATACACTTCCTGGATAAAGTGGAATAATAATTTTTTTTAACAATGTATTATTTATAATTCATTTTTATTTGGGTTTTTATTATTTTTTTATCACTTTCTATCTGACGCATCAGCTACAATTGGCAAATATGTTTTTTTATTATTATTGTCATATATACCACATCATTTTTTTGTATAACAAATCATATTTTTTGTTCATTTTAATTTTTTAAATGAAGACTTGGAAATAAGAGTAATTTATTAGTGACACTTTTAAGTTTTATTTGTAAGCAATTTTTTAATTTCCACAACCCTATTGTTTTGAGATAACAGTGAAATACTCTTCGGATATAATTCTTATAGTTAACATATTTACCTACACTCTACAGACTACAAGCGAATTTTGGCGAGGCCAACTTAATTATAACTGTTCAAGTCCATAAGGTGAAGTGTCAATTATATGTATTTTAACTAAGTTATTATTAATTATTAGGTATATTAATATTTTACGTACCTATGGGTTTAAATTTAAAATACATAAATATATTTCTTCGCGTTATATTATGAACTATATTTTTTATTTCCGTAGATAATTATTAATACTATTAAGTTAAGTTCTAGTCTATTAGAAATAATCCTTTATATTAAAACTAACGTGGTTGTTTGCATTATTTTTTATTAAAATGTCTATATTTTTATAATTCATGAAAGACTTAATGGATGTAAATAAACGTTATAAATATATAATTTAAATTTTACTGTATTTATTTAATGGCTTTTTATAAAATTTAAAAAAAAAACTTGTTTTACTAAGTTATTATAATATTCTATTACGTTTAAGCTGTGTTACATAACAAAATAATACGCCATATAAATAGATTAAATAAATACTTGATTTTAAATATTTAGCAAAAGCCCTTTTTGTTTGTTAAATTCTTAGAAAAAAAAAAAAAGAAAGAAAGAAAGTTAAATATTAATATTACCTACCTATATGTATACAGAGTGCGCCATACTGTGTGCCTTGCCGTTTTCGTATGAGAGCTTTGCTGTAGAACGATATGCAATTAAAAACCATAGTAACCCATCCCATACCTATTTATGAATTAAAATATTGTTTGGAAATATTTTGTTACGGGACTTAGCAAATATTTTTAAATTGCCTGTGGCGCAAACATAATAAGAACCACTTAGTGATTAATCCGAGATCGTCAATTAAGTGGCTCCTTGGATGTACATGACCCACATTGGAACCTACTACTATGATGTGATTCCTTTAAACAAGCTTTGCCAACGGCCAAATATATAATATGTGTACCTACTAATGTCAATCGGTACACAATATACTAATTTATTAATCAATTTAAAACCAAAAATTGAATTAATTTTAAAAAAATATACCTACTCATACACTAATGTTTGATAATGGTGTATTAGGCTTATAGCCAAACAACATAAAAAAAAACAACTTGAAAGCTGTGGAAAATCCTGTCGCTTAACTATTTGTATCCCCGAGGGTTTTAGGTACTTGTACCGTACTATTATACTTGTATTGTGTTTTGTATTAAAAAAATGTCTCAGCCGTTGTCCAAAAATAACCAGACATCTTTAACATATGATCCGGTTAAGTCACCAGACGAACGCGTATGAGACAACAAAACTGGTGTTCACTGAGATTATTGTGTTCAGAAACAAATTGCTTATCGATGTTTCTAGATAAAATAATATATTTAATGTTAAAAATAAAAATCTGTTTTGAATACCTATTACATCAAATGTCAACTGATGAAAAGAAAGCCAAATTACATTTTTGCGAACAACCTTTGATAAAATTTTAAAAAATGGTTAAATAACTAGTTTTAACTTGACGCTAATTATTCACTCTTCTTCGTATTATTACGCTCTAGGGTAATAATTTACACATTTAAAATGTTCGATTTGCTTATACAAACGAGAAAGTTTGTGTAAAATTAAATTTCAGGCATAGATGTTATTTTTAATATAATATAATGCATTATGTTTGCCTACATTATTATTATTATTGAAAACAAAACTAATTTCACGTGTAACTTTTGAAGTTCGGCCCACACACAAAAACTATTATAGATCTTGTGGGTTATGTACATTGGTACATACATAATATTATGTAAAATTATGTTCCACGTAGTCGACCTGAAGTATAACGTTTTGTTGACCCTTACGCTCGAGATAGAAATTTTTGGCGTCCACACAGATGACATGACAGGTGTTATTATAATATTAAATATATAAACATAGAAAATCGTCGCATGGTATAGGGTCATCTGCGTGTATACCGTATACCGTGGCGATAGGTCAAACGTACTATATTACGAGCGATTGTGTATAATTAAATATTATTATATTCATCAAAAATTATTATAATCCTGCATCATGTTAGTTATCGGCGTAGAGCGTATAATAGTGTGATACCGCCCACCGTTCTGACATCGTAAAATATTATTAAATAGAGTCGTTATCGTTATTAATTATTATAACATTATTTACGCGTTTTGTGGTCGACGGTTTCTATAATTTCCGTGATAATCCACCTCTCGCGTAAACAGGCATGTATTTTACCTCGATTTTTTTTTTGTCCTCGATTACAATTAATTAATATCGATTAAATGTTTATTTTATTTATTTTTATTTATTTTTTATTATTATTTGAAACGTGAGTAATTATTATTGTCACAACACATCGAATTCCTTTTGTGTATAATTTTACCGATGTATTTTGTCGGAGCCGACGAGAAAACACATATTTTATTTCATGTTTTCATATAATATCGTTCTACCTCTCGTGTACCCGTCAAGTCTGCAGTGCGATTGTTCACAAAATGATAAATTTGAAAAAACATATAAATACATAATATTATTTGTTATTGTTACGACCAATGGACAATTACATGATGTGCCATGTGCATCCGATGTAAAATTATAATTTTGGTCAGAATTTGTATTATTATATTATTATCGTAATCGTTGAAATTACATGCTCCATTTATTGAATGTCTCGTAGAATACATAATATGTAGTTGATCCGCATACGTTTATCACCTTTCTTAGAAAAAATAAATAAAATGAAGAACATTTCATCAATAAATTACTAAATTAACTTTTAAAACATTAAACAACGTTTTATGGAGGTACAATTCAAATTCTTTTCTTTGTGATGCGCAAACAAAAACCGCCCGTACAACTCCTATCGATCTGGTTTCATTACGACACGAAACCACAAAACTTAACACCTTATAACTCCAGTTAAAATAATTATTCACGTTGATTGATGGTTGTTTAAAATAAATGTTAAAAATTATTTTTACAGATTAATTATAATATCAATAATGATGTGTTTAAAATATTTAATTTTGATGTTCATAATAATTATTGCTATCAGCTAGCTAGAGCCGAACGTAACTCAGTCATAGGTTATAATTTTAAACCACTATAAATACAAGCATCCGACATGTGTGAACTTAATTAGTGACTGGCGCAATGACAATTCAATCCGATCGCTTAAAAACACGTACATATATATTATACATTAAACAGTTAAAGTTCACTACAATAAATATAATAATAATAATAATAACAAAACTCTACCTACGTACACTAACAAGTAACAATAATAGTAATAATAATAATCTGGTGTACGCGCAGTTTCATTAAAGTCAAAAGCCAGTTGATTCAACATTGCATTACGAATACAAACTAAACAAACAGTAATATTATAATTGTAAATTACTATTAATCGGGCTTTTCGCTGTCTGCCGTTACCGCCACTATAAAGGGAAGAAAAGCTCGATCGAGTGCTAGCAAGAAAATATCGTAACATAGTACTTAATATAATATGTATACGAAAATCTCGTGCACGCGTATAATTACGTATTCATTGTCTCAACCAGCTTGTCCCCGAATTTTAATACACGTATTATAATATGGTGTGACTTACGTGCGGAAAATTATCTTAATTTATCACTTGGATTATACTACAAAAACAAAGCGGTTTTGAAATATTCAACCATTTTCTGGGAGAAAAAAAAACCGAAAGTTGTTAGTCTCGATGAGTTTTTTGTACTGCTTTGATTAAAACCATCAGTAAAGTAGAGATTACTCGCCTTTAAATTCCCGCGTGCAAAAACAGCATATAATAATACGAGCCGCAACGTATACAATTATAACAATAATAATAACGAAAACAACACATATGAAAGAGATTTTCTCGGATATTAAAAACTCGGGGAAACATTGTAAACTCGATCGCGATTCACGCTATGTGCCGTGTATTCGCTGTAATAATTTAATATTATATATAATAGCGCTATATACGTAACTGATGTTAATACATTAGAAAACTACGCGGGAATGCGGGGATTAAAAGAGAATCCTAGCCCGAGGAAAAAAAACGAAAACAAAGTTTATAAAAATGAAGTTTTTCCGTTTTTGACGTCTTCATTCTTCCGGGCGCGGTGATCGCTGCCACGCACAAGTTATTAATGTTTCTCCCGCAAGCGCACATTAATCCCACGAGACGCTATAACTATATTACCAGTGTTAATCCGTAGGTCTCAGCGCATAACCGCTCACAGTCCTTAACAATCCGCTAAGACGTAAGAGCAGCTCGTTGTCCCCGAATCAAATATAATATATATAAATATATAATATAGCCACACCACCATCATTGCATGTATACAAAACGTCAAATATGATCTACCATTTTTAATTATATATTTAAATTTTGATTTTTGGAATTTTTAAAGTCCATTTTTTAAAAAAAAATTTGAGATTTTTTTGTATCGTTTAGTTAATGAGTTTTCTGTGGTAATAAGTAATAACCTTCTGTTTTTCAAATGAGAATCCATCTGTTTTATGATAAATTATTCAGTGGATAATTATTTTTGAAAATGTTGATGTAGGCACCGAAATGAAAATTATAATATGCTGTTTTCTATAATCCAAATGTTTCTATTAAGGATAAAAGTATAGTTTAACATTTTCAAAAATATTGCCTATACTAAATACAATAGAAAAAGGAAAGGAGAAAGTTGTCACTTGAAAAATAGAATTTTATATATTTACAGGACACTCAATAAGACAAGTAGTAAATTAAATCTCAATAATTGGAAAATTTAGTCTTTAAGTATAATTTTTTTTCCTTTGGCTTAATATAGACCGTTCAGGTCCTTCGCCGCAACCACCACTTCCCTCCATCTATCTCTATCCATGGCTAGCTTTTCTCCGTTCAAGATTCCCAGCATATCCTAGTATTTATGGACCCTATCTACCCATCTTTGTCTTGGGCGGCCGAGTGGTCTTTTGCTCTTCGGCTTCCAGTAGGTAACTTGACCAATTGTCTGCTCTCGGCCTCGCCATTTAAGTATAGTACTAATTTAAAAATTCCAAAACTAAGATTTTTGATAACTGCCTAATTGAAAGAAAAATAGAGATGAACATGCTTGGTGAATCACCCTGTTTAACATCTATGGTGATTTTTCAAATAGTCAATTAAAATGATAGTTGAAATTCGTGTATATATATTATATAGCAACATACCACATTTCTCCAAAGACGGATATTATATTTTCTTTTAAAACGTTATCGATCGCCAAATTGGAGACTACAAGACTACCCACGGCAATCATAACATATAAATATTAAGCATATTTTAGCAGTATATTTTGAAATGAAAATATTTGTTATTAAACCATACGAACCAGATATCTTTATAAACATTCAGTAGTATTATAAACGAAACGTAAGGTACGTGTTTAATATTCATACAATGACTGAAATTTTATTTCAAGCGTTTAAATAATTTTATAATTTTTGAATTATTATATTGTTTATAATGAAGCATATAAAATGAATAAAGAACATCGTCACATGAATCCCTCGAGACAACTTATCGTCCCATTGGCTTTATAATTGACTATATTTGTTTTTCGCACGTTTTCGAGCTTATATTATGTACAAATACAATGTTCCATATGAAAACCGTATACAAACGGTAGCCACAATATACCATTAGAACAAAATTCGTATCCCAATTGAATTCTCTTACCATTTTGTTTAATGATTTCATCAACAAAAATGATCCCAATTTATTATTATTATTTTAAACTATATATTATGTACAATAATGATATATATAACTTATTATTTATAGTAACACGAAACTGTTTTTTTCTCCTGAAGATTAATTATACTTATAATATTTAGGAATGTGATACTCATAATTTTTATTTGATGGCCAGGCATTTATTATTTATTTATCGACTTCGTAAATAGTTTTTATGAAAATCCAACCAAGTCGTCCGAGTATAATAATATAATATAAGTAGCTATAGTCTTTCACGATATGCTATTTCATCAAAAGGATCGGTTTTATAATATTATAACATATTTTCATATTCTTGGATTTATTTGTACTACTTAAAAACTAAAGAGTGTTCTGTAAAAATGGAAACTTCTGTTTTTTAAATACCGCCCCTTTTTTCTACTATAAAATATTTAATTTGTTTCTTAATCATTCTTTTTACGTATCAAAATAAAAATTTGAGCGATTAGTTTTTGAGTTATTTAACTTTGTGCACTTAAGATAAAAGATACTAATTTTCAAAAGAAAAAAAATTACTGTAATTTACACAGAAAAGTGAGTCTTATTTGAATTACAGAAGTTTGTGTCGCCACAAGACACCCTTTAAGTTGTACAAAATATGATCTCTAAGTATATTTCAAAATTTCAAAAACTAGAATTTAAATAAATTCATTATTTAACAATAGGTGTGAGTGTGTTTGGTGAATCACACTGTTTATCAGTTGATGGAAAAAAAAATAGTTATAGTACTAATCATCACATGTATATATTATGCACGGTGTGTGAGAAAATAATTATTTTTACTATTACTATAACTATAGTTATATTAATTTCCTAACCGGACTCCGCATTTTGGAACTAGCTAAACTATTTAATTTTGCGCCTTACAATGTTTTTATGTAACCGACTTTGAATGCTCCAGAATATTATATTAAATTGTGTTTATATACATAAATATATATTTATATAATAGGTATCTATACTATTTACGTAAAACACATCGCGTTCTCGAAGCTATTTTGTATACACTATTTTAATATGATATTGTACCAACGTAGACAATAATTATACGTTTGGATATCAGAGGAGGTGAATCGAAGAGTGCTCGCAGAAGTTCTTTGATAATAAGTTTTCCTGTAACAATACGAAATTTTAATATACAAATCTATATGTATAATCCAAATTGTTTTACGTATCGACGATTCTTTTGAGCAAAAAGAAGATACAAAGTCGTCGTCGCTTCTGATGCGACAGTAGTGTAGCAGCAGCAGCAAATTATATAATAATATTTTGTCGTATACTATGCGCTTAGTTGACAACGATAATATAACTCTAAAGTCTCGAAACACCGAGCGAACTTTGATCGCTCGACGACGAACTCCGGACGAGAATTAATTAAGGATGGTGGGTATAATAATTATTATTAATTGGTCGACGAAAAATATCGTCGAGTTGCAAAAGTATAAATTGTATAATATATATAACTGGTACAACGTGTTCGCTTTAATAATTTTAAGGATATCATAAAATCTCTATAGTAATTAGCAGTCAAGCCCTATAATATATCTGTATGTACGTCGACGTATGTGTGCCAACGAGTCACACCTGTATATAATATCATAACATAATATATTGCGATAATCCCGGGCTCGTATATTTCGTCAATTAACATTAACATAATATATTATAACAAAATAACAATTATCGTGCGTGTGGTAATAATGAAAATTATTATAAAACTTGGGCGTGCAATTAATATTATAATAATATCCCCTCCGTGGTTACACTATTAATACGTATATTCCGATTAAACGCGCGAGGGCACAATACTCGAACTCTTTTCGGTCGACCCCGAACAAAGTTACGTGCCTAACTATTTTAGGTTGTTTTTGTTTTTAGAAAGTAAAACGATTAATTTCGAAACGACAATGATTTAAATATTTCGTCGAACGTGCGTGCGTTCCTATACGATTTCGAGATGATCTATACGGTCACTATATCTGCCGACGTGTAATTTATTGATGGCGTATGCGAATATAAATGACATCATCCGCGGGATATCCCACACATGATGATTTGATAATGACGCTATACCTATGAGTAGATTAGGTTAGGTTGGGTTATTACACTTTGAACTCGCAATCAGCGTCATATCGATTTTTCACCACACGTCGTAATAATAAATTTTTATATAATGTACAAGAGATACTAATCGCTTTTTTTCTCATCTGTTTGCAGGGTAGCAAATGCACCAGTGGTGGCGCCCCCGGACAACCGTACTACATAACCCATCAGTTCCCGCCCGGGTCGTCGGCTACGCTACCCAATAGGGGCCGTCCACCCACCGGGTCCATACCGGCCAGAGCTTATTCACCAGCCGTGCCTCCCGTAGCGGCCAACAAATCTTCAGGTACGTTAACCACGTTATTTCAGAAAACATATTTTATTTTTCAAAGTAAAATATAAATTGGAGTATTTCGGTCCATAAAAATCGGACTTCGAACTAGTAGTTTATTAGTTATATAGGTTTTAAATTAACAGATAAATGGACCAACATTTTGTAGAATACCTCTGCATTGTAAATTTGTAACCCCGTTCATTTAAACTTCAAATAGTTTTATTATAACTCATTAAATACTCATCCAAAAATCGATTTTTATACAATGAAGTACTACAATAAATATGCTGATTTGAAATAATGAATTAAAAATGCTAGTCAAAAAATGTTTTCATTTAAAAAAATTAAACAATTTTAAAAATGATAATGATAAAAATAGAAGAAAATATAATTTTTTAACTTTAGGTAACAGTTTTTTAAATAATTAGTGTATTATTGCACGTACAATGAATCATCTTTAGTACATAATAGTATAATAATATATAAGACCTAATCCTCTGTCATCAGACAACCTAACCTTTCCCAAAAACCGTGCTTACCCAACATGTATCAGGTAATTAACCGCGTAAATATTTTTTTTCCTTAGTTAATTCATAATTGTATGCGTACATCATTACTTTTCTCTTTGCACTTTAACGTCGACCGCCATGTGACCAAGATTCACGTATATTATAATATTATAAATAATATACCTATGCATACATGATTAAAATGCAAATCGTGTCGTCATCATTAGTGTATAGAATTGCAGCTGTAAAGCCGTGTAAGATTATAAAGGATTTTTGTCATAATTTCTTTTTTTATTGTTGACGTCATTAAAAGGCGAACCCGAGTCAAAGGACGCGAGACACATGCCTTTGCTCCAAATACCCACCCCTCCCACCTTTTCGCCACACGGCGCCACTGCGGTATACATATAAACGACAAGTATAATATATCATGAGCGCCAAGATCAAAAGGAGTTCGTAATGAAATTAATTCGGGGTAAGCTACTTACTTATACCTTTTCATCGTTTGAATAAAAGTAAATTATTATTATTGTTCTTGGTAGTCATTTAATTATTTCTTTGTTAGTTCAAAAACGTTTAAATAAAATTACATTAAATATAATAGCATTAAAAGTGTTTATGCTGCAGAGAAAACATTACGCATGGTGTACAAAGCAGGCATGCATTTCAAAAGAATACCTATACCTTAATACAGACGAGAAAACCGCGGATACAATATCTATATATTCCGTGTACCACTAGTACAACGAAAAAATGTCATTTAGATGAATAAACTATTATTTTTGATTTTTGCATTGTGAACGTGTACAATATAAATTTGAAATAAACTATAGGAATATAAATATACAATATACAATAATATGATATATTTACAGAAAGGAGGCGAGGTGCTTATAAAATATTAACAATTCTATAGTTACAAAAACAATTGTTTGTCATTTAGTTTTGCCATACGATAAATTTACTTTGATTGCTTTTAGAGAAAACGAAACTGATGGTGATGGCAACTAATATTAAACTAAATTATTTCATTGAAATTGCTTTGATACCCTGCCTCAAAACATTCAACCAATAAATTGCGTCTATAAATTAAACATTTAACAACTTCGTTAATGATGCTTGATCTATTTGAATGTAATAATAAAAATCGTATTTGAGAATAAATGACAAGATAACACCCACAATGTGGCTGATCGTCGCTGTGGTTGTGATATCTATCGAAAAAGGATTGTTCTAAATAATACTAAATTATAGTCATTATGAAATTTTAAAAATATTCGTATAATATATATATATATATATATATATTAGGCTTATGATCTTCATACATCAGAGCGTACAAACCAAAAAGTCTAATTCAAAAAAATAACAATAAATTCAAAATAATAAATTCTTTATTTATTGATACCTAGATACTTAATGTAATTACTAATTATCATTTATCATAGTATGCCTTCATTATTGCAGTGTTAAATTACTTAAATTCTAAATTTATTATACTATAGCTCTTATTTTTCTACAATATTTCAACAGAATAACCAAAACGATTTTTAAACAAGAGGGGTTGTGACATAAATTTTTCCGTTTTCTATAGAATTACTTTTTATTAAGTAATTTTTCAAGTCTGTTATACAGAATTAGATGAAATTAGACTAAAAAAGAAGTGATTGTATAATATTTAAAAATATTTATATATAATTATCGCGTCCAATATACCCAACAGAACCCATTAGTACATTTCTCCAGTCACACTTAAAAAAAAAAACATATTCTCATAAATGATATATATAGGTACTTTTTAAGAAATTTCAGGAATAGTATTTCAGTAGTTTTGGTTTACCGGTTTTGGTCCCTTCCTATAATTTCTATATTTACACATGTCTCGTCAGTGGCGGTTATAAATATATATATAATAATATTAATGTAAATAATATTTTTATACGCTTTGCCTAGCAAAAAAAAAAAACATATGATTTTATTATAATTAATAATTATTATAAAATAAAAGTCAATACATACATGGTACATCATTTATATCTTTATCTTTTTTTTAATAAGTACATTAATATTATAAATATATAACTATATAATTCTGCATATTATGTACATTTTATAGTATAACTTATAACTTATAAGTATATTAGTATATACTATTTATAATAATGCTCTGGGGGGTTTCCCATTTTCACCCCCCCCCCCCCTTGAAAATGTAAGAGACGTAGTACACTCGTACGATGAGTTTATAATCTGAACGACATCGCGTAAATTCTAAATAATAGTAATAATAACAATAACAATAATAGTAAATGATAATATTCTCTGGCGTTTCGCAACGGTTGACCGCGATTTATATACCTACACGATGACTGCGACCGCACTGCTGCGGGCACACGCGCGTATCAAACTGTCGTATTTTATACTCGTTTGTAACGGGTATAATAATAATACACACACATATATATACGCATGCAATTATTATTAGTGGTATAATATGTTCGTGACGTTCGATGCAAAACGGCTACAACGACGGCATTATAATAACATATTTTACTATAGTTGTATAACGGCGGTCAAGCGCTGTGATTTTATAAGTTAATACTACACAGCTGAGTAGTTATATAGTGTTGTACACCGTACACGAGTACCTATATCCGTGAGTACCCTGCAGGTTACAAGTACTCGAGAGACATTAAAAACGAATAGCAATTACTCGTATTATTATTTCGCCCACCTACGCCGCGATGATGGACACACAACGACATGGACGAGATTCCTCAAAAAAAACTTTCGATTTTGTCGTACACGGGTATTTGCGTTTGCCTTTGAAAATTTATAGGGTAGATGTTGGGTCAAATATCTTTAATTAATTAGTTATATTAATGTATAGGTAGTGATGTTTTAAATTTTTGTCAAATTTATTAATTTATGGATGAATATCCTTAGAATCCTTAGGTATTTCATGACTCCGCCAATTTCTTTATAACTATAAATACAGCGTGATTATTATTTCGAACAACGTTCATTATTAACATTATTTCAAAGTCTTTTAAGAGATTTGAAAATATTTTTTTATTTTACATAATCTAAAAATTATCCACATTAGCGTATTTTTAGGGGGTGTCCAGTTTTGGTGAACACACTTAAAGCTAAAATTATTTTTAATTCACTAAATATAATATTAATAAAGAAAACTTTGTTTTATTCAATTTACTTTATATTTTAGGTACATAAATCATCAAACTAACATTTATTTTAAAAGTAAACTGTAAAAAATATTTAGTACTTCATATATTTTATTTTTTATCTTTGGATTCGATTTTTAAATTTATATTTTGAACTTCATTAGGTTATGTACCTGTATATAATAGCTTGAAACTGGGTATATCAATATTTGGTTTTATTGATAACGATGTATATGCGCACCGCATCACTATATTTGATCACATTATTTTTTGTCAACAAATATTTAAGCATTTTGTCGTCCATTACTGTATACCAGAGTCTCGACCCTAATACCCTATATATCAATTTTTTTATTTATCGACCTCGGAAATGAATTACACAATACATCATTTTGACATCGATGACATCATCAACAATTTAGCTAATAAGTATAATATTTTATTTTTATTACGGCAATAACTTTAGTTGTGTATGTTGATTTAGAATTAAATAATTATAATTTTATGTTTTCATACAATTTGTTTAGGATAATTTAGGAATATTAATACCATAATATAATATTATTATAAATTTAATAGAAATATTCTACTATGAATTAAATACTTAAAAATTATTTAATACGATATTTTTATTAAATATTACTAATTTATAATTATTTCCATTTTACATCAAAGCTTTCTGTGTATTAATCTATATTTGATCACCTAAATAAAATATCTATTGACAGTAACAATTATTTTTTATAGAAATTAAAGATTCACACTATTTAAAAATTATCAATATACGTGAAATTGTCACATTATTGTAAATTATGTATAGAAATATAGTATAAGTTTATAATAGATACAAAATAATTTTAATTTGTAGTTATTTCACCCTTATTTTTGATTAAATTAAAATTGGACGCCTTCGTATAATTTCCGTTTGGTTTATTGGGTTACTAGAACTTATGACCGCTGAAAAAATGGTATTTACAATTCTACTGATGGAAAGCGGCAATTTACATACTTAATTATTTTGAGGAAAATGGTTTTGGATAACGACATTACCATAATATTATATTGTTGTATTTAAAAGGCGAGAGAAACGACCCACCGGCCATTTGATCGCGACGGAGCGTGTATAATATTATACGGCCTGCAGAGTGACGATCACCCGGACCGGAGATAGTCGTCGTTTAAAACGTGATTTATGGCGTTCAGCTGTGAGATTTACGATCGTTCCGTTAAGATAAGTTTTTGTTAATACATTTCGCGCACAAACGGCTGTGAGGCCCGGGAACTCAACCGACGTCGTTTCGCAGGTCGTAGGTCGTAGTCGTAGAAGTCGTAGACGCATCCACCGGCCACTACCGGCAAAATGTATATGTATATTGCATATTTATCGAATTCCCTCGCAACCTTTGCCTGCTAAAATATAACGTCTTTGTTATATACACAATATAACGTCTTTATTTATATATTTATATATTATATATTACCCGAAAGTCATTAATATATTTGATATTCTACAATATAAAATAGTTCAGTCTTCAACACGATCGATTAGATATGGCATTATAGGTACTATAATAAATTGTAATTATTTATTTTTATTTTTATTGACAAACACGAACACAATTTGTGTATAATAATTATTATTATTTATTAATAATAATGGCGTCATTTGGCATCTATAATCAAATTGTCGATACGAAACTCGACCTTCGCATATTATCCTAAACATATTATGCGTGATCGTTCCCGATGACAATTGTCTAATAGATTCGTCGATCACGTTCGCGAAGTATACAACGTTTCTTTTTCTTTTGTTTCTCTATATGTGCGCCGATACGACCCCGAAAACATTATGTAATTGTGTCCACGTGAAAATAAATCACTGTCCAACAATCTCAACAATAATGCTTTAAGAATAGTTTAAACAATAGTATAATAATCGATTACAAATGTGAGGGTGGATGCTGTGATTTTATTGAATATACTTGCATAACAAACATAATATATCTGTGCACACCAAGAGGGTGGATTCGAGTTTAGGCCCCTTTTGTATTGCCCCGTGTAATAATATCAAATTAATCAAAGTATATAATTTGACTATAAAGTCAAAATTCTTATACCTACATATTTAATTCAAATTACATATGTTTTTTTATTAGGTATTTATAACTTTTGTACTAATTAAGAAGTGTCTTGTGATCTTTTTTCAAAAGAATTAACAAATCAAATGTAATTTTGTTTGATAATTTGACGTTTCAAAATCAGAAATGGACTTATTTCAACTTTGCGCGTTAAAGACATAGGCCATAAGGTTACGATAATAGATTTGAAAGATACTCGTTTGGGATTATATTATGATACTTTGAAGATTGTAATAATTAACATTAATTTATTGATATTTAAAAAATGACCTAAGTATAATATACTTTTATTAATACTAGATCCAATATTAAATATATTTTATACTCTTGTAAAACCATTGTTAATGGTTATTAATTATTATACTTAATATAAACCTTTTAACAACCCAAAAACTACTCGTGTATCTAATAAATTATCTACTTAAAAATGTACTGTAAAAAGAAAGTTCTCGTTTGCAAAAACAAAAGTTCACATTTCCACATTCCTTAAGTTTAGTACAAAAAAATCTTAAGAATTTTAAAATATGGTCTTTTACGTAAATAATATGTTTATTTAAAAATTCCAAAAATCAGAATTTCCATAAATCCGTACGTTATTAAATTTAAAAATGGTGGTAAACATAAAATAAGAGATACAAGTTAAACCCTTATATAATTTATAAATTTTTTTTATGCATTATGGCTATACGCGAAGTGGATTTCTGGCATTTTTCTTGGTCCCTCCCTCTCCCCCTTGAAAAATTCCTATTGCATCACTGATACATATACGTATGTATGTACAGAACGAGGCACGTACGCACGTGCGTATACAACATAATAGTACAAATATTATTTATATCATTATTTTCATATTATGCTGAGTCGCCAATCCATTGTATCGCATCGGAATGGCCACCAAATGGCGCGGCGTTTCGAGGACACACTGACGACGACAAAATTAGGTGGCTTATTCAAAATACTAGCCCGTTGTTTAATTATTCTAACCCTCGTCGTCGCACTTATTAATTATTCGGAATTAGTTATGGTTTAGATACTGCATAACCGCGCGAATGAATGGGGACGAAAACGACAATGTTATCCGAAGAAAGTTTCTGACACTACGGCCCCCGAAGGCTGTATTATTTTATTGTACGCAGTCTATACGTGTATTTTGTAGGTATATATTACATTATAAAGTACCCTTGTATGAGCGCAAACCTCGTTCGGTTACTCCTCAATATATGTAAAACAAATTCGGATCCGTAACCTTTCAACACTTGATTGGATTTCAGAATATTAAATTATATTTACACAATTATTATTATTTCTATACCGTAGCAAGGAAGAGTACCATCCGCGACGGTGATTGCGTATAATAATATTATAGTATCTTGCGATACTTATATAGTAGGTACGCACCATCGGTTTCTTTGTAAACGTATTATTTTTCAACTATCATAATACCGATCGATATTGTTCTCACTATAAATAATTTACGAACTTTATACATTTTTTTTTTTATCATTCGACTACAAATGTACGACGTACCTTATAATGCCAATAAGACTACACCACTCTGTAATCAGTACTTATAAAGTATTTTCACATAGATTTCGTTCAAAATTTAAATTGCCTTACGGTTAGATTTGATTTTCCGATTTTTCTTGTAGCTTTTTGCCCCAACTTGTATATACCCACAAATAACAAATACATCTCAGTTAAAAACATATAACATCGTAACTCTTAAGTATATATAATTATCAACCTATTAAAGTCGTTTTGATATTTCTTAGACTGTAACGAAATAAATGTTAGTTATCAAAGTTATTTTTATCGCGTATACCGTACAGTTTGATAAATTATAACTGTATATTTTGACTTTTAATTTAAACTTTATAATTAAACTATTTATATTTTATTAAACAATGATAAATTTCGTTTTATTTTTAATATTGCTACTTTTTTTCCATCCTACATTTTTTCGAGTAAAAATGATGACGGTAATAATATCATAATATTGCAATCTAATCTAAACTGTATTCGTTTATATTATGCTCTATACACATTATTTTCTGAAATTAGCTATAAATAATATTATGCACTTTTTATTTAATATTAAAGAAACGTTATTTATTACATTTTTTATCTATCTACTGCTATTCTAAAATATCAATTTAACTGTAGGTTGTATATTAAAACCTTTAAGTAAAAAAAATATATATATATTTTAATTTTTAAATACATATTTTAAACTGAAACTATATGTTTTTATTACGATTGGATTTTTATATTTTTTAGTCGCAAAACGTTAAAAAATTAAAAACTATACACTCTAAAATAGTTAGGTAATTAATTTATCTTATCGATTGAATACTGCAAATATATTGGTGGCACTTTAAAATATTAATTTTTAACTTTTTAATTGTTTTCATAAAACATTAGGTTTTCAGGAAAAATTATAATTAAGGTTTCAATTACTTAATCTTTTAAGTTTTAAATGACTTCAAATCAGTATTTTCTATAATATTGTGTACAACTCAGTATAACCAACTTATGTAATTAATGTTAACATTTATTATGATAAATGTTTAAGACTAATGTCATTCAAAATACTATAGTTATATTTTATACTTGTAAATTTGAAACGATTTGATCGCATTTAACTTTCATTAACATTAATAGTCAAATCAGCTTATAGGTATATAACCTATAGATATTTATTGACCGTAATAAGTATAGTTGGGATGTTAATGACTTTTGCATTTCTTTCCTTTGATCCTATACAATGCTATCTTAACTAAAAATTTGTCCATGTTTCCTTGATTCAAAATATACCAATTTACTTTGAATTTTTTTTTTATGCATTTTTAGACAATATTTTTAGCTATAAATACGTTATTTTACATTTTTTCATATTTTAAATTATTTATTATAGTTTTATACAATATGGAGGGGGGGGGTACATTATTCTCAAATTTTAGATTTTAAAGAATATTTATATTATATTCAAAAAAATAATTGTATTATTATTATTGTGGTTTTTTTTTTGTTTTGATTAAATTTATCACTTACCGATAAGGTTTCAATTTGTATTATCTGACAAACGTCGTCGTCTCTTATTTAAAAAAATCAGTCACATTTTAACTGCACAGTGTAACGGAGGTATGCAAAATAATAAAATTCTTGTTTTTATTCAGAAATAATTTTTTCTACTGTAAATTAAATTTAAAATTTAAATGTTTACTAGCTATGTTTAACAATTAACATTTTACAGTTCATATTTTAAATTACTCTGACAGTCTGACACTCATTATCACTCATTTAATGTATTAATAAATATTATTTTTAAATTTAATTATTTTCACTTATTTTAAGGAGATTATTTTGGTCATTTTTTAAGAGCACTTTTTGGAGTTTTAGAGCTTTTTTTCCATTTTTGTGTGTTTTTAAAGTCATTAACATTCTATCTCTAGTGATAAGATTATTTGGCATAAAATACTATATTAAATATATGGATATTTTTTATCAATATAAATTTAGTCACCTACTTATTAAAAATATTAAATAAAAATGTAAAGTAATAATAATTGACCAAAATTTTTCAGGGTACATGTCATCACCGGAGAGAGCTAGTTCTAGGACCGGGTACACAGCTGCCCCATACATGTCTCCAGGAGGTTCTTCGTTTGATGACAACTCGTATTATGGTTATGGACCCAGAACCGGGTCTATCACTCCCGTGATCGATGAAGAGACCAGGTAAATACAAAATCTATTCTTGTGTATTTTTAAAAACGTAATTAACAAATATTGATTTAACGGCATATGTTATGTATAATGTATACCGTAATAGGATCGTCAAAAATATACGGCGGCTTTCCCGCGTGTGCGTTAATACTTTAGATATTGCGCATAGATATGGATATATTATCGACAGTGCTGTAAAACTGTGCATATAAAATATAATAGTTAACATTAAAACCTTTAATTTCGGGTAATCAGCAATCACTAGAAAGTTCGAATATTTTACGAAATATTGTTTTCGAATAATCTTAAAAAGTATCAAACTGCTGGCGCACTGGTAGATATTATATTGGAGCGAACGGGAAATTTGATATCATATTATAATTTGTATTTTATGCTAATAATGTTCGTCGCGCACTAATTATCATTATTTATGGTTTTTTAAACAACATTAGTTTCAAAAACAGTTCGTAATTGCAATGTACTGGCGATCATTAACGTTATTATGACGTATATAGTGAACGAATTACCTGTTAACTTATAAATATATTGTACGAATATACTAAAATAATATTACGTAATTCTTTATATAGTGTGTATTACACTTTTTACAAAATATTTCGTGTTCGTTGCAATAATCACTGATCGCCGCGTTCAGCCGTAGAATCGTATAATAATATATCATAATAATTCACAAAACTTTAAACACTAAAGTAGTAGAAAGAAGTGAAAACATAAACTTATTTAGACCTAGTTAACTGCGAGTTATGTCTGGAAGCGCTGTTAAATTTTATTATTTCAATAAAAACGATCGTAAATATGTAAAAATAAAGAAAAAAATAGTAATAAATAAATAAACTGTCGTTAGTGTTACAAGACAGTGGTTGCAGGTTTACACGTATATAGCTTTCAACAAATTAAAAGGGTAGGTTACACCATTATTCACCTTCTTTGTCTACTGTAAATGTCCTACGCACAGCATTAGAATGCACTCACTTTTGTTATTTTAAATAATAATAATAATAATAATATCCTTTCCATTAGGTTCAATTACAGTATTAACCTACCTATAGCATAAAATGGATACATAAAAACTTTTTTATGTTTAACCGATAGATTATTTTTCCCCTGTTAAATAAAAAATAAGCTCAACATACCTTAAACTATTTCACAATATATGAATAAAAAAAAAAAAAAAAAAAAAAATGTTTATAGTCATTTAATAATATTAGAAATTGGCATTGAAACTATTTTAATGGACAGAAATTGAAAACGTTGTTTTATATTTTTTTATAACTGCTGTTTTTGTTATGATAAATTTGAATAATACTTATATTTCTGGAAAATACTAATATTACTTTTGTAAAACAAAGTTTTAATTTTGTGATTAATTATCGCTCAATTATAGATTTAGTGTCATATGTGGTACATGTGTTTGATAGTAATTAATTATTAAATTATACTTTAAACTAAAATAAATATATCAACGAAACTTTATGTATAGAATTGACAATATATTGTATAAGTAGATATCATAATAATTACATTTAGTAGACTAGACTTAGCATAGGAATAAATATTTTTTGAATTTCTATAGTTCAAAAATGACCAAATATCTTGAAAGTAATATGTAGTCTTTATGAAATACTATTATCGATAATGGGTCGACATTTTTCGGATCTCTATAGAATTATTATTTTCTAAAACACAGTAAAATAATCGAAATATATATCAGCTCAAACATTTTCGTCGTAAATTTCTCCGTCCGTATTAGAGTGTTTAATAGTGTAATGACACTCTATAACAATATAATAATTACGTTGTAGAACTACCATAAACGCACGCAGGTATTCGGCTAAACCCATCTCATTTTGGTAAAATTTAATATCTAGTCCAGTCGTGTGGAAATAAATGCTATCCGTGAAAAGATGTTCGTCAATCGAATATAGTTGATATCACGTCATCTTCGTAATTCGTACGTATTACGTCATCAGGCCCGCGCACGTGTCCGTTGTTTTTTACATGGTACTCGTCGGCGTTCGCGTAGGCATAATATATAATTATATTTACGAAGTTTGAACCCCACGGCTGCTAATATATTTTATTATAAGTGCGCGTCTCTGCAACAGCAATCGTCCCGTTTATGCACATAATAATATTATTATGCAGTCGACACAATAATATCATATACCGGTTGTAAAAAATACCGTATTATACAATTATGAACTTATAACCGACCGGTGTTGGAGTTGGTGTATATTATTATAAACGACTTCACAACCGGATCTTCTGACCAAACCTAATTTTACGGAAAGAATCTCGTATGGGCAGACGTGCAGGACGACGTCGACCGAAACGACTCACGCGCACATTGACACAAAATGATGTAATTTTTTTTCCAAAAAAATCGCAGACCGAAACAAACTGTGACGCGATCAATTGGATTTACGTATATATAGGAAGGTAATTTACGTAGGTTTGTATGACGCTTAGGATTTCCCCATGTCAACATGGCTAAACTGCTAAACTGCTAAACTTCCGTGCAGGTTTCGACTGTTCTTGTTTCTCGCGAGAATGAAAAAAGAATCGGATTTCCGGGCGTTTTCTAGGACGGTTTGGGCGAAAGGGTGGAAATAGGAGCTACCATTGCATAAAAACCTTTTCTCAATGGAAGGCTTACGCTCGGTAAACCTGACATAAAACCATTAAGACGAAAAGAATAGTCCGACTCGTATATTTTCCATTTTATCTTTTCGAACTTTTATCGCTTCATAGGTTCGTCAGCATTGCCAGCGACTGTATACATAGATCTTACGTCTACTTAATTACATAAAAACGACACCAGTGATCGTGTGTTGCTCCGATAAAACATATTATATATTATATTATAAACTATAATAACGCGACTGTAAATTCGTTTCTATGTGCTCTAGCTAGGTACATTTATTTATATCCGGACAACGCGTGTGAGCTTAATATAAGTTATAGAATACAATGCGAACCGGAAAATTTGATTATTTAAATGTGTAATTTATTGGCACTTACGTAATCGCGTGTTATACGTATATTTAATTCCGTGTGATGAACCCGCGCAGTCATTTCGTCGGTGACCAAATTCTTCGGTTGTAAAACCGCGGAGAAAGCAATATCGATTTATATATTTTGTTTTTTATTTCATTTTATGGCGCTGGGTGATGCGCATAATATAATATTATTATATATTTTCAAAAAACTCCAACGCCCGTTATCTACACACACTATACGTAGGTATATTGTATAATGGTCCGGTTTGGGTATATATATATATATACATACCAACAGCAATAGCAATTCTGGCATATTTTACGCGCGTAATATGCGTTTGCAGATTATAAACGACGATAATGCCGCATACTCGCTCGGACCGCGTATATTAGATCACAAATTAATGTCGTCTTAATGGATCTTTCGAACAACAGACCATACCCTACTTCCGGCGTCTTCTCCTGTATAATAAAACGTCTGCCATGTGGTTAGCATCATAATAAATTATAATGTCGTCCGTCCAATGCAGGATTCAACCGTTTAAACCTGTATTTTATTGTTTCGCGTAGTCGCGTGCGATAACCACGATTTGATTGCTCACACCGGACACACTCGGGCGCTTATTTTTATTACTTACCGTTAAAAAAAGTTGTTACGTCGCGTGTGTTCCGCGCGTACACCGGTTACAATGTTATGCATGTGACACTTCCAGTTTCCCGCAAATCGACAAAAATAAAAAAAAAAACGTTACGAATCAAGTATCAACGTGTAATATTTGTGTACGGCTATACTAGTGGCATAATTACGAGAGAGAGAAAGAAGGATTTTGGTGTCATATCCCCCCTACATTGCTTTTTTTTAAAGTTTGGTACAAGAGATTTACGTAGGTAGGTACTTACCTAACACTAGTAAAAATAGTCTATAGTACATTTTTTTTTTAATAATAATATATAAAATCTTAATCCCCTTTGTCTTACTATGCGTTACTAAAATAATATTAGATACTTACTTCACAATCAACACCATAACCGCGCAAATATATTATAATATATAACCACTGATCGGTCGAATATTATTTTATCATGGAACGACAATACGTATAACCAACGTTATATAATGTAAAAGTGAATAACTATATCGATTATATGTGAATATTTAAAAATGTTGTAATTATTATTATGTGTCCGTGCGAGCATAAATTTATACATATATACTTATATTATTAAACGAATACATCATGGCACGATGATTGTATTGATAGGTGTTTATGATACATACTAAAATTATTTTGGGTAACAATAGATAAAATGTGTGAATATTGCGTCCTCTCATCTCGCCATAAGCATAATCCACTGGTCTAAACCTTTGTAGTATTATAAAAGTATAATGTATGTTTAAATAATATGTTAATCCGCATTCCACATACGACAATGCAGAAACGACTTGTTACAACGACGGACGGCAATAAGTTTCTGTAACAATAAAATATTATAATATTACCTCCGCAGCTGGTGTTAACGTCGTATTATCGGTATAACGATACCATCTGACATTATGAGCAATAAATACTTGTGTATTACAAGAATATTGTTGAACGTCCAATAAAACAAAATGCTAATCGAAACTTTCTAGTTGAAATAAAACCCATCGCACATAAGATAGTATAATATTATATTATATTATTATGTATATAGTATAATATTATGTATTTGATTATTTGCACCCACAAATAAATCAATTAAATAACCGCACAATAGTGTATTGTAGGTATCTAATTTATGCCTTCTTTCGAAATTCGTTATAAGTCATTACCGTATAATATGTCTATATTCATAGATTTTTTTTTTATAAACCAACGCGGATATTGTACACAGAAAGATCCTAACGTTGAAAGACTAGATTACGTAATATATAGGTTTGCCCAAACTTAATTACTCGTTTTGTTATTTATAACGAAAGTATTTTCAACCAACCATAAATCCTATTAAAAAAACTGTTTTTTTTCGGTTACAAAAATACGATATGAATTATTACTATTTCGAGATGGTAGGTTAAATTATGCATTTTTCATAAAAAAAAATATAATCCGTTTCGTGTTAGTTTTCTGGGTTCCATTATTAAAATATAAATATTGTTTGCTTTTTATTAGCATGCGGCTTTTTCCACACTAACTTACCATCGAATTTTAAAACTTCCCGCGAGTCAACAATTAGATGGACGCATCTACATAGAAGAATTTTATTATTTTTACGAGACGATAAAAAGCTTAATTTACGCTATCCGGCAATTAAACGATACGATAATGTCATTATTTTTTCAAGTATCTTGTTTATATAATTTATTATTTAACTTTTATAATTAAAAATAAAATATAAACCATTTTATTATAAGATGTGCCGAATAGAAATAATTCCTTTTTAACGACTTTTCGCTCTTATTATTGTAATCGATATATAAATACAATTAAATTAAAAATATTGCCTTGAGAAAATGTATTGTTAAGACTGTCGCTCTTACTATCAAAATCAACAGGTTGAAATCAAGTTATATCAATTTATAACATTGTATATAATTTGAGTACAGCATACATTTACACAATAGTATAATCACCAATGCGTTTTGCACCATTTGCTTTTTATTTTCACATTCACACACATGAAATACTTCAATAATTGTTCTCTTGTGGACTATGATAAATAAATAGATGTATGACGTTTATAACGCCTTATTTTTAAACTATTCATATAATATTATTATAATTACTTAGTACTTACTTTATAATATATTAAAATAATACAATTAATTTCGAACTCTTTCTTTTTTGCTATAAGAACGTCGTGGTAATCTACAGCCGACATATGCGTAGAACGATTTGTATGTAATTTATACATGTAAAAATATATCACTCTAGTCGAAAACAGAATAAACGGGTAACGATATATGTCACGAATGGCGTTTTTCATTCCGTTTTTCTGCGCTGTCCTTTGCGCGTATATCATGTATTTTAATTTTTAAGGTCGGCATTATACGACGTATTTTCGTATGCGTCCGGTTCGAAAGGTCTTATTTTACCATGTCGATTTATACCGTGAATACGCTTCGTTTTACATATTCGTCGCGCACTTATCCCTTATACACTCGCTCGTTAGGCATACACATACATGCCGTGGAACATACTCACAGCCGTTTGTATAAATAATAATATATTATCCGTATTGTTGTATTCCGAAATCATCGTACAAAGTGTGCAAGAACAGAATATGTACTGATGTGTGGGGCCTGTGTTCCTACTCTGTATAATACTATGCATTGCCACTTGAATTCATTATACTGATTTTCTGCAAATATGTTGTTGTGACCAAACAAAAATAGGGAAGACTCTTCAAAACTATATCTACACGAGTAGTTTTGAGTGTAATTTTTTTCTATCCTTTATTATATTATGTGGGTTTAACAAATTTTCCAGAATGCATAAGTTTCCTTTTACTTATCAATATACCCCTAAATTGTTTCTATTTTATTTCCTATTTGTTATAAAATATAAAGTTGCTATTTTTTCGGCCTATAGTATAAATACATTAGTGCTCATAAGTCACGATGTAACAACATAATTTATATTGTTAATCTAAGTATTAATCATATAATGAAAAAAAGTTAGACCTTAATAAAAATTGAAAAATTTGCAAAAAAATTGTATTTTTTATATAAATTAGATTTTATGCTAATGAAAGAATAATCAATAATAATTTTAAAAACCAATCCAATTTTAATTCTTAGGCTTTCCAATACATATTTGGTTAGTTGTTTATTAAATTTCTGGATATACAACTGGTTTTCGTGGTATGCGTGTTACCTCGATATTGTATTAACATTTTACCGTTAGTCTCAATAATTTTTTAGTTTAGTTGTACCTAAATATCGGTAAGGTCAAATTTTCTTTTCAAACATCAGAAGTTAACATTTTTAGCAAAATTGTGTCATACGAAAGATCCTAATAAACCTAATCTCACGAAAAATGTAATTTTAAGTTTTTTTTTTTTTTTTTTTAACGATTGGGAATATTCAACACTAACTAGAACAAATATAATTTAATTCTATTTGGATTTTTTATTGGTCTAAATACATTTTTAATTTATTTACGGTATGGTGATCGTACATGTATCATGATAAGTACATATTTATATACATTTTTGCAATATAGCTTTTGTGTAATCAAATATACTAAGTAATAGTGCCAACGACAGCAAAAAGGTAAACCATTTCAAGAAGCGTTATTTTAAATGTCACCAGATCTCGGTGTTAAAATTTAAACAGTAGATAAATGTTGAATTATTTTTTTTGTCTTTGAAACGACTGGTGGCTAACAATGAGTTCACATAAATTATCAATTTGATCAGGTACATATTATTCAATGATCTTTTAATTCACCGCTCTGAGCGATAGACCACGAATCAATCGTGATTATTTTTTGGGCAGAAATTGTTACTGAATTTCAATGATAGCGAACCGTGAAACCGTGAATAACGAATACGTAAATGGTGTAAATACTATAAGTATTAAATAAAGGTTAGGTAAAATGTCAGTAATATAATAATGTGTGTATCGTCATTTATATTATATAATATAAAAAGAATTGATGGCGTCTCGTAACGACCAACAAAATTGAAAATCCTACCCCCAAAAAAACATCACGCTTTTTTCTTAATTTTTAACATCATCGACCACAGTGTACCGAGCAACCAAAAGTGGTAAAAAATCATGGTATTGGTATACATTATGTTACGTTTTAGGGCCAAAATCGTGTAATGGCTGAACCATTAAATGTTTGATCATGTTCTTCTTTTTGAATATACAAAAATATAGAATTCTATATATTTGATTCTTTAAACCGACGAACTACCGACATTCCTAAACTAATGTCGACAACACCTGTCCGTAATCTGTATACTTCTTTTCAGTGCTCATATTTGTATTAATCATGTTTCGATACAGTTGACCATAGACCACCGATGTAGAATATGCACAGAGCTATTTAATTATGCAACACTAATCGCATAATACTAAACACATAATATACTAACACTATCTTATTTTGTTGTGTGCGCTTTTCTCATCTCCTTCGCTGGTTTTTTTTATCCTTTGTTCAGCGACAACGAGCTCATGGAAGACCCGTTTAACATGTACGCCGCTAAACCGTCGTCAATAACCAAAAGACCGACGTACGGCAATCCGCCGACCGTCCCCTACGACGCCACCAGGTACAACAACAAAAGCGATGCTTACTTCACTTATATTATAATAAATAATAAATTAAGACTGTAAATTTATAAAAAAAATACATTATTTTTTACTTACTACAGTAGAAGTGTAGAACATAGATTCTTGGACGCAAAGTTTGAATTAGATATAAATAAATTCAATTTTAAAACTATTCGTTTGTTATTTTTAATTTATTAGGTCATTCTTTCATTTTTTATTACGTTTTTCGATACCTATTTTTAATAACTTTTGTCACTGAAAACTTTTTTCACACATTTTATGAATTACTTTTTAATTTTCCTCTTATACATATTTTACACGTCCTGCAGGGTGCATGTCGGCACTTAATTAATATTATCTTTAATTAAAAATATATTTTACACTTGATAGATTTTTAAATTTTTTAAATTACGTTTCCTTAGTATACCTACTTATAATTCATGTTATACTCATTTTCTTTAAATATATATTTTTAGTGCGATTTTCAAAATTTATAAGTACTTTATTTTTTCGATATTTTAAGTGCATTTTATAAGGTTTTTAAATTCATTAAATTCACAGTCCTAAATTAATAATTATTATATTAGACAGTGTTGTATACGCAGACATTTGATAAAACGTTTTGTATATGCCGTCAGTAACCGGAGTATATTAATCGTTTTTCCCGCGGTTAATCATGTATTGTTGTTTTGGTTTGGTTTTTTCCTTGCAGTTTAATATTGTATATATTATAATATAAATGTTTTAATTTATTTACACTTATTTTTTTTTTTTTTTGTAGTTTAGTTACATTGTACGCTGTGTATATAGACTGATTTGTGTGTTTTCCTCCATTGTTTTATTTTTTTAAGCTCCTATTATTATTATTAATTTTGTAATAACACCGTATCCGATACTGGTTTATTATGTTTATATATTTTATATACGAACTATCTGTAAATATAGATATTATATCAGATAGCATCGTGTCTAATATAATATCTATATTCTACTGTCTACAGACGTCTCTCTTTAACGCCAAACCCCTAATCCTCTGGGTACAATTAGTCACAACTGGCCAAATAATTAGTATACAATATTTGTTATAATACTAACCAGACAACTCGAGTGAAATAAATTTTCATATAAAAAAATAAAAACCACTGTATCGCTCTATTATAATACAGCGTGTTGTGTTGTACAATATAATCTCATAAGTTGTATAATGCTTCTTTTATACCATACAATACTACAAGAGTAGTATATTATAATTTATATTTGCACATTAATTTGTGATGTAGGTCTCGAGGTATGTACACTGTACAGGTTGAAACAAAAATAAATGACACATTTCACTATATAAATAAAAGTAAATATATAATAAATGTTTTAGGTAAGTACATAGTTACAATGTTATACATCTATCCAGTTATTTCTGTTACACTCTATACATGAATAAATAAATAAGTCGTCCGGAACTTAAATAATTATTTTGGAGGCATGTTTATAATATGTTAAACGACGCATATTGATGAATGATAGAATATATTCCTCTAACGAAATTCCTCTTCACATGAACTGGTGTTTGCGTTTTTTAATGTTCGTATTTTACATTTATTTTTCAATTTACCAAAAATAATACATAATATTATAGACACAGTTATGTTCAATTTGAATAACGGTATAACCTCATTTTGTTATCGCATTAGCTAAGTAGGTGGGTTAATTAAAATTTAACTTGTCAAACATCCTAGAGACTACTCTACGTATTTATAAAAAAAAATACCGCAATTTATGTCATAAAATGTAAAACAGATATTTTATAAACTTGTTTTATATAACTTAAGATTTATAATTCATTTATACGTAATATTGCAATATATCATATATAATATATTATACCATATTTTTTTTTCTTATCGACCATTATGATAACTATTAACTACTAAGATCAAAATATGTAGTTTTTATGTAGGTATTTTTTCATTACTATTCAATATTTTGTAGAATATTTTTTCATATTTTTTTTCAATTACCAATTATTAACTATAAATATTTTAAAAGGGTTTCTGAATTACCTATTGATCTCAACCTAGTGGCACGTATCCCTGAGATTAAAAATTAAAATTAAATTTAACAGAATCTGCATGTTTTATACAACTTTTAGTTTTTCATAATCGTAATTTGTATTTTTTTCTTATTATAATTATTATTTACTGTTATAATTTACTGTTATGCACGACTGGAAATAGGTCCGCATAAAATCGTGTTTAAATCAGCTATTTATGATTTTGCAGGATACGAGTAGAAAACATGGAGAGACAGATTGCTAATCTAACGGGATTAGTTCAGAAAGCTTTAACACACGCACCAGTTGTGGCACCACCGTTCAGAAATGGTAAATATCTTATTTTTACGCGTTAATAAATCAATGTATAAAAAGTATATAAACCGTCATTTAACACCATGTATAGTTTTTAATATGTTGTTTTCGGCAATTAGCTGAATTTTTACTTAATCATTCTTTTTATTTTTTTTTTTTTTTTAATATTTCATTTTCTATAGACAATTATTTTCATGTAGGTATTGAAGCACCCACTCTTAAAATCGTCTATACATAATACATACCCAATGTATTCTTACACATACTTCACACATATACAAGACAGTTCACCAATCATACCCATCCCTTTTTTACTTTAATAAACGTATTCAAATTTTATTTTTAAGGAAATTTTAAGCATGCTTAAATAAAATATTTTAAAACACTAACATTTTATTTATATGCAATATAAGGAATGTTCTATGATTATACAAACTTCTCTTGAAATGAGACTTTATTTCACAGTAAATTGTTAAACGGGTGATTTTTTGCAAATTTTGATTTTTATAACTAGGTAGGTAGATAGTAGTTTCTGAGTCATGACACTTTAAAAACTACTATAGGTTAAAAGTGATGGCTACAATGATTAGAAAATTATAGTAGTTGATATTTATTTATTAAAATCTTATCATTCTTAAAAAGAAATGTCCCGAATAAATTTTATATCTACTAATCATAACCTAATCTAAAGGATGAGCTTGCTTGGTGAATTGTATTGCATATAATACCTATAAATATTTTATATTATTAATACATCCGCACTCATATTCTATCCATATTGCTACTATTACCCCAAACCTATTCATATCATCTGTTTTATACTACATATTTTTAACTATACTAAATTATCTGTCTGCAGTCAATATATTATGTACTATCTACTTACCTAATTCACATATTTAATTTGACCGTGTTGACACGATTTTGCTTGGTTTTTGGCGTTTTAATACCCGTTTTCTAACACTTATCTTTTTTTTCATTATTACGATTCAGCTAGTGATGAGTTCGATAAGGTCTCCAGCGGAAGCACCACATCTCTAGCAGGTACGTTGTTTATTTTTTAACCCATTTATACATCAGTGCAGTTTTCTAACACTGGTAGTGATACTATACGTCTTAGACTCTCCAACTGCTTCTATTATTGGATCAAGGTCCCTTATTATATTCTTGTTGTACTCAATTATAACTCGTCTTTTTTACCCCTACAAAAAATAATATATACAATAAAAAAATTTCATATACACGTGGTCGATGCCCAGCAGACATCGCAACCATGTTTATGTTTATGTTATATACACTATTATAACCAATAATATTTAGAATATATTCTCATCCGAGTATGATATATATGCTTTGTAGAGGAACCATACAAGCGGTCTGACACTAAACCTCCTAAGCTCGGACGAGGTTAGCTATACACAATTTATTCTTACGTATAATATTTTAACGCTAATGCATAAAGTAGATATTTATGTAGTATACTATTTTTGTTTATATTGACGTACTATTATTCGTTTTTATTTGAAATATTTACTTTGCTTATTGACTGCCTTTCGGTTGGTTTATAATATTATATTTGCTTTATATACCCTATCGAATGTCTTGGGTTTGTAAATAGTTTATCACCTCTTACCGATCCCGCATCCATTTACTAATTCAATTTGAATCTCGCGCGTTGAAAATACGACGTGCAACACTCAAAAGGTAAGATAATATTTTATGGCTTTCCGAGGTTTTCTTGTTTGGCAAATAACTGCAAAGTGAATTAGTATTTTTAGGCCGAACTATATTTTAAAAGCTTGTGCGTTTTATATTATTTGAACGACTTGATAAACTTATATAGTTTTTTCTTTTTAAATTTCAGTAGGAGATACTTGACTCTCCGTCGTGTCTCTTACCCATCAAAAGTTTAGTGCTTCTAAGAAATAAACGAATACGCTATATTTTATTATAATAATATATTGTTAGAGCTGAGAGTTCGCGCATAAAGTGACAATATTATATTTGCTTTGCCAAATTTGCGATGACGTACTGATAAGCGTTATGAATTATATTATAATACAATATTTTGTGGCGCTTATTGATATTATATTATAGTTTACACTTTTACATCGAAATGTATTAATATTGTTATTATTATTGTTGTTGTTCATATTATTATTATATTTAACCTTATCGAAATCAACTTTGTAACGATTAACACGTTTTATGTACTATTAACGTTGCAGACAAATCGGTTTCGTTTGAGAAATCTGTATCGTTCAGCGACGAGCCACCGGACATGAACTCGCCGAAACAACATTCGCCGCAGAGTTCAGGTAGGTTAATAATTTAGCTTTTCCATCGATCACACGGTACACATTCAACACCGTTTCCCTTAGCGAATATATTATACAGGGTGTATATCAGGAAGATCTGATATTTATACATTGAAATTACATTTATGGCTGTATTAGATCTTTGTAGTTCACCCTGTATATGTAAATTTTATTTTTAACAAACGTATTAAAGATACGAAACTCGTGTATGTGTGTGTATACCATACGCAAAAACACAGACATTAGTAAACATGAAAGTTTACTAATTAATATAATTAATATTAATACGAGTACTATGATATAAATTTTAATCATTTATATATGTTACCGGCAATATGAAAGATCTGGTATTAAAATGACTAATAACAATAAGTGTTCATGATTTTTGCGTATACCTAATAATAATTGATCACATTCGCAATAAATCATATTTAATTAATAATGAATGATAACTAAATAAAGCTACTAATCCATATATTTTACTGTAATAGGAATAAAACGACGTACATTATATCCAATATTGAGTTGATATTCTTTTATCGAACTATAAGCATAGATAATATTACGGCTAGAGTATCTTTAATAATATGGTAATAACTAATTAAATTCTGATTTGGAAATTAAAATTCGTTCAGCTCGTTTAAATCATATATTTCCAGCCGTCAGGCCGTATGACTAAAAATGTTTTTACTCTGGAATGAATTAATAATGTCATGGTTATTAGAATAATAACTGATAATTTAAATTATTCTAATTTAATCGTTTATTATTACTTTATTATTAAAATATAATATTATTTTTAATGTAAAAATCAAAACACATTTTTTCAACCTAATAATTTTTAAGTTATAGCTCTTGTTAAATAAAATATAAATAAATACATTTTTGTGTTAGCGAACGTGAAAATTCAATAATTGTACTTCTTTAAAAAAATATAAAGTCATTGAAAAGTTGTAAGTATAAATTATCTCCTTATACTCCAATTTAATTGTTAGGTATTTATTTATGTATGTTTGACGTTTAAAATTAAACTATTAAACAAGCGTAGAACAGTAGAACAGTGATGAGAGTTGACTATAGAGTATCAACAAAAACTCTAATTTTGAGGGTAATTATTTTTTTCGTACAATTCGTAATTATACATTATATTGTTTACTCTTACATTGTACATGAGAATTTTAATTAAATTAAAATGTTATATAAAAATGTTTAGCAAATAGATTTTAGTCCCTTTCTATTTTTTTTAAATTTATAAAACTCCTGAATATCACACAATGCACAAATAATTATACTAATATACATATACAATCACATTACCGGTAACATATAATAGGTGGCTAATTATATTTAAGATTTTTTTATATTCATAACAAAAATTAAGAGTATTATATTATAATTATTAAATAATAACGAAAGCGCAGTATGGACTAAAATATTGTTTTGTATTATTGTTGTTGTATTCCGTTGCTTACCTTATAGCGGACACGAAACCTGCGAAACCAGCAATTAAATCGTCTACATTACCTAGAACAGCATCTCAAGGTAAACATTAAAAAAAAAATACACATTTATTCACATTTCACGGGGGATGAAAATTGATTAACCGGACATTTTATTCACTGCACTTTGCCGCACACGGCGCATACATATTTCGAATTATTCACACTTCACACACATTGATCCGAAAAGATAACTTGCATAACCACAGGCTCGTCTCGTTAGTTGTCACCTCAGAAAGGTCGCCGTTCTTTTAAAATTCTGAATAAAACTTCAAACTGCGCAATGTATGTGCTAATTGTATGACTATGTATATAGTTTTATTTCATCAGTGACACTTTTTAGAGTACAAAAGCCTAACATTTTTCATTCAGCAGCATTTTTTAATTTAAATTCTAGAACACGGTTTGTTAATTTAAAAAGATTGTTTTTTTAAATTCCTCACGGTTTAATTTTCCATGAAATTCGTTAATCGTTGTAATATTTAAATTTCAACAATGTGTCAAATTGCTTTCAAATAACAGTACAAAGAAACCCGTTCTCCAAAGCTTACACATTATTATTCTGTATCGTACATTCGTACTTTTGTGCTTTTTATATATATTTTTAAAACTTTTCTCTGACCTATACTTCAATTTCCTTCTTATTTAAGTGTGTATCGTTATAAATCCATTTCTTTATGACTAAAAAATTGACTCACGTTTAGCTTATACATGTACATGTGTAAATTACAATCGTATCCCATTTTCTATTATTTAAAAATAAAAATTTACCCAAAACAGCCTTTACTGTATTTCATTGGTCTCAAAATGAAATCTAATTTTAACACGGTTTAAATTAATCAAAAATTAACGGTCTAATAGAAACTAACTAATAATTATAATATTATAAATATAAACATTATACAACAATATTTCATTTTCTATAAGATGACTTGGTGTATTTTTTTATTATTTTTACTTGTAACACTTTAAATCAGCAAGTATCGTCCCATTTATTTTTATAGCAACAGTAATAATTTAACTAAGAACACTAATAATTAGTTCATTACTTAAAAAAAGACAATTTTTAATTGTGAAACTTTTTACAATGTTTTATTATTACACTTTTTCGATATACTTTTTTAACCAGTATTAGTCATATTTTATTTTTACTTTTACTACTACTACGCAAACATATAATTTTATTTTCATCTTTATCAACTTTCACTTATAGAATCATTCTTGTAATTTTATCATTCTTATTGATTTTTCATTAAAAGTTACTACAATAATTTGAATTCGAGAAATTTGAATACTATGTGAACATCAATCAACACTCCTCCATTTATCGTTTCCGTCATTGTAGGTAATTGTATATTTTGATAGTAATTACTAAAGTTATAAAATTAAAGTCCTAGTAAAAATTAAAATATACTTTGATATAATAAGTACTATACCAATATTGAACCATTTTCTTACCAAAATCTACAACAATAATGTACAACAGTTCTAAAATAAAAATGACCATTAACTATTATGCTACCAACGCGCATTTGCTCTTTTTATACCAATAACTATACCAATAGTAGGTATATGATTTTTTAATTTTTATTCTTCTAGCAACTATACAAATTAATTTATAAAATAACAAGAGTGTAAAATATATCACGTTACGTATACACAGTTAGATGTTTTAAATAACATTTTGCATTTATAGATCATATTTTAACGAATAATATATGTGTGTATTAGAGATCACAGCTTAAATATTTTATTTTATGTATCATTCAAAGTATGCGTGATTTCCGAATATTTCCTAGTCCATTAAAAATACTATTGCAGTAATGAAACACTGACGAAAGTAAACCAATTCAAAGCTAATAGATTTATAAGTAATGGATTTCATGAACATAAAATATAATAGGTATGCTGGATTAATCCTACCTGCCGGCAAAATGCAAGAACAATGATATCTTTCAAGCATATAACTATTTTCCTTTTTACTGTTGATTTGTGAGGATTTATAATATATATATATATGAAATTCGTATTCGTCTTTCAAGATTTCTACAAATGAAAAAAAAAAACTACAATCACTTAAATCTTTGTTATTTGTATTAAAGTGCTGTAAACAACTGTATGTTCTTAAAAACACATTAAATAAAATGTACTTAATAATAACGTAACGTTTTCAGTTTTTTACCTCGTTTTCTAAAATACGGATTTAAGTCAAAAAAAATATATATTATGTATGTCCTGTTTCTCGATTCGTATTTTTCAACAAAATAATCATTTAAATAAAACCCTTTTGATCTGATCCCAACCAACTCTAAAACAAACTTAAATCCATTTGTCTCTCCGAATCTCATTAGTTATCTTCATTTGGGTTTTGTTGAGTGACTTGATTCGATTTCGAAACACTCCATTGCGGGATGTGATGTTGACATATAAATTATGTTAAATTTAATTTTTTCAATAAAATAAAACACAAATGAACATTTTTTAAGCCGTCATTATCAACACAGTGAAATGTGTTGTGATTACTTTTCATCTTATTTACATTTACCTGTATTTTTTAGTCATTATTTTAACTTTTCGATATTCTCGTATAAGACAACTTATACAACGTACCTATGTAATTTATTATTTTATTTTACATTTTTAAAACCTCGTAATTTCATTGCATCCTTATTCGTCATTTGGTTTTTACTAATTACATGTTATAATTTATTCTAGAAAAAGACAGATTTAAGCCTCATCCTCCACCCAAGCCATCCGCTATACCAGGACAATACGATGAAAGACACTTATACAGTGGTTAGTCAATATAAATATATATCAGAAATAAGATAAAGATAAGCTTAAACGATAAATAATTGTTATTGTCATTCCAACATTTCAGATCTACAGCTGACGCCAGAAATGTACAATCAACTCAGAGTTCTGCAGAAAAAAGCAAAAGACTTGCGGCAAGAAGCCCGGAACCTAAGAAGAATGTCTCAAGCACAAGCCCACTCCATTCGCGAAACTATCAAAGACACGTTCATAAAAATAAGGTAAATTTAACTTGTTATTTTATAATATATATAAATATCCGAAAAATTATGGTAAATTAAAATATTCTTAACACGGTGTGTAATGTGTATACAGAGTGATCCATTTAACAAAATACATTTATTTTTTCAGAAAATACTAACGTTTTAATAATATTTCCTTTACATAATTTATGTCATTATAAAACAACAATTTAAAAAAAAATATATATTTTTAACTATTCTTTAAGTGTGTTACTCTTTTGAATAACAACATACATTTTTAATTTTATATTCCAATCTATAAAAATCAAATTTCTAACAATTAGTTTATTTTTTAGACAAATTTCATGACTTAATTTACTTATAGCTCATAAGCCAAAATCACTCATCCAAAATTCGATTTTTATGGTATTTTTATTGTAAAAGTCATAACGATAAAAAATTTAATTGTTTTAAGAAATTGTTTTTGCCGACTTAAAATTATGTAAAAGAAAATATTTTCAAAAACGTTAGTTTTAGAAATAACGAATGTCTTACATTTAAAGGATTACTCGGCTTATACATGTATAATATGTTATTATGTACACGCATATGTATAATTATTGGAATAAAAATATCCCCGAGCTGAGTAGTTGAATGTTATCTTTCGAAAACGTTCCAAGCCGATTTCAAGCAGTCGCCGTCGTATACTTATTATATTCTCTTACGATCGCATTGCTAACGCTTATAGTATGTACACTTACCACATGATATTATTATATTATGTTGTATCAAATTCAAACATTTATATATTATTTTTCATTTATCATACTAAAATATATCCGTTGCCCGTTGGTGAAAATAATGTTTTTCAAAGAAAAAATATAAACAGTCACGAAATACTTGGGGGTTTAATCGTTTATGTACCTACTTAATATAGTGTTATTTTACGACGAACGATTAGCGAACTCGTGAAGATTTTTGTCAGCCCACGCATGGGCATAATGTATACCTATATAATATTATAATATACGTACATAATAAAGATCGTGCTGAATAACGTTGTGTTGTATATATCTAGAACGTTGATCGCTTCCGGCGCCGACCAGGCGTGGAGCGAATCCGGATCGAAGGAAAGGGCAAACGTGGACCGAGAAGAGGACATTTACAGGCAGGAGATTATCAGGCTGGAAACGGACTTGACGTAAGTGTGACAATAACGCTATGATGGTTTAACAAAATATATCGTATTGTGTTGCATAACGCCCAGCAACATCACACATTAAGCATCATTATTATTATATTCATTTACGGTATATTATAATACCGGGTGATCCATTAACCGTAAAACACTTTACACCAAACACTTTTTTTATTGTTAAATCGTTAAAAGGACATTTTTCTAAAGATCTTTATTTTTAACAATATAATTGTTAAAAAAAATTAATGAAACATTAGTTTTTAATTCCTTATTTCAAGAACAAAGTATTTTTTTAATAAATAAAAATCAAATTTTGAATGAGTAATTTATGTGTTATGACTTATGAGTATTTAAAGTTTAGATTAACGGATTGAAGTGGTACATGGGTGCCCCGCCAAATGTTAGTCTACTACGCCGTTTGACTAAATTTAAAACCGTTATAACTAATAAACTATTCAACCGAAAATTGATTTTTATAGATCGAAATACATCACATAGATTTATACATCAGAATATGAATAAAAATTTAAATTTAAATTTCTTTATTCAAAAGATTAAAAACTTAAAAAATTATAATGATAAAAAAAAATTATGTTTTATTTTTTTAAAATAGTGAGTTGCATTAAATGGATCATCCCGTACATTATTTACATTATGTGACGACCACAGTCGGAAAACGAAAATATAATCCAAACAGTTAGTGATTCCTACGATAACTTAATTTTTCACACCACAACGATTTATTATAGTCGCGATGACGTTATACTGTTTGAAAATCTCCCATTAACAGTTTGCGAACATAATTTTTATAATTTTGCATATGTACATTGTACAATGTACCTACATACAACAATAAGTACGGTAATGACTACCTACTGTGGTACTCCGTTCACGCGGAAGTACCTAAGTATCGTTGTTTTCTTGCCGCGCCGGAAATCCCAAATATTATTTTATATACCTACTATAGTATACTATACACTAAGACTGACCTATTATGCTGCTCATTTACGATAACAACGATCATTATACTGCAGTATACATGTCGCAAAAATGTGTGTACTTTGATGATATTTAGACATTTATAATTATTCGTTTTGTCATGAATTTAAATATACAATATCTTTACCTTTCGTGCATACAAAATTATCCGCCAAGTATGCACATCACCATTTTTTTTTCAATTATACTGTTGTCAAAAATCAAAAATTTGGTATTTTATAATATATATATATGCATTAAACACCATTTTTTAAATTCTTGACATTTTTTATACTACACAAAGAGTGTTCGGTGGAGATACAAAGATCAGTTATTCAAATTACAACCAACTTTTTTTTCTTTATGAAAATGTTGACGTATCAAAATCAAAATTTTAATTAATAGTTTTTGAGTTATAGTAACTTGATAATAACTTTACGTACCTACTAAGTATCCATAATAATATTATAGTTGTGACGATTTGTTTACAATGTTTTCTAATGAATTATGAATAATGAAAATGGTATGGTGATTTGTAAACCTAAGTAATTAATATTAAACTATCAACATTTATAACTGAAAAATGTTCTAAATATGATGAGTAGGTATAATATTACATCGACTTTTTATGTTTTTTATTTTACCGCTTTTAAAAACCACTGTCCTTACTAAAAACATTCTAATAAAGTAATAACAAAAATACTACTCATTTAAATTATGTAATGTTTAAAAAAAATTATCCACTAAACAGTAAAATATAAGAGTTCTTGTTTGAAAAACAGAAATTTGTATCACCACAGGGCCTTCTTCCTTAATCAGTACAAAAAATATCATGAATTCGAAAATATTTTCTTTGATTAATTTAGAATATGAATTGGTTTTATTGTTAATAAATTCAAAAAATAGAGATAGACATGATTGCGGTGTATCGCCCTACTGTAATATTATTTTAATTATATTATTGTGGTGCGCCAATTTAATTTTATATGACTTGGTCATTTTACCACGTACACTGTATATTTGATACCACATGCCTGTGTGTAATATTATAACAGTTCTCGCGGGGAATAATAAATAGGATCCATGGTACTGTACACTACGTTCGCGCGTATGTGTGTATAATAAGTCTATAATTCGGCGATCGATCGAACGTGTTCGGAATGCATCGTTCTCGGTTGTCGAATTTTTCTATAATGGACGTTGTTGTTTTTATCGTATGTGTTGGCGCAGCGAGCTCGAGAGCACAGTGGAAGAACTACGAGGGAACGTCATTAACAAGAAGTCCAGAGTAAACATGTCGGACGTGGAAAACATGGCGCTTGTGCTCAGCAAATCCAGGTACGATATTATCCAAAATATATATCACGACTGACGAGAGTAGTATTTCGTATACAGGCCAAAATCATTACGACGTAACGTTCTCCTTCCACAGTTCCGTCACTGCCACACCTATCCCGAAAACGAATCCCGTTCGCAACGTATTATAGAAATCTAATGCGAACACTAATTTATCTTTACTCTTTTTCATCCACCCCCGCCCACCCTACGGGCAATTACTTTTTGATACACTTTCTTCTGAACGTCAATTTTTCATTAATATATCACACTGTTGTATTACGTCTTGAACTATACGCAATGTCGCAATGTATATTATACGTATACAATTTATTATCATTTATTATTCATCTCAGTTTTGTTATTTGTGTTCTTAGCAAAACGGTTGCCGAATTGAAATTGAGATTCCCGAGTTTACAAGAGTCAATTCGTGCAGTATTGACGAAGGAAATGGATAGAGCGGTTACCGAGGAAAAGTAATTGACTGATACAATATTAATAACGTGTACCTAATGTAATAATGCAAGTTTTCGTCTTCTACTATATATTTATATATATATATTAGGTTTCTTAAAGAAGAGCCCGATCGCCTAGAAAGCGCACTCAAACGGTGTAAAAAATTAACCGGAACGCTTGTTACACTTAAGAGGTAAATAATTATAGTAATGATAATAATTATACTTATTTTAAAATATTCTAAAAATATATTATATTTTATGTTATAACTTATAATTATTATTTTACGTATTGAAACAAATTTGCTAAACGCCTATATTATGATTATAGTATACTTCTTTCAGTTGCATATATAATTGAAAAATATTGTATGCATATAAATCGTTAATATTGTTAAAAGCTTCGAGAAAATTAAAAATTTTTTTCTCGACATACCTAGTACCACCATTACGGTTATAGATTTTACTGTAAAAACCGAATACATTTTAACACGAGTAAACATTTTTTTTTTTGGTATACAGTATACACACTGAGTTTTTATTCAAACATCAATGTACAATGTATAAACATAATAATTCGTTATAGCTTTATATCTTTATTTTAAATAATATTCCCTTCATCGACAATATTTTGCAAATTTTTTACGTTCGTAATCGTAACTGTATTACTAAACATAATGAATTGGTTTACGTCATTCTGTAGAGAAAATAAGTATTTGAAAAATTCCAGTAACAGCAATTTGTTCAAAAGTCAATTTTTACATAATATAATAAAATGATTATTTATTTCTAATCGACGCGGTATTAATGTTTTTCAGGCTCGCTTCCGTTCAGGAACAACGTCTGCCCGACGCCAGACTGTCGCCCACCAACGAAGACACTCCGCCGATCACGCCTACGTCGTCCGCCAAGGTATTACATCGGTGACACTGTTTCTTTATATCGACAACTGTCGAATATATTTTTCGATTTTTCTTTATTGTTAGGCTGGAAAAAATAACGACATTATTATCGTTCTGTGAGAAGGGTCCTCTTGTCATAATATATTATATAGTTTTCATATTCGTATTTTCAACCCGCAAGTTTTGCCGGACTTGCGGAGTTTTACAGAAACATATAGCTTTGTTCTTTTTTTTTATTTTTATTATTATTATTATTCAATAATTTATTGTTTTAGTTAAACTTGCTTTTTACGAAAACTTAGTTGATATTTATTTTACTGACGTGTGTATAACTAAACATAATATTATATATTTATTATTATAATGCATTTCCAATGTGTTTTAACGTTTATTTTGCATTTTATATTTTCGTAACGTAATTATTATTATACTATATTATATAATATATACATACATACTCAATATGCATTATCGTAAATGACTATTATATTTATATATCGCGGAACATATTTTATTAATAGAATTTTTAAATTATTACAAAAACTCTCCCAAAAAAAAGCTTTATAGATATTAATTTTTGTTTTTTATTTTTTGTGTTTTAAATCGGCTACCAGTTTGGTTGGCGTTGGAGTGCAAACTTCAAGGATGCGATTACTAGCCACGAGTAAATTTTTTGTTATTTCATTGTTTTATACAAGTCCAAAAATTTTCGAATCGTTGTACTTTTATGCTTATGAATTGATGTAATACTTTTTACTTTCATCTGCTTGACTCATTTTCATATTCATCCGAGTTTTATTAATATATTATATTTATTGATTTCACATTTTTATCATATTTTATTGTTTTGTTAATTTTTGATTATTATTATTATTATTATTATCCCATATTTTATTCATCAACATTATTTCCGTGAAATGTTTTGGTTTTATTTTGTTTTTAGCTCGTATTTACTGACGGTGCATGCTTCACTCGTTAGATTTTTATATTGGAATACATGACCGTGGTTCAGGTAAACGGTTCAGTATGACAATATTTCGTTGTTAATTATTGTGGTTTTATTTTTCTATATATTTTCTAATCTATTATAATATGTCGACACACACACACATATATATATATATATTGTTTCAACCCATCCTCTATTTTTATATTATATTATAATTATATAATATCTTGGCACCCGCAGAGTTTTTTATTCTCATTCTTCCTATATAATAATATAATACCTACCCGATGACTTGTTTGCATGGATTTTTTTTTAGAAGACATTTTTATTATGTACACTAAAATGCGAGATCGTCGTACAATTATTATTATTATTTTTATTTTCTATCACAATTTTTATAGTTATTGTTTTACCTTGGTCTCGCTCGCATAGACGTCACAGACACACATTAATTCAAATTACTCGCGAAAAACCACAGACCTCTTTATTCTTTTTGATATTTTTTTTCTTAATTACCCTCACACCGTACGACATATTATTATTAATATCGTTTTAATTATCGTACAAAAAGAAGTTAATTTCACATTGGAAATGTTTATTTTTGTAAATATATTGTTTTTTTTTCTAATATCTTGTTTAACTGTAGTGCTTTTAATTAAATACAACAAAAACAAATGTATAATGTCGGTCCTACGCGATAATAATATATTATAAATGTATTATTATTATTATTATTATTATTATTATTATGTATTGTACACCACCTATATAATATTACTTCCTGTTTTTATTCTTGCCTTTCTAATACACTTGAATTGCAATTTTTTACTTGTTGTACACAAACTTTATTTGGTTTGTTGTTGATTTTTTTTTTTTTTTGTTTTTTATAATTATTATTTAGTTTGCGTGTGTTCTTTTTTTTTAAATATAGTGTGTGAATAATGCCTGCACAGATAATGTAGATTGTGAGCAAGTATTGTAATGTATATTCTGCCGCAGACGTCCATTGCAAATTAACTTGTCATGTTTCAAATCAAATAGACTTTTGGTAAATACCGAATTAATTTTTATTTTTCTATTACAATGTGATTTCAAAAAATACTAAACCTATTTAATTACTAACTCGAAACATTCTAACCGTCGTTGTAGAAAGAAAATTATGATGTATAACAAAAACACTAATCAAATTATATAATATTTCATGCCTTAACGATAATTATTATACTAATACAGAATTAAATTTCATTAATAGATGTAAACATACAATTGCGTATACTTAATATGTAATATCAGACCGATTAATAAATTGAGGCTTCCAACATATTATGAGCTTATGCGTAGGACTATATAATATTGCCTCGATTTTCGTGGCCAAATCTAAATTATGTCTAATTATTACAATCCACATATGGCTTACACTAATACTTACATACTTACTGTAGTTAATTAAAAATTGTTAAATTAATATGTACTTATTGGCTGTTGCATGCTTCAACTTCGGTTGAAACGTTATATCGATTTACTATTATAAAAAACACTCGAGCGGACGAATATTTTACCAGTGGTTTATTTGTGACAATTTTAAAGTCCATTTTGGGATGGGAATTGTTGAAATGAACACTAGACCAACGTTCAACACAGTTTCATCATTTCTAAATAATCGATACTATAAATAACGAAAAAACCGATAAATCTCTTAAAACGCACTCTTAAATGTACGTCCGTTCGGAAAGGTTTTATAATTACATGTGCTTTCAAAGTTTAGCATTTATTAAATATATTAATTTTGTGCACACACGCTAATATAATAATGCTTATCTACTACACAAATGTAATTAATATTTAAATTATAGCTTAGACGTAGATTGTATGTTTGAGCACAATTAATCAATATATATTTATAATAAGAGAATTTTATGTGATGGCTGTCTTTCAATCGTTTGGAGAAAAAGAGATTGCTTGTATAAAATATTATGACCTCTAACTCGTCACGATTGGCGTAACAAAAATTATTATTCGTACCAACTCGAATTTCGATTAAAATATTAATTTAGCCCTTCTACGAGTTAATAAACAATTTAATTCCATGCACCTACCGACTTACGGCGAGTAAACTTGTTACTGATTAATTGAGTAATTATATATGTATATACTCAGAGTCATTCGATAACGTTTTCGTTTAAAATGTAATTTCCCTTTAGGTCCATATACGATCCCTACCGTATGTTCAACGCTCGTCAGCGAAAACAAAATAAACAAATTGATAAAAGACTATATATACTCTTGAAACGATTGAGTATAATCTTTCGTTTCAACTTGCCTAATAATTAATACATAGGGAATTGCAATCAACTGTTTTGACGAAAACAAAACCTAAAATAAAACATCTCTTATTTTATCGTTATATTGCTATAAGAAAAACGCATGTACAGTGGTGTACACTTTACACTGTACACATTCGCTTAAATTAACAGTTTCCTGTGTACTTTTACAGAGCAGATGACCTTAATTGAAATCAATTATGCATACGCGAACGAAATTTTGTAAAAAAAATTTTTTTGGTTAAAGTTTATAATGCACTGTGTGCATAACTTCCCGTAATTAAAAAAAATCTCTTTCACACATAATTGTATAAATATATATATCCCTCTCGCGCAAGTTACACGTGTCTATACAGACACTAATAATATGTTTAATGTAATAGGTATCGTAAGGAATATTCTATAAAAACAATACACAATGTACCAATTATAATATTTAATGTTGTTCATAAATTGTTATAGGTGCGTTTATCGCCACTATTATTTTACTTAATTAAATTAATTTTTAAAAATTCGCCTAATTATACCACTACACTATAATTAATTGAATTAATCGAGTTTTCTATTAACAAAATATAGAATAGTCGCGCGTTAGGTTAGACCAGGTTAATTTTCTATTAACGTGCACAATAATCTTAGGTCGTTATAATTAAATTATTCAACAAATAATATTTATGTATTATATAATATGAGAATAACAAAAACCGCAAAGTCTGAGTGCTTAAAAAGAATTGATGAAAAAAAATTTAGGTTAATACACTAATCGTGAAAAACTTTTCTCTGGTAATAAATGAACTAATAAGAAATAACTATGAAAAAAACCATCAACCTTCTACCGTTATTATTTCGTTAAAAAAATTTAACTGTACGACTTTTTTTCATTTTAACTTCAACTTAATATATTTTTTAACCTAATTATAATAATATAAAGTATAAGTAATATCCCCTTTTTTTTTAATTGCTATAAAACCCACAGACACAAAATTTTTCACACAATTCTTACGCTCGATAACGACTTAATTTGTAGGAACCTCCGCCTTATACTCTATTGTGCCTCTATAGTAAAATTAAATCTGTAAAAAAAAAAAATGTATTTTACAACAAAATAATAATAACAATACGTTGCCTATTAATATCATTTATAGAACAAAATTCAATTTAAAAAAATAAATAATTAAAACATAGACAATTTAACCATCGCTTAAATATAACTATAATGAATGCCTACAGCTTATTTTAGAGAGAAAACTCATCCAGACGACCCGAATAAATTATTATGGCCCGCGAAACAAAACATTTTTAAAAACATTTATTTATTTATGTATAATCACGTACACTTAATTAGATTTCCAGTAATATATTTTTTTACGACTCCGAGGGATAAATAAAAACATATTTAATATAATATGCGCGATGTTCACGTAAAAACAACGCTTACGCCTTTCGAATAGATCAACGATCACGCGCTTAACCGCAGGATGATAAACGAGACGGATACGTTTGATATTTTGTACACCAATCGTTTTATGACTTGGAATAATAATATACATTGGATACAAATATATATTCAACCTTAAAACTTGGCCTACATCACATAAGTAATTGATTGAAAGACAGTTTCTCGCTCCCTACGACAAATCGAATCGTTCGGAAATACAAAAATAACACGTAATCACCACGACGTGTCAACACGTAAAGAGGACTCCTAGTCGATCTACATAATAATACAGGTGCCATTAATCTTAATCTACGATGGTAGCCGTCAATTATCTAATGATCTGCATAGGTCGGTTCGGGTCCTCTTTACGAAACGATCTACAGGATATTCTTCGAAATGATTCATCCGATTTCAAATGCTTAAAGTATTTTTAATTTTTTCGTTTAGAGTACCTAATATAATATAATGCATTAAAAAAAAAAAAAAAAAAAATTATTTCAAATTTATTTTATGGTTCTTATATATTTTCTATGTGTCTTCCCTTGGTCACGCGAACGACATCAACACTAATATAATAGTCACGACTAAAATTCATGTTATGTATAATACGTTATGCGATTGACTCCACCATCTTTTTTTGTACTCGATGATAACGTAGTGTGACAATCTTTAACAGATTATCTCCAAATATATAAGTATAGTCACGTGGCCTAAGATCGTGTGAAACCAAATACAAATAGCATCGGATGATTCGTTTTAGATTATTCCCGTATAATCGTAATCCTGATAAACGGAATTTATATAATGATATTTAATAATATAGCCTACGATATTATTATTTATATCGATTTTGTACGTGTGCAAAAGTGCGTTGCGGTCAACCGAGTGTTTATTAAAATCGGTTTTCGTCTGATTTTCATAGGGGAGTGTCGCTGGACAGGGGAGTGTCGTGGACCAGACCGGAACCGGAACCAACGACGGCAGCGGTGGTGCTGGAAAGCGCGAACCAACAGGTGCGGAGAACGCACTCGACACTCTGCTAGACGAACTCCAGACGACTCCGACGGTGGCGGCGGCGGCAGCGGCATCAGTGAAGTCAGTGGCGGCGGCGGCAGCGGCATCAGTGAAGTCAGTGGCGGCGGTAGCGACGGCGTCAGTGGAATCAGTGGCGGCGACGGAACCGACGACAGTGGCGGCAACAGAGGCGGTGGAACCGACGACGGTCACCGGTCCAACGATCCCGGTCGCTCCTAAACCGGTGTTGCGGCGTCTAAGCAGCACGTCTTCGGAGGCGGGTGGCAAACCGCCCGTGCCGGAACGGACGCCCGACCTGCAGAACAAGCGGATGCCCCCGCCGCCGCCGCCACGTACCAGTTCAAAGTCACCGGTGGCGTCACCGACCACGGCCGGTGGAAGTGCGGTGGGGGTCCCCACGTCGTCGCCCAGGGGCTCGGTGTCGTCGTCGTCGGCCGGCGGCAGCCCGCCCAGCCGGAAGGGTTCGCTGACCACCGTGGTGGCTCTCGGCGGTTTCGGCAAACCGCCGATGCCCGAACCACCGGTGGTGACCGCACAACCGCCGACAGTGGCCGCGCCGGCCACCACCACCAGACAGGAACAGTTGGAACAGCGGCACCAGGAACTGTTGAAGAAGCAAAAGGCGCTGCAGGAACAGTACACGCGGCTGCAGCAGTTGCAACGGTCGCAGCCGCCGCCCGACCTGCTCCAGCTCAAGAAGACGGGCAGCGAGGGCAACCTGCTGTTGAAAATGGGGCTGTCCATGAGCGCGGCCACCCCCATATCGGGTTCGCTCACTCAACTGGCCGCCGCCGTCGCCACCGGCACCGGGGCCGACGACGACGCCGAAAAACAACGGTCGACCGGAAACAACAAGGCCGCCGCCGCCGCCGCCGCTGCCGCCGCCGCCTCGTCGGCGACGATGACCGTCAACAAAGTGTACGAGACGGACATCATATGACCCATGACCGACGTCTAAAACGTGTTACAGCAAATCTGAGCCAGTCGGTTGTGAGTTATATTATTATTGTTGTTGTTGTTGTTGCTGTTGCTGTTTGTAATATAATACATATATACAAAATGTTTTTGTTGTGTCCGCCGTCACCGTCGCCACTGCCACTACTGCCACTGCATTCGCCGCCGGATTTCCGACACTACAATCCCGTCTTCTCTGTCTTCACGCCGCCGTTTTTACTCTCGTAATAATGTTTTATATTTACTTTTATTATATTTATTTTTAAGTGTCGGGTGGGGTGACTTGACGAAAATAGTTAGCGAGCGATCTGAACACTACCGTAATATACATATACACACAAATAAACTTTACTACTTTCGAACACGAAAAACAACGACTAACCGAGTCTCGGAAACCGTTTTCTCTTGACCGATTCAAATACGAATTCAACATTTAAAGCAAAAACGATAAAATCACTTAAACAAAAAAAAAAAAAAATGCAACTATGTAACGCGCGTGTACAAGCATTACGTCATAATACCGCCTTCCGACTAGTTTTTTATTTTACTAACGATAGCGATGACATTTATCCGACATTAAATATCAAATGAAATAATATACCTGTATAATATTATGTATCGAAAAGCAGACGACGTGTTCTCCGTTTGTGGATTGTCTTGAATCGGAAAAAATGTAAATGTACTGTTTGGCTTTTAGTCAGCTCACATGCTCAATAACCCTGTATATATTATACGCAATGTATATATAGTAATAACATTTATTTATCGATTCGTTTAATATGCATATTATATAGAATATTATTGCGTGAATACCGTTCCAATCCAACGAGAATCGCTATTATTCTCGTTAGTAATCCGCGAAAACGTAACATTGCGTGGCTGTTGTCTTTACGTTCGAATTATACATGACAGTCAATATATACAATATATCAAAATATAGCCTGTAGTCAAACGCCGCTCGTAAAGCGTACAGGAGGTGCTCTCATAATGCGTATCTACTATCTATATAATATTGAATATTTATGAGTGTATACTCGAACTGTGTAATATAATATTATTATCCTATACATATATCGATTTCTGCGGACCACGAACAGTCGAACGAGAATTATTTTATTTCTACTCTACATCACTCTATTATTATTTATTCATCACCACTCAAAACGTGTTCGAATATGATTCGAACATAAATTTATGATTTTTTTTTTTTAATTATTTATTTTTTTTTTCGAACATGACGTTTAAAAAGTACCAATAATAATTATTTTAATAATTCATTGACTCTACAACTGAACGTGAATGTTAATTTTTTGTTTTATTTATCACTTTTTTTTCGGCAAAATTCGTTCCTAAATTATTTATATCGTTAATTTTTTTATTACTGTTGTTGTTATTATACTACACAGTCTCCACGTCGTGACGCGTGGCGCCGATCGAAAATCGAAATTTCTCAGACAAGGGAATCGCGCGTCGATCGTCTACTTTACGCTATTAAAAAATATATAATCGATCAACGATATCAATATCACGACGTATTACTGGCAGTAATTTACTGCTAGTCCGACTTTAATTATATAACCCGAGTAGCATACGTATAAGACGTCGTCCTGAATAATTTACTAAAACCGTTGTATAGGTAACCGACAAAATTCGCGTTTTCGATTCCACTCGCGTCGACCATCATACACTCGTGTTCGTTTTTAATTTTCTACAAACTATTTTATCGCCGTAAACGGTTCGGTAAACGAACTCAACATTCGATTCGATAAGTTACGATTTATGTACAACGTGTCGTCAGTCGATATTTTTGGCGAATTCTTTAATGTTTTCGGATAGGACGCCGTGATAACTTGAGTTTTTCCACTTTACGCAATTTAATACGTATAACCCATTTAATATAACGCCTTTAATAATCAATACACATGGTTCTTAATTTATGTGTCCATTTCAAAGTTATAACCGCCGCCGACTTAGAGTAACGGGTACGTTATATTGACGTTGACTGGTATATTTTTCTCTGGGTACTTTTGGGAATCGATAAAAAAAAAAAGATAATTTTTATGACAACTAGTACGTGCCCTTAAATTTCACTAGTGCGAAAGGTACTTGGCTGTAGATATTGACGACCCGACCTGCGGTCGATTTATACACACCCTACTACAACCGTCGTACTGAACGCGTCCTGTTAAAAAAATGCTACTTACAGATTATTCGTGAATAATAATTGAACATAATATAAATAAAATATAATATTTTATCGGATCATCGTTAAACATGACTGCAAAAAAACAAATGGGGGAAATTGGAACGACAAACTCCCGGTCTACATGCCTAAATGTTGAAGCTATAATAATTGTCCTAGTCTGTGATCGGCGATCACACATATATCGTATAAATTCAAGTATTTAAAAGTGCACCCGAATTTTCGTATTCGAAATCGCTTTCTATTCCGGACCGATTTCTTACGCTCGTAGAACTTAACACGTTTTCCGATGTAAGTCTATCGTACTCGTTCGCAATGAGGAACGTTACAAATTTCACGATATTCAAACAGTCTCGGAGATAACGATTTCTCGTTTTCAAATCACACACACACACACACACACACAAACATACTCACGCACATTTAGTCGAACAAATATTACACACCACTTATTTTATTACGAGCGTATCCGTACGCGTTTTTGTCATTTTTGTATATTTTGTTTAAATGTCATATTGTAATATATATATATATATATATATTAATATTAATCGCATACCCTATGTGTACAATAGTTGTTGGGCATTTCTTATTGCGAAATTTATCGCCTACACATTGCTCAATAATGCGCGTTTATCACGCCGCTGTATGGCGATAAAGCTGTGCGGAATTCAATATTTTCTAAAATGAAAAAAAAAATGTCTAAACTCGAGGTGCGTGCCGTCAAAATAACCGCTTAGTCCGACAAAACTATATAAGTTGCGTAGTTTTGTGGGGCACAGCTGTTGTCGGTTTCGAAATTAATTATCAAAATCCCAGTGACGCAAACAAATGAGTTATGTGCGCGCGCCTTCCTCCCCCTCAACCCCCCCCCTCGGTAACATAATACTGCTGACGACTTGTCAGTGGGTTTACACAGACAACTTCGTTTCAAAATATCGTATTATAATTCAATACCGTTTGTAATAGATGTAGGTCTATAAAGGGTTTCCCCCGAGTAAAACAAGACTTGATCTTTCTGGTCTAAGCCGTACGTCCGTTCTGACGCTATTATATATTATGTTCCTCAATTTAACTGTACTTAGGTATAATGATTATATTATGTGCCTATACCTTATAGAGATAAACATAATATGATTTATAATTATATCAATTGTATATTTACACGATGCAATATTCAGAGCCTGATTTACCAAATATATAGCCCAGGACAAAATAAAAAATTAATTTTTATTTCAACAAAATAATGATATATTAGTATATAACATTACATAGTTAGTGATAGTCACCGATGATGGACCCCTTGGCTACATGGGCCCAGGACAAATGTCTATTTTGTGTATATACGCGGTGGGGCGCTAAAACGGCCAATTTTCAAAAGCTCAATTAGGTACAAAATTAAAAAAAAAACTATAATGAGAATGAATTATTAATATATCAGACTGGAGTACGTAACATGACGACCTATTATTAAAAAAAAAAAAAAATTACTTCCATGACCACCATCTCTTCTATTATTCTCGTACCTACTACCTGGAACATGCCGTCAAATTCGAAACCGAATTTTGTAAAACGATTATTTATCGCAAAAGCACATTGTTTATCATTATAGATGTCTATTGAACGGCGTATTGTTGCTTAATTAATAATACTTAACACACCTCAAACACTATATCGAGAAAACCTAGTTTTAAAATCGGCCTTTTCACTGCCCCGCTCATCTGTATACAACATGTAATCATAACACTGTGGGTATGAATTGGCCAGTTATTATGTCTAATTATTATAATTATTATTACACGTCTGAATTACCTTTATGTCTTTACGCGTACATTGAGCAAATAATATCGTTTCATCGACGATTTGTATATTCAGCACACACACACACACACACACACATACATGTTATTTTAAGTCATTATATATTATTACATATTTAAATATTTTATAATACGATAATTATTAATGTATTTGATTTGTATTTATTTCGATTTATTTATTTTATAACTATTATTATTATTATTGGTGTAATATATAAATTACCCATCTATATTACGTGTATTTATTATTATATTTGGTCGTTGTGCGATTTTTTTTATGCGTTATTATATACATATAGAAATTATTATTATTATTATTATTAAAAAAAAAACAAAATTATACAATCACTGTTTACATGTACATTTTAAGCATTACTATTTAAAACATAAATAAATTTACTATTATTTACGAACGCGAAGATCGGCTGAGCGGCCATTATGCAAATAATGAAATTTTACGCCACTGCGAGTTGTAAATTATATATACAATATACATATACAATTATAATTATTTATTATATTTATTATTATTATTATTATTATTATTCTTAATAAAAATATCTACATATTGTTTGAATTACACTGCGTCTTTTTTTATATTATAGAATAAAGATTTAATTGAGATGTCGGAGTATCACTCGGGAGTATACATCATAAATATAATAATTTAACGTGTATTTACAGTATATATTAATTGATATTAATTATTTAATTGTGATATTTTTTAATTGGAACAACTGATTTGAGGAACTTTGTTTATTATGTTTTCAAACTTTTACTCAAAAACAACATATTCCATTGGCATTGACAACTATATCATGACTAATAACTCGATTAAAATATGTATTTCAACCCCAAATATTTTCATACTATTTTAATGTTTAAGTATACGGTCATAGTGATTACTTTTATATTAGTAAGAGTCAGTGGCGTACCAACGAGGGGTTAGAGGTTTAACCTCCCCCCCCCAGAAGTGAAATATGTAGGTATAATTCTTTTTTAGAATTACATTAATAAAACTGTATACATATTATACATAAATGGTAACCCCCCCATAAACGAATTCTGCATACGCCACTGGTAAGAGTGTAGAGTCAGTAACTCTTTGCAAAGAAAATGATAAATCAGACTAAAGCATAGTCATGAAATATGATGTAAAGAGTAGTTAGTCATTTGATATACAGGGTGATTCTTTTATCAAACAACACTCATTATTTAAAAAAGTATTGATTTTTTTCAAATTTGTAGATTTACGTAGTTCTAGAATTGTATAAGTTTTTAATATTTTTCACCCTTATATTTATTAGGCAAACAACTAGCAACTTTTGATTTTCAAATAGTAAACCTATACTTAAAATTTAATAAATGAATAAAGCTATTTTTTTTATTAATTTTCGCGTTCAAATTTTCATTTTTCGTTAATCTATTGATGAGATATTGCTCCTCAAAATTGGGTGGTTTTGGTAGGTAGTTATTATTATGTGTAAATGTGTTTGGTACTGCTACTGTTATACCTCTTCAGTTGTAGATACCGCAGCTATCAGGATTTTTAACATAAAATAACTAATAAATATCTAAATATCACATTTATGTATGATATTTATAATATTTCTATTGTTATGTCATATAGATATGGTACACAGAAATTAAATATAGAAGTGAATAATAAAATAATCCAGTTAAATATTGATTAATAAAATGTATTTTAAAAGTATTAATTATCATATTATACAATATTATTTTTTAAATATTAAGACTAATTCTAAAATACTAATATAAGCATATACATATTATTATACATAATACTATTAATAGGTACTAAATTGTATTACATGCATGCATCTAAGTATAGAGTGTTTAGGAAAATAACTAAACCGATTAGTAGAATCTCTCAACCTGACGACATTTTTATTTAATAAAACAAGGGTTTTCAATGCAAATAATCTTTTTTTAACAAATAAAATATTATTAGATTGTATTAGAAACAATTAATTGCGTGAAACTATTAGCAACGTGTATTATTCAAACATTCAACTAATTTTGTTTCAAACATTTCGTTAGTATTATTTTTTTTTTTTTTTTAATGTGTCACAGTCACGAATTTATAAAAACACGTACGATTTTTTTTTCAACTAATCAAGAAATGTATTTATTGTTCTGCAATAAATATATTAAAATCAATGTACAATTGCAAAGAGTGTACAAAAGTATATCACCGTCAGTGCTATAAGAAGTTTGTCAAAATAGAAAATGAGCAAAAATTAAAAGAAGAAATTGAACTGGTAAAAAAGTATTTTGAAAAAAAGATATCTTAATAACAAGGTATACACTATACAACTATACAAGGTAGGGGGTGTGTGCTGTACCTTCTCGTGGTCCCCCTATCAAGTAGTGTTGTTAATACGTGAGGCTCACTGCATCTTTTTGTAACCTTGCTCAACCATGTCAACAACACGAAGCCAAACTAAATTGATACTAACTTTGAAACCAATTGGACACTAGTCAACTAACTAAATGGTCCTCTTGGTTTTGATGGAACCCTCTCAGTTATGATGGTGCCCTTAATGTAATCACCGTAACCATTTCCCGTTGGTCACCTATTTGCTCCAGTCATCTCTGCTTAAAAGGCTTACCGTGAACAATTTAATGTCCGCGTGGATCAGAAATCACCAACGCTTGTTTTGAACCACCCAATCAAATGGTGAAATGTGACATGTTGTACCGTGGTGATGTTGTCCTCAAGGATGTCAATGCTGTCATGTTCCCAACCTTGCTCAACCATGTCAACAACACGAAGCCAAACCAAATTGATACCAACTTTGAAACCAGTTGAACACCTGTAGTCAACAAACTGAATGGTCCTCTTGGTTTTGATGGAACCAATGACAGCATTGACATCCTTGGGGACAACATCACCACGGTACAACATTCAACAAGCCATGTATTTTCCATGACATGGGTCACATTTCACCATTTGATTGGCTAGTTCAAAACAAGCGTTGGTGATTTCTGATACGCGCGGATAATAAATTGTTCATGGTAAACCTTTTCAGCAGAGATGACTGGAGCATAGGTGACCAACGGGAAATGGATACGGTAGTATGGGACCAAATTTGTCTGGAAATCAGTCAGATCGACATGAAGGGCACCATCATAACTAAGATAAGCAGTGATTAAAGAAACAATCTGGCCAATGAGACGATTTAAGTTAGTGTATATTGGACGTTCAATATCAAGATTACGGTGGCAAATGTCATAAATGGCCTCATTATCAACCATGAATGCAGTCACTGTGTTGAAGAATAGTGTAATATAATATATATATTATAAAGCTGAAGAGTTTATTTGTTTGTCTGAGCGCGCTAATCTCAAGAACTACTAAACCGATTTGGCTGAAAAACTATATAACATAAAATAATTAATAAATATCTATAAATATCATATTTCTATGTGGTATTTATAACATTTCTATTGCTATGTAATATGGTAGGTACATAGAAATTAAATATATGAGTGAATAATAAAATAATCCAGTTAAATATTGATTAAGTAACAAAATTTATTTTAAAATTATTAATTATTATATTATGTATATAGTAAAGATGAGTTTGATTCTAATTTGAGAATAGTGAAGATACTTTGATAATATCGAGTTGAGATGAGAATTATGGACATATAAATCACTAAATGTTTTAATACTCCTTAGAAAAAATATTTACGCAACTTTATTTACACAGAAAAGTAGATATTGCTGTCGCATAGGCCATAGATGATAGTGTGATACACACAAATTCAAAATATCACTTAGACGGTAGACACACAAATACCATTTCTTGTATAAGATTGAAAAATTATAGATACTGTTAGGCACATCAAAAAAATAAACACACGAAAATTTCAAATTATTTGTACAAAATTGCGCTAAGATTAGGTACTAAAACACTCGTTAAACTAGAAATTCTTATATTTTCTGCATTTTTATTTGTTAACCTTTTACATGGTTAAGTATCTTCGAACAAAAAAAGAAACATTTTCGATGTTGGTTAATAAATTTTAATACCATAAAAAATTAATTAATATTAAATATTTTTATCGTATTAATATATTAATTTAAAAATCATTATCAGAATGAGTAGGTATATATCGTAAAAACTACTTATGGTGTATTGTGTATTATATATTTTAATAAAATTAAAAATACCTAAACATCAACAAAAATATTAAAATAAAACGTTCTCCATGGACCATCAAATAACTATCTACAGTCTACACCCTACAAAGCCCTAGGAATCTATGAACTACCAGTTAAAAACTCCCTCAGGCCTCAATATACAATCAGTACCTAATATCGGTTAAAATATTGAATAGTGTTAATTGAGCCATTGAGGTAGAGGTACCTACTAAAATATACACAAAATCATACAAAATCTTAAAATTTTAAGGTAACTAACCAAAGTTGAACGCCAATCTGTCATGGTTTAAACACAGATACACAGTATACTGTATACACATGTATTAAATTATATCAATTTATTACTGTTTTGTTCTACAATTACCTCATCAAGTGATCACTACTGCCAAACCTCTTTTCTCCATTTCAATCACTTCACGTTTAAATACCACCTAAAAATATGAATATTCACCTTAAAACAGTTTTATATATTATTAGAGTTTATTAGATTATGTTAGGTTATGGTAACTTACAGACTAAAACTTAGTTTAAAGATAATTTTTATACTTAATGTCAAAAGGTAGCAAATAGGTACCTACCAACAAGGAGTAGATAGGCCAATCGGAAAATCGGGATTTTCCCAGTAGGACCCTATCCGTATTCTGTACCAAATTATGGGGTCCCCAGTTAAAACACGGTATTTTATATTTTAAATGTTATTACTTATATTAATAGGACTCAAATTTTAAAGCATAATAAACAAATGAAAAAGCACACGATTGTTTTAAAATAGAAAAATAGAAGTAAATTTATTTTTTTTTAAAAAAAGCAATAAAAAAAAAGCATGCTCAAAAATTAACATGAAGTAGATATAAAAATTACCTAATTAACATTAAAAAAAGGATTAACTAGGTACTGTGTATTTCTCTTGATTTGCAGTAGTGAAACTGCTGACTGTATTGTCCGACAGAATATTTAATATTTAACATAGAAAATAAACTCTTTACATCCACTGAAGTGATCGGTGCATACTTCATACAAGAGATTTCAAATTACAGCACTAAATCTTAAATTTTTAAATGGACAAACGATCAATATTGATATTAAAGGCATACTGACCGTATAGGTATTGCACAGTGCAATTTGCACTACTGCAGGCACAATATGTAGATTAAAAAATATATACGTTTAATAGGTACGTTTAATAAAAAAGCCGAAAACGAAAACAATAATAAAAATTTAGTCCACGTTCTGGGTTTTTACGTTTCTAATTAGGTAATTCAATTTTTTATTATTACTATAGACTATAGATCAGGGGTGGCCAGCGAGAAGAAGACTAGCGAGCCACAAAATGTATTAATAAATATGGAAGAGCCAGAAATGTAAAAAAAAAAGGTCATATTTATGTACTTTATTATAACATATAATACATAAATTCATATTAGAAATTTTTTTTATAAAAATGTTACTGTGCGAGCCGCTAAAGTCTATGTGGCGAGCCGCATGCGGCTCGCGAGACGCAGTTTGACCACCCCTGCTATAGATTATAGAACCTTGTATTTTATAACTTTTTGAGTTATTTATAGGAATGATAAAATTTCAGTTTTTATTTTTAGATTTTTTTCTATAAAAAATTATAGAATCAAAATTGTTGAAAATTCAATACAAAATTCCACACGAGTTATTTTTATATAATTATATGTATATACAAATATTAAAAATACATAAGCACATTTGTTTAAAAACATTTTTAGTTCAGATTTTGACAAAATGACTTATTTAAATGATAAATAATGATGTAATTACTTTGTTAATGTTCACTACCTATACAATGCATGTATAATATAATATAATTAAACCCATAGAAATATTATACTTTATTCATTATGGCCATCAGTAAATGTAGTATAAGTATCTACTTAGTCTTAGATTATTTTTAATACATATTAAGTACTTGTTTTGTTAATATGTAAAATATAATTAAAACTCTACTGTATCCCTAAAAATAATATTTTAAATATGTTGTTTTCTTTGGTACATTCAACCAAATACCCAATGAAAAATACTACTCATATATGTTTACCATGGTAAACATAAAGCAATACAAGTAACTGATAATTACACTTAACATTAACTTTCAACTTACAATTTTTTTAAACACAAACACACTTTGTATGTGATTAATAAATTAAAGCTTGTTCTGAAGTTCACCACATTTAATAAAAAATATATTATACTCTTATCAACAAAAAGGGTTTTTGACAAAACAATACATTTTTAACAATAACAGTACACTATATAAATATAAAAGTTTAAAAAAGGGAGTAACAATAATTATGTTTTACAATACAGAAGCTCACAAATATTTTTTTTAATTTTAAGTAGATGAAATGACATTTATTTAAATACATATAAAACAGTTTCAAGTTTTAACAAGCAATCTGTGAGAATAAATAAACCCAGTTTGTGTGTTTGGTCCCAAAAATTAAATTATTTACAGCCAATCAGTGCTTATTACACAATTAAGCTTTGTATGTGCTAGCTGACACATCACCACCAGTACCAGTCCAGTTTGTGTGAATATATTTTCCAGGAGCTGTTAATAGCTCATATGTATGAGCACCAAAATAGTCACGTTGAGCCTAACAAATCAAAAAATTATTAAAATATATTAAATTTCAAACACTAAGTTTGTATTAAGTATGTATTTTACCTGTAACAAATTGGCTGGAAGCCTAGCACTTCTATAACTGTCATAAAAGGCAAGAGCTGTACTGAAAGCTGGAGTGGGTATTCCTAGCATGGCACTTGAAGCAACCACCTTACGCCAAGCTTCTTGACTATTATGTACGGCATCCTTAAAGAATGGATCAAGTAACAAATTCTTGAGGTTTGGATCAAGTTCAAATGCTTGTTTGATCTTTCCCAAAAATGCACTAAAATAATATATTTACAAAATAATTTTATCTGAATCTAAAATTAAACATTAATGAATACCTTCTAATAATACATCCTCCACGCCACATGAGTGCAATTCCTCCATAATTTAAGTTCCAACCGTGTATTTTTGCAGCTTCTCGCATCAACATGAATCCTTGAGCATATGAAACAATTTTAGATGCATACAATGCCTGAAAACAAAATATAAATATTAAACAATAATATAAATATAAGTAATACATTGATACGTAAACTATTGGTTATTTAAATAATTTAAAGTAAAAATCACAACGATCATATCAATAATATTCTTTATTGTATAGAGATATGAATAACTAATCATAATTACTAACTTACATATTATAATTACATACATAAACTGAATAAATGCAAAATACTAATATTTTTGAGTTTATAATAATTAAGACTTAAGAGCAATATCACTATTCACCAATATCACATACATTAAGACTTTCCAATACTGGCTTCTATATGAGAAGCAACAGATTATTTTCATAATCTCTCTATTGGAATCAATCATTATTACACATTCAATTTAACACCCCTCTCCGTCATACTACATATCTCACACTTTTCTCTCTTCTCATAATACTAGTTTTTTCTAAAAATTCACCTCTATCTAAAATAATGATGTTTTACAATATTCAGACTGATTTCATTGCAGATATGTTATATAAAATAATTAAATCTAAAGTTAAGAACTAAAATAGTTATCTACTATGTCCTTGATCATTATTTTATTACCAATAAATATTAATTTAATAATTAACTCAAATAGCATGTCATGTATACTTATTGAACAATTGAGATTACGCCCATTCTATTCTAATGAATACATTTTTATTATATCAATACTTAGTAGTATGATAACTATCAATCATATTGTGTCTTTAATTTAGGTGCGGGTTTTCAGAATTAATAAAACTATTATTTATATATATCTATTAACAACAATTATTATTTCTAACTGTATACAACAATCTAGTAAGTAGTGGTTACAAAGAGAAAAACTCACTGCCCTTTGGAATTAATAGTAACCAATTTCTAATATATTTAAAACTAAATTACCTTTCCAATATCTTTTAAGAAAGCTTGTTTATCTCCTTTAAAGGTATCTGTTGGTCCTTTAAGTACTTTACTAGCTTCTGCTCTCTCATCAATTAATGAAGACAGACAACGAGCAAACACAGATTCTCCAATCAATGTGACCGGAACACCATAATCCAATGCGGAAATTGCGGTCCATTTTCCAGTACCCTTCTGGCCAGCAGCATCACGGATTTTTTCAACTAAATATTCTTCATCTTTGTCTTTGAACTGTAAAATATTTCTCGTGATTTCAATCAAAAAAGAGTCCAACTCGCCCTTGTTCCATTCGTCAAAGGCCAATCCCATCTCTTTATTATTCATATTTAATGCAGATTTCATCAAATGGTATGCTTCACAGATAAGTTGCATGTCTCCATATTCAATACCATTATGAACCATTTTTACAAAATGACCAGCACCATCCTCGCCAACCCAATCACAACAAGGTTCACCGTCAGCTTTAGCAGCAATACTCTGTAAATTAGATATTTTTATGTAAAAAATTGGAATTCAATTGAAATTCTCAACAGTAATAACAAGAACATATTTAATTTAACTATAATCTCTATACACCATATTCTTAATATTATTTGAAATAAAATTTCATTCATAGTGAAAGTAATTACTTTCATGACATTATAATATCAATATACTAGGTATAGTATTATTATAATATAAATCTGGTAGATAGTTGCCTTGAGGAAGTATAAAAATATAATCAAATGACACGCCCAAATAACCCTGTACTGGTCATTAGAACAATAAACAAAACTATTCTTAACATTTAACTGTAGGCATGACATAAATAAACTTGTAAATACCTATATTTTTTTATTAGTTTAATAGAAATATTAATCAAATCAAGGCTAGGTTAAAAAAATATATAGATTTGAACAATATTTAAACTTAGATTAATTAATTAATAGTTTTCCCTTTAAATCTATAATAATATTTGAAAAAATATATTAATTGAAAATAATAATAATAAAAAAAAAAATCAAATGATATCATAAATTTCCGACTAAACATAAGCAATATCTAACAACAAAATTATTTAGTTATAGAAATAGAATATAGGTATAACAGTTTTAAATAAAAATGTATAGGTAAGTAAAATGATAAATTAATAATAAAAAGTCCCAAGGGCCAAGACTACTAGGTAGTAGTATAAATATGATTGCTAGCTAAGTATAGGGAAAACATATTAAGAACTACTCACTTGGAAAATATTCTTAATGTATGGCCAAGCTTTTGGATTTCCTCCGGGCATTAATGATGGACCATATCGTGCTCCCTCTTCACCACCAGATACCCCTGAACCAACAAACAACAAGCCTTTCTGGGCAAGTGTTTTAGTTCGGCGTTGAGTATCTTGGTATTCAGAGTTTCCACCATCAATAATTATATCACCTTCTTCCAACAGTGGTTCAAGTTGGGAGATAAAATCATCAACAGCACTTCCAGCTGAAACAAAAATAAAGTAACAATTAATAATAACCCAACAAAAAGATTAACATTTCTCATATTATACTTTGAAGGTAATTTCAAAAAGAGAAGTGCCAAAAGTAGGTTTTTTAAGGCAATTGTTTCAAGACTAAAATTAAAGAATGGGTACTGGGAAATTAGGTACTCAAGTACAATAAAAAGTGTTAAATAATAATATTTATATTATTAAGTTTAAAAAAAAATGTAGATTAAAAGCTGGGTGCATGAATGATCAAATGGCAGTTTGCTTCAGGTCTAATAATTGTAAAGCATGCTACTAATTTCAAACATGATTATCTATAAAATATTTGGTAAGCTTTCCAATATTTTAATGAAAATGTACTTTATTAAAATTATTGTAAAAATGGTTAAAATCTTACATGCATGACAAAATAATATTTTTATAATTTTTAATTGCAGAAAATGTATATTTCTAGTAAAACAAAATATTTATTTAAAAATAAATATAATTAATTAATTAAATTAAAATAATAAAATGATCAAAAAATGATATTATACATAAAAAATTGAACTAAAAATATTAATGTTTGCATTTTTATCTTCATAATAGTTCAAAAATAGGAGGCAATCAAATAAATATAAATATTTTCAGTTGGTACTACTGGTTTGACATCACAGGTTAATTTCTATCACCGTATGACATTCAGATAATACTTTATCCGTTATCAGTAGCACGTTTTTGAACGCGAAAATTTAAAGATTTTAAATTTTAAATCTGAACTTCGTAGTTCTTGTGTCATGTCTGTCGTTTTTATAAAGCGAATCTTTCCAACAAATTCGTAATATTAATAATTTATTTAGAATTAAACCAAAACTTAAACCTATCTATAAAATTTAATTTTTTTATACCGTGTAAACTTTGATAAAAATGGACAAACCGAATGTGTATGATTTTGGTATTGACGATGATTCAGTTCCATCAATAGAAAAATCCGTTGAAATATCTGAAGACGCTCCACCAACTGTCGTTCAACGATACTTTGAATCTCGTTATGCCACCAACGTCAATGACAAACCCAATCAAGACTATAGTGTATTAATTCATTCAAATAATCTATGCATTTTATCGTTAGCATCCAGTCATGTTTTAATGGGCAAAACCATCGAAAAAATAGATTTCCAAGTATCAGAGAATACTCATCGCCTCAGCAATATTATGACAGGAAAAGGAAAACGAGGAGCTCAAATTGTACAGGCAGGATCTACTCTATGCAAGGTTCATTGTTCTGACGGCGAAGAGCACAAAATACTTTCTGCTATTCCAGGCAAATTAGTAGAAATGAATAGCAAACTAGCAGAAACTCCAAATATCATGTTAAATAAACCAGATGATATTGGATTTATAGCAATAGTTTTACCACAAAAACAGAGGTTTGAAAAAATCAGAGATGGACTTTTGACTAAAGAGCAATACACACAAGAAATTCTACAGTCTAATTAAAATTTAAAAAAAATTGTTTATTTTTTTTTTTTTTAACTATTAAGTAGCTACTATTATTTTATGAAAAAATATATTTCTTGAATATATCAGCTATTTTTGTATTTTTTGTTAAAATTTATGCTATAATATATTTTAATAGGAATGCTTAATAATTTATTAGAACTACTACTAACTATACATTCAAGTTAATTTTTCCTTCTAAAAATTCAACAATCGTTATTAAATTATTAAAAGAAAACATTATTAGGGAGTCTAGAGGGTGCAACTTAACTGTTACAGCAGCATATAAAACCCAGATGTTTATCATAAAAAAGTGTTAATAACAGCTCTCATAGAGTAGTACTTTAGTAAACAAATACAACAAATTTTGCTTACGCTATACCTAAAAATTGATTTAGGATTGATAAATATTTATTTAAAAGACTTAATAAATGGTACCTATGAATAATTTTTAGAATACAGTAAAAATATGAATGTTCAATTTTGATGGTCAGATAAAAAATTCTAAGATAAATCTGGATTTTATAACATTATAACACCATATTTGACATACATATTTTTACAGACATAACAATGTACATTACAGATTAAATGTCCTAAACTATTGTTAATGCCACCAACTAAATTATGTTTACCATCAAAGCATTAAGACAGAATGATAAAAAAATATATCATTTTTATCTTGCATTCATTTCACTAGTACCTCTTTACCTATGCAGCTATGCTATAATGAAGAATTTAAGTTAGCTCATTAGACTATTGATTTGTCAGACTGATTAAAAATAAATTCTACACCAGACACAAAAATATTCAGCCGCCTATGATACTTAATACATACTTTTATATATATATTCTGAAATTTAGTTTCAAAATGGGACTACTTTGATAAAACGTAGATAGTCTAGTATCTATAGGTAATCTACTAGTGTTAACGTTAGTTAGAATAATTTGATTAAAACTGTAAATAATTTTACTTATGTACCTTTGACAAGCATCATAACTCTGCGTGGCTTTTTCAACGAATCAACCAATTCCTTGAGAGAGTGGGCGCCAACGATGTTCGTGCCTTTTGCACCCTTTTGTAGGAACTCATCCACCTTTTCGACGGTCCTATTGTAGGCGGTGACGACAAATCCATGATCGTTCATGTTGAGTATGAGGTTTTGGCCCATGACGGCCAAACCGATGAGTCCAATGTCTGATCTGCGAAGTAACCAAGACATGTCAGCGATTATCGATGAAAAAGTATGTCGATCGATAATATGTATAAAAAAAAATAGTTAGCCAGTTACACTGCTAAATCCAATAGGCGGTTATGTTAGATAAAAGTAAAATATAAAGTTTTAGGAGACTACAATCGTAGTGGTGTTACTCACTTGCCACTCATGATTTCGCGTTCGACGTGCGTGTAGACAGCAACACGGTCACTGGGTGAATGGCGGACGGACGGTCAGCGCAAAGCCGATAACCGCGATAAAAACGACCAGCGAAACGGATCAAGGTCTGGCCGCCCGGAATATCGGTATACTTTACCGCCACCAAGGTCGACCCGCCAACCGACTGGTTCGTCGTGAGTGGAGTAAAATGAACGACGGTACAAGTGTACAACAACTACCAAGGGTATGACCTCAACGCGAACCGCGGCCTGCGCTCTATGCCGGCGTGGAGTCGTTGTTTGTGCGTATGGCGGTTTTTACTTTTTCACTTTCGACTGTTTCGAGTTTTCGTTACGATTCGGCGGCGGCTCAGTCCCACTCGTAATTATTGTTTATTACCGTTGTCGTTGTTATATCTCGTTATGTTTGCATTTACGATCGAGATCATATTATTATACATTTTATACAACCATGGTAAAAATAAATGATCGTTAAACCGCAAAACAGCAGCCTATTACTGCAGTGTATTAATGATCGTAATTTGTAACGGCACCGCAAATTCGAAACAAAAAGGCCGGTTGCAAGCATGCACACAATATTATTCGCCTTGGAGAAAGTAAAAGTATTATCCCGGTTAGGTGACTAGTGCCTACTGATATAATACGATATTATGAATAATGAATACGCATAAAATGTGTAACGATTTTCCAAAGTACGACCTAGTTATAGTTGGTACGGATACGATGGCGGCGTAACGATTGTTATATTGTATTTCGTTGATTGATGGCTTAGGGTTTTAAAATGTAAAATATAGCCACGACGCGTTATCAGTCGCGATCGATAGCCAGCGGTGATTGCAGGTTACGACTTTACTACGAGTTCTGCGGTTTCGGCGTGGGCGTGTGACGTCTTGGTAGTTGATAGTCGACACTACTTACTTAAATCTCCGAGAAGTTGCCATCCAAATAAATAAAAAGTAACTGAGGTCACACCGGGTCAATTGGCTGAATTTGGCTCCCTTATGGCCTTACGGTCTTTTTTGTTTATAGACAATGGTTTAGTTTTAGAAATTAAGACTTGTGATTGATGTAGGCATAATAATTATGAAATAAATCCAATTGCGTTTTCTGATTTTCAGTTCTTTCCTATTTGATTTTGACTATTCACTGTATATAGAGTAGGTACCTATATATATATATATATTATAGACTAATTATTTAATTTAATTGTGAGTTAAATTTATAGCGGAGTTTAAATTTCAAAATATTATGTAAAATCAAACTATTCAAAATATATGTATATTTATTGTTGTACTGGTTACAAAAAAAAGTTTTTTGTTAGCATTTTTCAAACACCAAGATTTTCTATGTTTAATGTTTAACAAACATGCCTAAATACTTATTCATGGCACCTACCATGACTCTACCTATAAATTCCAGGCCCCATACCAGCTACCACTGCCCCAACCTTACACATATCAAGTTGCTCATATTTCAGACTAAAAAAATAGTTCGTTGTTCTGCTGTAGTTGCACAAAAATATATAGTATAATTAACAATAATATACTACATTGCTACTGTATTTTATATTATAATACTACCTACAACTAGTACAATCTCCTTGTATTTATAATTAATGGTATTATATATAGACAAATTACGATAATTTTAAATTGTTTTGATAGTTTGATACGTCTCAACGTCTGTATGTACCTACCTATTATGATTGATATACTGTGTATACATTGTTTTATTTTATCTAAAATAAATATGTCAAAGCAAAATTACCATGTGATTTCTTCATCAAATAAAAAATATAGTAATTAACTAGTAATAATGATTTTTTTTTTTTGTTTTTTTTTTTTTAGTACAGAACTGAAATCTTATTTTTGCAAGCCCCGACCTTATAATTGTTGCCCTCCTAGTGACCCTACCTAGATAAAATCCTGGCACCGCCACTATATACATTATACATATTATTACATACATATACATCATCTATTTTTATGTTTTTTTCGCTTCTATCCTTAATTATGGTCTAGCTATCCAAGGATACGGATGCCCCTGAGTTTTGATATTTATTAATGGCACGGTTATCTAATATACTGGCACCCAAGTGGCCAAGTATTGAAGTATTTTGGTACCGTGGTCGTGAGAATACGATTTGACCGGTTATTTCCGTTTTGATACATCGACTGACCGTCTTATACAGTAATGATTTTCAATGTATCGACATTCTATGCCTGACATAAAAATATACATCATGTTGGGACGTTGGGTGTACTACTGATTTTTACACTATGTGGCTCCACAATGATTTCAATAATAATCGTTTGATTGATAAAAATTACACTACTGAGTATTTACATAGAATAATATTCTGTGGTATTTACAGTTACGCACATGATATTATATTATAATAAATATAATGTGATAGCTATGCATCTCTCTAGAATAACAGCGCATATAATTAAATTATATTATGTTAATTTCAAATAACGAGTGATGTAATTTCGAATCAAAAATAAAGGTTATCGCTAGTTACTTCCATTATTGTTTAGACTTTGGCTGATTTTATTAATATACAGTAGGCCAACAAGTTTTTTAAAACACGACAGAAACGAAAAGTGATAAAATTAAAATATTTAAAATATATTATATTCATATTATGATATTCGTTTCAACATATTAACTACCTATAGGTTTATTATGTAAATACTTAATTTGATAAAAATGTTATTAAATATTAGTGTCTATACCCAGGAAAAGTCGTGTTTATGTTACGTGGTTTTGGAGGAGACTGAAGATGGCAAGTTTTTTGATGTTCATATTTAGACAACATATTAAAAATGCAAAAACGTAGTTACCAAATTTCATATTTTAGATGTAATCCATGGGCATAATTTAGTAGGTGCTTAGGTTTGCTTGGTAGTTTTAAAATTAACACCCTTATTTATTCCATT
>VUJU01000070.1:0-116183 GCA_009835225.1 Aphis craccivora
TATATATATATATATATTGATATATTATATGAATTATTACATTTAATATATTTATAATTAATTATTCAGTTATTAAGTACTAAGTAGGTATTTATATTTTACACCAATAAATTATACTTTTACCAAAGTACAAGTCATTAGTAATTTAATGCGAACCCCCTTTTGGCCCATTTAAATTAAAAAATATAAATATGAATTAAGGGATATTACTGGAGATATTTTGAATATAGGATATTTTTGATTGGGATATTTGTAACGGGGATATTTTCAACGTAGGATATTTGTAACGGGGATATTTTTAACGGGGGATATTTTGAACGAGGGATATTTTGATGCATGGGATATTTTGAGGGTGCACCAAGTAAATTTTCACAATAGCATTGATTTCTTATATTTTTTAATTTATTATAGTCGTATGAGAGATCTGTTTCCATTGAAGAACGCAAAAAAAAGTAAAGGCAAATCATTTATAGTACATCCTTTATATTATAGATGTAAGACATATCTATTTATCTATTTTTAAGATCAACGAATTCGATTGAAACTGAAGCTACCATGCATGATACGATCAAAACGATGCAGGAACAATTGAATGCACTAACATTGAGGTTCAATGAATTTCAAACTACACAAAGTAAATAACATTTAATTCTGCAATTATTTTATTTTAGATTCTAAATAAAGAGGTGAATGTATTGATTTTACATTGCTTGGATAAATTTGCTTTAAAAGATGTTAATATTTTAACTCTCAAGGTTAAGTAAAACGATAATTTTTTTAGTTTTTGTTTTAGAAATGTTGATAAAAAAATATTCGCTGCATATAAAAATATGATACGATGCGCCTCACTAATTTCCAACTTTTCAAATTAAATACATCAAAATTGAATAGACAAATAATATTATGTCTATATTGTATTGTGTTTTCAATTAAAATATGTTTAAACACAATTAACACAATATTTATTCTTTTTACAGAAGTCACAACATCGAATTTGACATTGCCAGATCCTCAAAACGATTCCGAATCAATAAATGTATAAACTATATTTGTCTGATAAACTTACTTGATTTATAAGTTTTATTTTTTACGTAGGAATGCGAAGGATCGATTGTATCGTTTGAAGCATCATCAGTAGAAACGGAATATAATTCAATTTCATCATTAACATCAGAGCCCGGTAATATTGAACGTTTTACTTTTGTTATTCGATATCTAATTGTCACAGCATTTTTGGCATTCCTTAATTTTTATTTAGTTTATGTAAATATGTAGGCCAGGAAGCCAGTACATCCCAAAGGCAGTATTAAAAAAAAATATATATTTATATTTCCAAGTTTGGCTAGTTAACAATTAACAATTTTTTTTTAACTTGTTAATTTAAGTTAATTTAGAAGAATTTGAGTTAAGTTAAAAGTGCAAAGTACGATTTTTTTAAAGCAATACCTATTTCTAATATATTTTCCAAAGTTCAATAAAGAAATATAATAATTGTGTACCTATACGAAAACACAAAAAAACGACATGTTGAAAGTTTAACTGGATAATCTGATAGTATTATTATTGAGAGATTTTCAAATAATGTATTTGGGTGGAATTATAATTTTTAAGATAATTTATTATTCCTGGTTATAACCTTAATTAATTGTATTTTAATTTATTTTTTTTTAATAAAAATGATTATTACTATGAACTGGTTAAATTAGAAAAAAAAATAAAAATAAATTACTACTGAAACTTGTTACGTGATTTGAATTTAAACTTCTAACTTGTTCAAGCCCGAATCCAAACTTGGAATTAATTGGATACAACAATTATTAATATAGTATTTATGATACGTTTTGGGTATTTTGATTTATTTCCAGTGAAGTTATTTTACACGGTATACAACAGCATACTTCTTTATGATGGAAAACATTTTGAATCGTGTTAAAGTAGTTGTCATAATTATTTAATTATAAAAATTAAAAAATCACCTAGTATAAACAAAAAAAAATTCATTTAAAAACATCTGTTAAATATTTGTTTAGAAACATTATATATTTCATAGAAGTACTTTGTCACATAACTTTTGGTCTAAAAAGTATGTTTTTACTCTTTAAAAAAAAAGGGTTTCATGTTCATTTAAAATGTGAGAAACCGTATTTAATTTTATGTTATTTTGGCATTAATAATATGATCTACATTTGTGTGTTATTTTTAACTAGAAATAATAGAACAGATAGAGGAGGAAAAAGAACCACCATTTAGTGTGAACAAATTTTTAGAAGAACAAAAGGAATATCATATTTATAAGTATGTTAAAAAAAAAAATCTAATTGATACCTATGCATTATAGTTATATACCGATTAATAAAAATGTTTTTCAGTAACGATCGAAATGTAATTGAAGAAATTATGGAGCATTTATTAAATGAAAATAAAAATCTATGTTGCGCTATGCAAAAATTTAAAAAAAGCATAAAAAATATAGTAAATTATATTGTTTTTAAATCTACTGCCCAAAATGTTCAAAAGTAAAAAAATGATTGTCTTACTTTCAGCCTCATGATAATGATAATGATTATGAAAACGGAGAAATTGACATAAATCAAAAATTTATAAACTCAGACATTGATTCACTGTTTACAGTTAAAAAACGTAAATTCGATGTAAGTCATACAACTTAAATTGCTTAATTAATATGTTCACAATTCTAAATTAATATTCTTAATTTAAAATATTATTTGATTCGTAACAGCCATCAAATGAAGAGGATAATTTGAAAAGGTTGGATATAAGTTCCAAAGGAGAAGTATATTTAGATATTTTTGGGAGGAGACAAAAGAGAAAGGATCTTTTTTTGCCATTGTCGATACGAGATTTCCGCGAATTCGATCTCGATTATAGAACGAATTTTCAGATTATGCTTAGTTTTTTTGAATCATACGTAATTATTATTATAATTTTTATATAAAATATATATTAATGTACGGCGAGGTATATCGAATATTTATATTGCTTAATATAGAATAAAAAATTTGAGAAGGATAGAAGAGATATTGAAGAGTTACAGAAGACTATTGTGCATAAAGAGAAATACCTTAGATTTAAAGAAGCGGTGATGTTGACCCATAATGAAATTAAAGATCAAATAAAAGAATATATTTTAAGGGATCCTGAAGCAACTGGAATCGTCAGGTTTATAAAGTAATACACATTATTGATTATTTTAATAATTATTGGTATAATTTATTAAAGTATTTACATACCTACAGATAGTTTATATTTTATCAAGTATTCCCTACTTATTTTTTATTCAACCAATTATTAACAAATTATTTATTTAATAGACAATTAAAAATACACAGGTGTAACTGAAAGATATGATTAGATATGGAAAAAATAAACAAAATTACATTTTATAACATTATAATAATTACATTACTGACATATACCATGGTCTGTGTTTACATGCACTATAGATAAAGCTAAGTTTTATTAGTTTCTCGTAATAATAGGATTTACATCTAATATTCATACTCACTACAACTGGAATTACTCTGAAAACCATAATTTTATCAAAATTGGTTTGTACTAACTAGCAACTAGAGATGTACAAATTATAATTGTTAAAATGTATTAAGATTTATTTAAGTAAACTAAGAATAATATATTTTTTAAACCAATGATTAAATTTAAAAACGTAAGATAAGTATATATTAAATTAATTTATTTGTTATACGTTTATAGCATTGTAAATTATAATTACACATTACACTGATAATGAAATTGATTGAAACTATTATATTAATCAAAAAAAAAGTAAATTTGTTTGTTAGATGAAGGTTCAAGTTCATTTTTTTTTTAATGACTCGTTTATATTTATGTTCTTTAAAAAAATATTTCTCATATGTTTATCTTGTCATTCATTCAAATAACTATTTTATAAATATTTAAATTGATTAATTTTAAAAGTTAAAAAAAAAAAGTTTCAAGTAGGAAGGTAATTAACTAATTACTAATAATAAACCAAATAGAAAATAGAACGTAGTTACCAATATTCGTATTCAATTAAATCACTACAATGTAGTTGAGGTATTAATTCATCAAACAATAGTTTAGTGAAACATACGTAATACGTATAAATAATAATATGACGATAAAAGATATTTCTATTATGGTTTAAAATTAAAAAAAAAAAAGGAAATAAAATATTACATAATGTACAATAATTAATGTATAATTATAATATTAAAAATACATTAAATAATAATAAATAACATAAATCAATTTGTTGATCAACTTTCAATGTTTTTATAGGGAAGGAGCATGTATGTCGTGTGGGAGACCAGCGATGATGAAAACAACTAACTCTGCTCCTATTTATTGTAGTATGAAAGATATGGCATCTTTGCCACCTACATCGAACGAAAAAAAATCAGACCGGAACCAAAAGTATGGATACAAATATACTTATAACACAAACATTAACTCTAAAATTGTCATTTATAATTTACTTTAAATATAAAGTATTTTGAAATTAATTCATATTTTGTTTAGCGAGACTCCTAAAAAAGTATAAAAAAAAATGCTTTTTACCTATACATTATTCATGTTTATTAGTAAAGTTTAGAATAATTTAACAATATATAGATATAAATATACACTTAATAGTGGTATTTGAACTATATACGATATAGGTACTATCGAGACAGTATTATACATAATATTATATTAATTGTTTTATCTGTGTAACTTAATAATAGTATGAATTCATATACTATAATGTGTATGACTTAATAGAAAAATTAATAAATTTTTCTTTTTTAATTTATCAAGTAAATTTGTTTTTACGAACTTCATAACTTTGTCAAATTAATTAGCCATTGTAGTTATTTAGTCCTTTTCAGTTATCTTGATAAATAATACAAATAAAACAAATAAATATTAATTTTTATTTATTTTGACTTAGTAATTTTAAAGATCCAAACTCATAATAATCGTGTAAAGCATTTCAGTTAAGTGTTCAGTTCACAATAAATATTTAATAATAATAATAATAGGTATGTTGAATTAATATAAAATACATACTTAGATACTTACTTATGTTTGACAAAATTGAGCACAAACTAAGATAGTTAAGTAATAATTCATTAATAACTTACTATATTATACTAATATTTTAAATAATATTATGGCAACAATAGAATTTAGGTGATAATTAAAAAAAAAAAAAAAAAATCTTGTTTTTAACTTAGTACCTAAGTTAATATTTTAATAAGCAAATAATATGCACTTCGTATTATGCTGTCTTAAGCAATTTTTCCTATATATTGGCTGAAACTCAACTATATCGATATACACAATTTGACACGAAAGCTAAATTGAATAGAATTGTATAATAATGATCTTTAAAACACCATAAAATATTTTTTTTATCGTCATAATAAATCATTTATTTCAGCAGCGAAGGAGTAAAAACCTCAAACAAAATGAATGCATATAAGCAAAAAGAAAGTTTTATGAAAAAAGTGCCAATTTCTATGTCCAAGCATAACTTTCCTGCACCAATAACGGCGGTGCCAAAAAAGAAGGAAGTGTTAGAATACGAATTAGATCGTTTAAAAAATGATTACAAAAAGTATAAATTCATATTAATAATAATAATAATATTTCATAAAATATATTTATGATTAAGTGATTAAGGTGACTGTATTGTACACAATGTAATTCACTAAGCATGTTCACCTAGACAACTTATTTTTCAATTAAAGTTTTTAAAATACGTTACCTCCACACGTGTTGTTTCTGTGTTATAAACATACATACATACCATATTTTAAAAAATTTAAATTTTTAAACCTTTTAAAAAAATTCTTGATTTTAATTTATTTATTTACCTATTGTAAGGACAGCCGGGCGTAAAAATAAATAAAAACGTTAACCAGTAGGTATAATAAAAAAATATCTGTATCGCGGTGAGTAATTAATGAAAAGTATAATATTACACAGTAATATAAAATTTGTTATCAAAAACAATAAATCTGCATAAAAAAAAATGATAAAAATAAATGTTAAAATTGTTTCAGTCAACCGTGGGGCAAAGATTTGATTCTTCTGGAGAAATTGAACAAACAATTTAAAGAGTGAGTAAATTTATGAACTAATGTATATTATAGGGTATTTTTATACATAGGTGGGTACGGAATTCACTAAAAAAGTATAAACTGTATGTATACAGGGTGTATCAGATAGAACTGACTAAAAAAATAAAAAAATGATGCTAATTAAACGTAAAACAAAAATTGTGAAAATTATATAATTAAGAAATATACTTATTTCAAAAATAATATTTTGAAAGAAGTTATAACGCTTCAAATTAATGTATGAAAAAAAATATTGATATTTTAAAAAATTCTAAAAAAAAACTAATTGATTTAGATAAATATTTTTAACATCAACATTTTTCTTTTAATAAAATTAAGAAATTGGCTATTTTGAATTTTTCCAATAAAAATTTAATCAAATTTAAATTTTTTTATTTTTACTATTAAAAAATAAATTTTTTTTTATATTGTACTTGTATAGCACAAGTGTTCTTAATAATAAAAAAAAAAAATATAAACTAAAAGAAGTGGGTACCGCTCTGCTGTACATTAGGTGCCTTGTGGATCATTATTATATATAATAGCCTACAGGAGTGTTAAATTTGAATCCAATGATAGTTATCATTGTATATGAAAAACGATTCTGAACGATGATGATTTGTCAGTCTAGGATATTATAATTTCCAGTGGTTGGTGAATAAGGTGGTTTACGTTTTAATGGCCTGAATACACCAAAATTTAAGTTCTTTTATAATTACTGTAGGCTAAACTTATGAAAAATTTTGTATTAAATTTTCAATTCTTAACTACTTTCACAACATTTTTTATGAATTATACCTACAAAATAATTTGCAAATATTCAGGAATTTATTGTCAATATTTGAACTTCAATTCTAATAAAAAGAAATTGTGCTTATGTATTCTTATAATTTTTTAATCACTATAAGAACAACTTATGAGGAACTTTGCATACAATTTTCAAGTATTTTGATAGGGCCAAAAAAATGTTATGACACAAATTTAAAATTTCAGTTGTCTATAAATAGCTCAAAAAAAATCAAAATATTTTGAAAATTAAATCATGTAATAAAAATACTAATCTAAATAACTGGTAAAATTTCCATGTTTCTACGACTTATACTTTTTGAATAATAACAAATATTTTAAATCGTTTGGGATAAATCGTTATCGTCACGCTATTTCGTAAAAATTTAAAATTCAAACACACTTAAAATTTTTCCTATAATGATGCTTCGAGTTTTCTCTATAGCCACTTAAAGAAAAACTTATGGAAAACTTATTGTTATATTTTTAATTCTTAGTTATTAACACGAAACATTTTATGATTTTTTAACTTCAAAATTACTTAATTACTTCCAATTTTTCGTGTTTTCGATAGATTTCGTAAAATTTGAACTATAAACGCTTATAAAAAAATTGTGACTAACGATTTTTAATTTTTTTTAGCTACAATAAGAACAACTCATAAGGAACCTTGTATTTAATTTTCAAGTTTTTTTGGTCATCCAAAATTTTTTTATCGACACTTCAAAAAAAAAATTCTTATAAAAATCGAAAATTTATATGGTCTATAAATAACTCAAAAAAAGTCAAAAGTTTTTGAAAATTTAACTATTTATAGAAAACACTAACATAAACATTTGGTGAAAATTTCAAGTATTTACAGTGATTAGTTTTTGAATAACAATCCATATAAACAAATCGATTTGGTCAAAAACTGGTTTTGAGTAAAAATTCCCGTTTTCCGTCATTTTTTTTTTTTGTTTTTCTCGATTTTTTTGAAAACTGTTGGAAAATGTTTACTTTTTACATCTATAATGCACTAAGGATATTCAGTTTTACATTGGAAACCACCCCCAAAGTTTGAATTTGGAGCATTATTTCGACTAGTTATGCTGTACACAGACACAAATAAAAAAAACACACACATTATTGTAACATCAATACTATCATCACTTCGTTCAGAATCTAAAATATTAATAAGAACAAACATTATTCTATAAAAGTCAGTTCTATCTGTTACACCCTGTATATAATATATATCACCATACCAGGCACCATCAGATCTGATTATCGAAAATAATATAATAATAACGATAAAGGTATCTACCAATTTTCTAATAATTTGTGAGTCTTGAATAAACGTAAATATCTGTAATATAATTAATTAGGTAATGTGTCTGTATGGGCAACAGTGTGGTTAATTTTCTATTGTAATTTTGTACAATACAAACATGTAAAAAATTATTATATATTTGTAATTGACAATTGTAGCCTGTATAACATCATATAATGCACTTCGCATGAGTAGGAGGAATATTATTTTCCGAAATCCTGCATTCCTGCTCATACGGCTTCGATAAAACTTATGTATTTGTTATGAGAATTAATAACTATAAGTGTAATTATAGTGAATTTTAAAATATTATGTTATTTATCATGATTACTATAATCCGTCCATATTTTAGCGTTAAATCGACACCAGACAAGGTGAAATTTACAACCATAAATATATCAGGCGGATTGGATAAAAAAGAGGAGAAGATCAGTTATTCAGCTCTGAACCGGGCAAAAAAAATATTACAGAATAAGTATATAAATATAAAATCACGCATAGAATTAACATCATTCCATAAAATAAATTTACGATTATGTCATCACTAAATACATTATAATATTATAATAGGTAATTTAATAAAAAATCTCATCTAACTACTTTATTTTTTTTTAATTAAAAATAAAAGTATTTAAATTCTAATTTTTGAATTTTTTAAATGTACTTACAAACCGTATTTTTAAGTATTTATATGATTTACACCATTTAAGAAATAGCCTTTAGTGGTAGGTACATATATTTTTTTTTTCAAATGTTAACCAATCTTTTAGCGTAAATTATTATTATTATTCTAGTATCTCCAGCGATTCATGTACTTACATTGCTATTTTGTTTATCATAAATTCAGAATTTAGTAGCTATAATTACATTTGTTTATTATTAGCATCCAATCATACATAGGAAAATACGATGAAATAGTTTAAATATAAAATAACTGTTATATTGTAATGTATCTACTTACTCAAAAAAAAACTACTGTATAATAGAGTATATTATAAAATAATTAGAAATAATTTTAAAATAAATAATAAAATTGTTTTCAGGAATGGAAGAAACGGTGATGGAGACTACAATCTTTATAATTCATTGAGAAGATGCCTAAATCTGTAAGTAAATTTGAAAATTATTTTATTATTATATTTTCAATAATTTCAAATTGTTAAAAGAACAACTATGAGAAACCTTTAATTAAAACCATAGTTTTTAATAATCGAAATTGTTAAGAACAAATGGTTAGTCATATTACCTATATGGATAAATAAATATTATATACTAGCTATTTATATACTAAATATCTACACGATTTTATACATGTGCAGTTTTAGTATGAAAAATATTATATTGGCGGTAGTGATTGCTTTTAATTCATTGTATTATTATTGATTATATCGCCTAAAAATAGTTGTTTCTAGATACTCTTTACAAAAAATGCTTTAAATCTCAGGGCGTCATTGTAATATTTTTACGTTATGGTACTAAAGGACTTGCTAACATTTAAACTGATAAATATTAAAATAATACAATTGATATGATTAAAATGATATGATATAGTTATAGTTGTTTCTAGATACTCTTTACAAAAAATGCTTTAAGTCTCAGGGCGTCATTGTAATATTTTTACGTTATGGTACTAAAGGACTTGCTAACATTTAAACTGATAAATATTAAAATAATACAATTGATATATGATTAAAATGATATGATATGATATTTAATATGATTTAAACTGCCGTGATAATAACTTATCTATAATATATTTGTATAATACAGTTTTCATCAAACACAATTCCATTAGCAATTTAGTGTAACCAATAATTGCAATTATTGAAATCAACACAAAAATAAAAACATTTTATTTTTAATGAGCTCATTACAAGTCTTTGTATGAGCACATCATTGAAATAAAAATGTTACGAAGTCCTTTCTTTGTTCAAATTCTGATTATCATTTTAGAGGCTTCAGCTAGTAAATAATGAATAAATGAGTCAGGGCATGTAATTATATATTAACATATAAATATAAGAAGGTATTATTGTAGTAATTATATATTAGGCAGTAAGTTTAATCTTTATACTAAATTATAACTGTTTATTAAATCCTTAGAAAACCTGAAAATAAAAATTTCTGGAGATAAAACGCAACGAAGTGGTCGTTCTGGATCAGATGCAATATTTATAGTTAAGCAAGCTGTATAGTAAGTTATAATTCTATAAACTTAATATAGTAAATTTATTTTAAGGGAATTACTCAAGAGTGAATATTTTTTTTAGGTGTGTGGGAGTGGTAGTAGGGTATTAACATTTTACATTTTCATACTTTCATAATAAAAAGTAAATTGATAGAAACTACTTTTCTTCTATTACATCATACTTTAAAAAGTGATCAGAAAAATATGTGTTGGGTGGTGGTTAAATACTCGGGGGGGGCGCCCGAGCAACCAGACTACTAAGACCGTCAAACCGTAAGACTGAAGTCCCTACAAGACTCTCTGCAAGTGGTTTAAATGTTGATCGGGACTCTTCGAGTATACCCACAATATCATCCAAATAAACCAAAAAAAATATACCTACTAACCCACGGAAGACTTTGATCGTTTTTGATCGTGGTTATCTTCGTCTAGTTCGTCAAGTTCATCATAATTATAGTTTTGTAATTGTTTTATATATTATATCATTGCAAATTTTTAAGTTCAGTGAATGAAGTTGTATTATTAAAATCAACGTTACAATGATTTAAAAAATCGAAGAGTTCTTGTTTATTTAAGTTATTTAATATTTTTTTGTAAAATAGTGAATTCGAATCTTTTATAGTTACCTAATGATAGTTTTGAAAACTCTACACGAGAGATATCTTAAATCTCATATAAAGTACCAAGGTTAAATGTTTTAACTGAAATCGCCGAAATTGGCAACTTAGGTAATTTGGAATTTTTAAACAAGTCTCCTAAATCTTTTTTCAATTTTTTTATATAGTACATAGTCCACTCATTCCTCGGACCATGTCTTAGGGGTCTGGCATCAAGTGAGCGTCCGACTCCGCCTTCATGTTCAGACGGTGATAGTCAACGAAAAACCTACGTGATCCATCCATTTTCTTCACGAGTACCACCGGTGCAGCCCATGGAGGTACGCTAGGTTCAACAAAACCCTGTTCCTCCATGTCTCGTACCATTAAGAAATCACCTCGTTTTTTTCTCTGGATTACCCGTAGGCGTTTAGAGCCACCAGATTTGGATTCTTGAGACATTACATTACGGTTATAAGTTTTATTATTGTATGTCTCTATTGTTTTAATATTTTTCATGTGAATTGTGACGTTTGTAATATGGTTATGTTAGGATATAATGTAGATTAAATATGGACTCACACTGTAAAGGTGAAATTCACTTGAAAAATATTAAATAATAGAGACATACATTAATAAAACGTATAATCGTAATGTAATGAACAATACCACAACTCTAACTAATAACCAAACAAAACTATATCCCGTAAAATGATATTCTCATTTTTGGGACAAATGTGAACACCTATCGATAACTGAGTCAGTACTAAATAATTACGAACTTCAGAACCATCTATTTTGGATTAAATATGGTGAAATTTGTTTTGTTAGATGTGTGGGTCTTATATTAGAAATACATTAGAATACAAATATACATAAATTATCAACGATAACACTAACAGTAATAAGTAATAACAGTTTAACAGAGAGAAATTTAAAAACAAAATGTCATGTGTTAAACTTAATTATAAATTTTTAAAACGCGAAAACAAAGAATCAAATCTTATCTTAAAAAATTGTATCCATATAAGATTTTTTGATACCTAAAAATTTTAAACAAATTGTATCATTGCTAAGGACTAAGGTTGTTGTAGAAAATTTATGAATTCATGTAGCATAATATACTTTGTTGTGTTTCATTTAAAACAACAAAATGTAAGGATCACATAGTATTGCAAGAGAAAAGTTGATTAAAAGAAAATTAAAATCTGAAAAACAGTACCTGTGGTAGAAATGAATTTAGTTAAAACCAAAGATTTAATATTATTTAAGGTAATTTTTTTCGGTATAACGTTGAAACATAATTTATATAAATACTTTTATTTAGCCCCCCCCCCCAACACATATTTTTCCGATCACTTTTAAAAGTATGATGTAATAGAAGAAAAGTAGTTTCTATCAATTTACTTCTTATTATGAAAGTATGAAAATGTAAAATGTTAATATCCTACCTCTCCTCCTACACACCAAAAAAAAATTATTCACACATAAATAAACCTTACTATAAATAAACTATAACAAGCTCATAGAATGTATAGCTGTACCTGCTTACGAAGCATCCACGAATATCCAGTACCCACTGTACACGCTGCCGCTCATCTTCAGTTTCATTTTAGTCGCCTCATACGACAGGCATGGACTAATCATGTGTTATAATACTTAAATTGAATAAAATAAATATAAATAAATTGAATTACCTTATAGTTTTATATCAAATGAGAAATATGTTTAGACAAAAAATGTAAAGTTATAATAATGAAAACTCATATAAGGTTTTTATATTACTAACATGTAAACATCAATAATAAAATGCGTGGTCAAGTGCCCGCTATCCTATGTATTGGATTCCGTTCACTATTTTATATAGGAGCGTTAAATTTGAATCCAATAATAAGTATCACTTTATACGAAAACTATTCTGAACGGAGATGATTTGTCAGCTTAGTATATTATAATGTATAAATAATATTTTATTTTAAGTTGAGTAGTTAAAAAGGTACTAATCTATCTATCTTAAATCTTAATTACTATAAATTTGATGGTAATAATAATAATAATAATAATAATAATAATACCACATCACAAATATGTTAGAAATAAAAAAAAAAAATAACATAGTTTCAGTTTCACAAAAGTTTTGTTTAATTTATCGCGCTTAATGATGCTTCATACGGCTACCCGAGACATATATCGTACGACTGACTGCCCTCTGACCAGCCCCATCCACTCACGCTCGATTATCAGTAATAATATTATTAATGTTAACATTCCGTAATCCGGACATTAAAATACCTCACTTAATAACATACAAAATTAATTAGAAAATAATATACAATAATAATAATATTATATAAAATTATATATATATTTTTTTTTTTATTTATGTATAGTAATAATATTTAGGAAATTATAAAATACTAGCTGATTTACCCGGCTTCGACCGTGTGTAGTTTTTGCTTTCTCCTAATGAAATTCTAAAATCAACACACATTGTGGTATATTAAAAAAGAAGAAAATGTATTTTGCTTAATGCTATCATATGATAAATAATATTAGTAGCTTAATTATAAATAAAACAAAAGAATAATAATAATAATAATAATAATATTAACAAATGATTCCATAATTATAATTAAAATTTGTTTAGTTTAATTTCATTTATGAATATTTACAAATGATTATATAAGTAGTTGCTCAATTCTAATATGGCTCAAATCAAAACCTCTTGGTATACACCTCATTCAGAGTTTTATTTTGTGGTACATAAACATATAAATGGTCAGGTCTTTCAACTATAGAGTATGTTACATACAATTGCCCATGTGAGAAACAATAATTTTCCAAATCTACACCTCAATAAGTTTAAGTCGAACTTTGGACTTTGTTTATTGTCATTGCAAAATATACATTTATTGGAAACTGAACTCTTCTAAACTTAACTGTTAAATCGTTGAGGTATAATAGTATTTTCTATGCTATCTATTATATGCTGGCACAGTAAGTTTAGGTTGTTGTAATAAATTATGCGAGTAGAAACAAAAATTCCGATTAAGTATTTTTGGAATCAAAATCTTATCGTTTTTGCACACGTTTCGATCACGGGAAATTATCACATGTGTCCATTAACTATATAATATGGGCTATATATACATTTTTGATAAATATCCAAAAAAAAAAAAAAAAAAAAATTATAAAACATGCTATAGAATAAAAAAAATCAATATTAGAAATTGTATAGTTTATTTGCATGTAATCTATAAATATTATACACAATTTAAACTTACAACTAATATTATATAATAATAATATATTATACGTCTAATTAAATCTATATTTTTGATTAAATTTTGTTTTTTTTTTTCAATGAATGAATTAAATTAAGATAAAATACATACTTATAATTATTCGACGTGATAAATAAAATGCATATTCTGATACAATATAATATGACGATAGAATTATAATATTATTTTTTAATATATTATGTGGCATAAATTATTTAAATTACTATTCTTAGGCCTGAATGCTTATGGTTAATGTAAGTTTTAATAATGATAAAAAAAAATGTGCATATCACTTAACCACGGTAAAGTAGAATATACCAATTATTTTGTCATAGTTTATCATATACAAAGTGATTTCTAAAACGTTCCCTATACATGCGTATATAACATTTATAATTATTTAGATACCTATGTGAAAATAATGAATTATGATCATTGTACATGATACAATGACAAACTAATAACTAAAACACAACGCGCAGCTTTATGTATGAGCGTATTGATATTATAAACAAAATAATAATATAATGTATCAAATATACTTTACAATATACACACGTATAAATATTACAATATTAATTCTTAGCCAATTCGCTTCTTAATAACATTATTAAATATTATAATAATGGCCCTATAATTTCTCGTCATGGCATTTAATATATTTTAATAACATTATTATAGTTTTTACGTTACGCACCTACCAACTATAATATTATTTTAATAAGAACTAAAGTACTTAAATTACGTAATATTATAACACGTTCTGATACAATAATGATATTAATAATAATAATAATAATAATATAAATTTATTAAAAGCGTGCTTTGCATAATATAGTAGGACTTAACGAATAACTGCGTACTATCTTTAGTGCGTATACAAACATATCGAGATTGTAACCCTAACTCCTATACATAATAATATAGTAGGTACCTAAATAGGTGTATATATTTGATGGCGACGACTTGAAGGCCGGTCGCGGGACGTGGACGTACAATTGCATTGTTTTCTGTAAAAACAATAATAATAGTCTTCTCAAAAAAAAAAAAAAAAAACATACACCAAATAAAAAGCAAAACCAGATATCAGTATTGGCCGGTGACTTCTTTACTGAAGAGCGATTTGCTATCGTCGGTGTGATAAAGCGAACAAGGTGTCGTTTGAATATAATATACATAGTAAGAAATAAAATATACTTAGTGATATATTTTGAGATATATTGACGTGTTGCACTATTGTCGTGATCGTGATATAAATCAATAATATTGTGATAAGGACGACGTGTAAAAATATAGTATGTTAATATGTTATGCCGTGCAGTATTTAAAAGATGTACATAATAAAGGTGTCAGCATGTGGTGAGGTTTTGTCTATTACAAACTAAGTGCTCGATTTATGGTAGAGAAATTGTGCAGGGGCAAAACATTAGGACGAACTGTGATTATTTTTTACGAATGCAATGCTGAGAACAAGATTGCCATGATTAGTTTTACAATAATAATATGTGTTTAAAATAATATCAATATGCACAAAACAATATATATATTATATTAGGTATATAATATATGCCTATATTCGTAATTTTGAAATCCAATTAAATATAATAATTTAATGTGAACAGAATTATGTTTAATATGAAATTTATAAATAATATTTCGATATGTTGTCATTACGAGAATTAATATATTTTATAGAATTTAGAATGCTATAACATAAAAAATATAATTTTTGATATTCAGGGATTATGAATTGGCTATTAACGACAATTTTTTTATCGACTCCTCAACCACAGTCAGTTAAATTATATTACTTATGCTAATATTAAAAATCTTGTGTTTTGCTTATTTTGGTGGTGTTTTACAATAAATATTTCTTAATCTATAATGCAAAGACGAAAATAATTGCCAGTGTATTTGTTTTAAGCGTCCATGTATAAGCTAAATATCAACTATAGTGTTTAATATTATTTTGTAATTTTCCAACAATTCTAGCACCAATAGTGTTTATTAAAATAGCACGTCGCCGCTCGGCCGCCATTCGGTCTCCTTACCACTTGCTCCACGGCTTTCGGCCCACCCACCGGGCCTTGATCATATCCGATGCCTTTTCGGCGATCATCACCACCGGAGCGTTGGTGTTTCCAGACGTAACAGCTGGCATCACAGAGGCGTCGACCACTCGCAGCCGATCGATGCCGTGCACACGAAGCTCTGCGTCAACAACAGCACCCGGATCACTAGGCGGACCCATCCGGCAACTTCCGGCTTGGTGATTTTCCGGTCCGGTATTCCGACGGACCGCACACTCCCAGTACGCGTCACAACCGAACTCTAAGTCCTCACAGCCCATCGTCGGCGTCCGATCCAATTCCATGCCGTACTTGCGGAGAGCTGGAGTCTCGGAAATCCTGATCGCGATCTTGATACCGTCCACCAGAACAGCCACGTCATCGGGGTGGCTCAAGTACCGGGCGTAGATTGCCGGGTGAGCGAGTGGGTCAGATGACTTAAGTTTGAGTTGGCCACGGCTCTTGGGATGCAACACAGCTGGTATCATATTGACGACGCGCCGGCCGTCGCCCTCGCCACTGCCCGACTTCTCACCTACCTGACCGGTCTTGGCACAGTCGGCCAAGTAACCACCGAAGAAGAACTGCAGGTCGGGATTGTCGTCAGCAGGGTTAACGTACTTGGACGGCAGCACGGCCGTCACCTCGGATATACCGGTACCGGACATGAGCCCGTCCCGGAACAGCAAGTACTCCATGGCGGTGGCCCAGTTCAGTGGCGTCGTCGACGTGTCGTTGATGCGGAAATTGACGAAGAAAGCCACGTGGTTGTGGAGATTTCGACCGACGCCTGGTAAGTCATGTACGACCGGTACACCGACGGATCGCAGGTCTTCCTTTGGTCCAACACCCGACAACAGCAGCAACTGCGGCGATGCGACAGCGCCACCGGACACGATCACTTCGTGGCGTGCATTGATCGAGATGGTCCGTCCGTCCGTCCCGCTATACACCTCTACACCGTATGCCGCCTTCTTCTTTGGATCAATGAGCACTCGAGTTACCGTGGAGTTGAGCATCACGTGTAAGTTAGCTCGATCCTTAGCCGGTCGTAGGAACGCCCGAGCTGAGCTGAACCGTGAACCGTTCTTAGACATGGTCTGTGCGATCGCGAAACCCGTGTGCAGAGCCCCGTTCAAGTCGCGCACCTGGTATCCGAGCTCCAGACCGGCCTGCAGGATGGCGTGTGACAGCGGTGGGTGGTACGGGAACTGACCGACCGGCAGTGGACCACCGACTCCGTGATAACCAGCATCCATAATGGTCGCCTGATGGTTGTCTTCGGACTTAAGGAAGTACGGTAACACATCCTGGTAGCTCCAGCCCGGGTTACCCATCTTGGCCCAGCCATCAAAGTCGTGCCGGCTGCCCCGCATGTACATCATGCCGTTCATCACGCTCGTACCGCCCAACACCTGTAAAAATCCGTCGTTAATAATATTACGATAAGAATACTTAAGTACACTAGAATAGAAGCAGTAAACCCAATCCTGATTTAACCAAAACCTATAGGTGGGTATATATTTGGACCAGAGGTACTACAGTTAGCAGCGTCGCGCCTCGTTTCGAATCGTGGTCGTACTACAGTCGCCGTATGCCCGATTTACATGCATATATGTATAACTTATAGTACTACATATTTAAGTTTGATTTTGAACTATTGCAGAATTAGGGTGCACACACCTTGTGTACTTTTACAGTACAAAATAACGAAACTTAACCTCAATAGTAAACTGGAAATTTATAATTTGGTATTTAAGTGAAATCACTGTACCATCTACCAAGGATACTCTCCCATTGAAGTGACTTCATTAACACAGAATTAAAAGTTGTGAAAAAAAAATATGGTCATTGATAGTCAATGTAATATTTATTACATTATTTTATATTATTTAAATAACGTAGGTTACATTATTCGATATCAACAAAACTGAATTTATTTGTAATTACTATAATTTAAAAGTAAGAGTATTATAAGGTAAAATATATGTAACATGTTCAGATAGATAAGTATAATACTATAATGTGTATAATTTTAAATCATTAAATCAAAGCTAATCGATATGGTATTATGACGATATCGGATATGCATTAAATTACACACCTATTTGAATGATATTATATAACTTGATTCGCATAAAAAAACGGTATTGTATATTGAACTATTTTTAATTCACTTATTAGTTGTACTTATTGTACATATAACGCCTGGCTTCTTTTACTTTAAGCAAAAACTACCTGTATTAATATTTTAATCACTGGAATATTACTTTTTCTTAAACACTTTATAGGATATGACGTGTAGTATCATATAGATTTAAATCGCTGTTACTGCAGTCGAAATAAATAGTTCTGCCTTAATATTTGTTGTAATCTATGGGATATTATTTTTTAAACATAAAACTATCCGAAATTAGAGTTATGGAACTTTTAAATTGCTCAAAATTCTTTGCTCTCAGAATTCTAATCAAATAGAATTTTAATGAGTAGGTACTATAAGTATTTGTTTTCTTTCTTGTTGGAAGTATAATGGTAATTATTTCTATTCTTATTTCTTGTACTCATTCATATTATTATATTTCTAACGACAGAGCCATATCATATACTAATGAATAAAGTTTTAGTTTGGTCGGGAGCTTTGAACGGCTTACTGGACGAATCGAAATCGACTGAAAGGATATAATATCAACAAATTGATAAATAACGACTCCTTTTAAAATTAATAGCTTGCATAATACATAATTTATGACAGGCGCTTTTATCATCAGCGAAAATTTCTCTAATTTGTATCGACAGTTACGTTCTGTCTTATTTGTTAAGGATTTAATCGAGTACAATATTATAACTATCTAGATAACAATACAAGTTAATTCGCATCAACATAACACCACATAATAAAAATGCAGTTAATTAAACTAGACGGCATTATATAAAACGACAAATATTGTAACACTCTTTCGTGGTCCTGATTGAACGTCTGCAGACGTTCCACTAATGGTATAATACAATAATTGATATTTTCCTAGCACTGACAATGTAATTGCTTCAACATTTATGAGTTTATGACATCATTGACCGAACACGAATAAAATACTCGAGATCTCGAATATATTATATATCAAGCTATTATAACGGTAACGTATGCCTAAATATTTACCACGTACAATTTTATTATTTTAAAATTATTTTTATCTTTATATATAGATGGAGGGTGGAATCAACGTGCAGCTAAATCTACTGAATTGATTTATTTGAAATTTTCAGTAAATGTATTCATTACTATGTATAGGCGCACTAAGAAAGGATTTTTCAAAATTCATATTACAAAGGGTAAGAAGAGGATAAAATCGACATACGTTTTGAGATTTACGATGGAAATTTTTTTTTATAAATTGTTGCTATTAATTTCAATAATAATAATAATAATAATCTGTCTGTCCTTTGTTTGTTGCTATGGAAACAATCATGTCTAACCATCTATAAACAAAAATGTCCATCGTAAATTTTAAAATATCTGTTTAAGCACCTCCCAGGGTTGGGTCTATTACTTTTTAACTTAGCCTATCTTCTGCCCATAAGTCTTTGTATCAAATTTCGTCGCAATTGGTCCAGTCGTTTAGAAATGCATTTAAAGGACAAACTAACAGATAGATAGAAATCCAACGAATTGAACACACAGTTTGTGCCATATAAGAGATAGAATTTTTTCTACGGATTCAGCTAGTTGTATATATACATATATGATAATAATTATATACCTATTTAAGATTTTGGATTAATGGATAAAAATAAATTTCAGTTCTTGTCAAAATATCTATTATAATTATATATAGGTAAATAGCAAAAAATGTACTAACACTGTCCCTGAAACTAAATATAACAACGAGTCGAAACAAACTGTGGTCACAATTATTAATATCATTTTTAATTTAAATAACGAAAAAATTGTCAAAATGTGAGACTTATTTAGATTGTTTACTTAGGTACACGCCACCAAGGTAACAATTTTTCAACGAGTAGGCATAATAAAAAAATTCTGAAACGAAAAGACATTGAAACTTGTTTTTTAACTTGTTAAAAATATATATTATAATTGCTAACAAATATTTATAGTAATTGGTACAGATTCGAGAGACTTGTGTTTAATAAGTGGGTTATCTAACATTTTATATATATTTGAATAGTTGTCTTAATATAAATAAAAGTCATATATACTTATCCGTTAACAGATTTTCATAAAAAAAAAAATGACATTCAAAGAGCTCATCGCTATATTATTGTTACGTAATTTGTGTCATTGTCGATGTATTATAAAACATCGTCTAAAATATAAGACCAAATTTCACGGTGACGCGTTCTTGCGTAGATACCTACAACAATTATTATTGAATATAAACAATTTTTTTTCACAATTTTCTACGAGTAACCTTTAACATATATATATGGAAAAAAATTTATCTGCGATGTGAATTTAGATAATGAAGGTCGTCTTTGCAAATCATCTCACAATAATAATCAAATATCAACTGTTGAACGCAAATACTGCCAATGAATAATTATTGATGTAGCAGTGTAACTTATAGTATAATTTTTATGTACAGGCCTGTTACATAAACCCGGGTTGCTATTATTTTTTTTATTTTGGATTAGAACATTTATTACCTAATTCATTATTTAAAAAATTAATTTTTTCAATTTTTATCATCATAAATTAGGTTTTACTTTTTTAAATAATAAACATTTTAAATTTCATATTTTGAAATAGAATATTTTTCTCAGAATTAAAAATACATAGAAATTGAATTGAGGGTTATGATCTAAATACTTAGTTATAATTTTATTTAAAGTATTTATTAGCAATCAACGGAATACTATAATATGATCTCCATCCAGCTCATTTTAAGTTAAAATACGTACAACGAATACGCTGCTCAATCAAAATTTGATTTGTATACAACAAATTATCAGTAAAATATTATGCTTTCTAAAAGTGAAGATAAAATAGATAACCGCTCTTCTGTAAAATAGGTGTCAAGTGTACTAATAATGGATTAGTTCACTGACCAGTGACCACTGTGACGGATGACGTGTAAATTTGAATTAAACAATAAATTTATTATTGTATTTGATGAAACATAATTCTAAGTGGAAACGGTCAAATATTTTAGTTTTTGGAACAATTATTCTATATATTATATTCATTACTAATGTTTGTATTTTTTACCCATCGATTATTTGAAGAGTACTGAGAAATTTTTACATTTAACCCACCAAAGTAGGTACAAACAAATCCAATTTTCTATACCAGAAACTTTTTTCCAAGTTGATAATCGAAGCATTTTGCAAAATCAATACAGTTAACTCTTTGTTTAAAATCTAAAATGTATATGGAAATTTTAAATAAAAGATATTTAATTAAATATAATTATATATTTAACTAAAAATAGTTTTGCAGATACTTCGTACTATGTTTGCTAAAATAAATATTTCTAAAAAAATTATTGATTTTTTAGAGAACTAGTTTTGCTTACTATTAAACTTATCATACTGCAGTTCATGTATTATACTAGAAGGAGGTATCCATTACAAAAAGTAAATGTAACAATGCAACAACGTTGTAAAATAAGAAAGTAAAAAAAAAAAAACAAACACTAATGTCTCTACGAACAAAGAACGCGGGCGAAATGTTTTAAGTATAACATAATATAATTCAGCGATGTTTCTATGAAGCATAAAATGGAGTAGTACGCATGTAAAAGTGTATTATTATAATTATTATCTATCATCCGTAATGTTGGATCCGTGAAGAGTGCGGACTGAAATTGTTGCGGTCGATCCTCGATTGCGTCGTCGTGTGAGAATTATTCAAAAACCGATCGATGATGATGTTATAATTTTGGAACTGAGCGATAATCGGTAGTAAGATAATAGGTACATCATAATTAGTGCGAAACAAAAGCTGCGGACGTTTTCTCGCACTACGGTTGTTGCGAGTTTAAACGTGTACCTCGAGCTAAGGAGGAAAAGTAATTAGCCGATCGGCGTCGATCTTAAAATCATCGTCATCATCGGCCATCGCGACTTGTGTAAACTGCATAATATATTTTTACATCTACTTCCGTCGGTCGTCATCGTGTCGCAGTAGAAAATCGATTTATTCCATCGAAACACATGCATGCATTATATATTTATATATACCGTCACGAAAGTCACTATTGAAATCACCGTGAAAAAAACGAGAGGACGGTTAATGCTTCGTATTTAGTTCCTACCCGGAGGGCGTTAAATCGTCGCTCGCTTTGCCATACAGATATCGAAGTATCCTAGCTACCTATTGTCAGTCGTGCGATGATAATAGTGTACACTATTAATGGATATTCTTCTTATGCATAATTCATACACGAAACTGCGGTAAATCAATAACGGTCTGCTGGACGACGTGATATTAAAGGCGTGGAAATGGCGTCAAGGGAAATCGGCACCGATGACACGAACACGATCTGCAATGACGCGAAATCGCTCGAACCGCGGCTTTTCGTTAATGACGAATTAAGAAATCGCGATCATCTCTCAACGATGACGAAGCTACTGCCTCGACTGGTCCAGTGGTCCAGCAGTTACAGGTTTGTCCGCGTATTATAATACTGTTGCGGTATAATAATATAATATTGTGTATTGTGCAGAATAATTCACCAAACATAATCATCACATCGAACGTGCAGTGACTATATAAACTTGTTTTTATAACAACAATCACCGTTTACGGTAAGATATTTTGATGCATCCAATTCCGACGAGCAATTTCTGTGTTGTTAAACTTTATGTGCTAAGGATAATGAGTAATAATATTATAATACCACCTATGAGAGTGGTATTATGAGTTCTAAAAATTATTAATGCTTGCCAAAACCATAGTACCTATATAAAATCTATGTACAACATTTCAAGTTACTAGACTAAATGTGTTTATACTGTGCGTTGATCAATCGTTTTCGTCTTTAATCGAGTAAAATTTTTTGGAAATTTTTTTCACGACGATGTTATTTCACCGGTAGGCGCAATGTCTCGTTAGAAAACCAAACCCGAAACGGTTACCGAAACACATTTAATAATATTATCATCGTCGTCGTTGTAACCACAAACGCGTAATATTGGCCAGCGGGTGAGTTACACGACGAGGCTTTCTCGTGTTGGGATGACGATTAATTTTTATAACACACTCATAATGAACTGCAGCGACGGCCCATATTTCCGCCTAGAGTGTTTGTATATATGACATATTATTATTATTACTTTTTAGTGAACCTATGCTCGCCCGATCGAGTGAGTATGTAACATTATATTAAACTATATATGACAATGCGAGTAGAATGGTCTATGGACTATAAAAAAAAAATTTCGTCAAGAGTTCGTAATAATAATATCATCGTTACCCACAAACAAACTTACGTGAAAAGCATGATGAATAAAAAAAATTAGAGTAGGAATAAAATTTAATATTATAATGGATTCATGACGATATTTCGTATAACACACAAGCACAGAAACATAATATGTAAAATATTATTATTTTTTTTGTTGTCGTTATTACTGTAAGAAACGCAGACGGCAAAAGTTTTAATTGTGATTTACATTATATTATTTACTTCGCATTCCATGTACGTATTATAGATCGATATTATGATATAGTAGGTATTATTTTTTATTATCGTAAGCACTATTGTCGAGCAGGCGAGGCGGTGGTACAAGCGTGTGGGCGAAACGGAAGAAGAATGATGTGCGAATGGAAAATATAGTGTGCATATTGTAATGAAAGAAAAAACGTGTTACAAATATTATTATCGTTAATATTATTTTTTCTTCGGTTAAGCTAATAGATATTTATCTATTTTAATGGTGAAGGTACCTCCGTAACAAAGCGCTTCATTGTACCTGCCGAGTATGGTCTACATCTACAATCTAGTCAGACGTTTTAATAATAATCATGGTATTATAATATGATTTATTTTGTTAACGATGTATATGGCGTTGGATATTGTTATTTCATAAATTGGATTTTACAACCAAGTGGGTACTTTAGCTTTGAATTAGAGATATGATATTTTTTTCAACACAAAATAGCAATACATGATTTATTGTTACTGTTTTTTTTTTCCCATAGAAAAGTTACAGTATAGAAATATATAGGTAGGTACCTACCTAGTAAATTGTTATACTATTTTTTTCCCATTCTAAAATTAAATTCTGTATAATAAGACGTTTTTTAATTATTTGGTACGGACTATAGTCATTCGATCTGGTTTGATGAAATTCACAAATGAAAAAAACAAAATTATTTGTTAATTATACTCTTATAATAATAAGCCATAAGGTATCGTTTAATATTTTAAATTATCATCAGTACCAATGGATAAGCAGACTTTAGAAATGGATAAGCAGATCTTAGAAAACGAAATTCTAAGTTTATTAATATTGATTTTTTCCTGTAAAAAAAGGATTCAGTGGGTCATAATTGGATCCTTACCTGAATTATCGGCGCATAGTCATATTATACTCCAAACAAACACAGACTTTCGACAAAACTATTATAATTAATTAATTACAACAATAATATCAATTTAGACGTTTAATGATTTCGATTGTGCACAATAAAACAATATTTTGTTCTATTTTTACGTCTTACATAATATTATAACTGCACAGTGCGTGTGGTTTAGGTAATTAACTTGGATAATATCAAACAACTAACAAGGAACTAAGTTTACTTATACATAGTACATAGTATATATACTATTTAGGTTAACAAATTGTTTAACAAATTCGCAGAATAATATTTTCGTGATTTTATCCGACCATGAATGTCGCTTGAAATCTGTACTATTTATTGTACTTACACAAAATAAAACAAAAGACGTAGAACATTGTTTTACCTGACTAGGTCGTATTGACGTAAATTAATTATGTACATGCAACAGCAATGGAAACATCTAAGACCATGAAGTTTTGGAAGCCCACAAATGTTTCGCCATCGGTGCATGATATATTTTATGATTGATTCTATATTTGTAATAGGTATACATTGGGTACCGATAATAAATGAGAAATATTTCAAGCGAAGCTTTCGTGCTTTCTAATGGAACTTATTAAACATACAGTCACGTTCCTATTTAATAATATTTTTTTTTCTTTATATGTTTAATGTTTATATAACAAACCACATTCTGTCTTGAAACATACGGATTCAATTATTCCCGTAAATGTGAAATATTAATTAATTTTAATAGTATGAAAGTGTTTAGATTCTTAGAGTTGCAAGGCATTGAATAATAATTAATTGTGTACAGTATGTAATATTTATATATTTACAAAAACAACAAAATAACTTATGAGTTTTAAGTAAATAGCAACATTATTTTGAAAGTATTTTTTTTCATAATATAGAATGAATACATTTTGAAAGTAAATAGCAACGCATTTACATAATATTGTGTACCATCTTAAAACCGTTGGTATTATAACTGTTATCACAATATCTATACGTATGAAGATTTTGACGTAAAAGTAATCAATTTTCCGTTTATTTTATCATTAAAGATAGTGAAACGTTCCTTATCAAATAGTTTTGTTATGCTGTGTAAAAAAACTGTTAATTGTCAAAACTTAATAAATTGTATTTTAATCACAGTTTTTCATCATTGTTAAATCTTTTATAGAACTTTTATCATTTTCATTTATGTTTTACGGTTGATATAAAGTAATAAAGCCATAGATATCTTAAATTACAAAATAAAACTCATATTAGTATTATAATTGAAGTTTGAAAACTAAGTATGTTTTTCTAACGATAAATAGTTAATACTATTAAAATAATAAAGTATTTTAATGCATAACAACAATTATTGTTTAAGCATAAGTCGTATTATAACATAATACAACTTATAAATATAATATAATTAGGTATTTTGTATATAATATGTATCTATTTCAATAACCACGAAACAGTTTGAATAATTAAACCCAAATTTTATTTTAAATATTTAAACTAAGTAAGTAATATTATAAGGTTTTTATAGGGAAATTGCTATAATCATTGGGTACTCAGGATGGTATAGCGATTGTTTATATGAACATTTTCAACGCGTTAAAAAAAAAAAAAAAAAAAATTACAAATCGATAAACCTTTCACGACTTACTAATTCTTTGTCAGTTTAGGTAGAAAACTTAACCGAAAAAATAAACAATCAAATTGTGTACGATCTTCGAATTTCAATATAATATTACATGTTTACGGTTTTCATTCAATTTTTTTCTGTCACGAAACCAAACATCGCAGTGGTTTTATAAAAATTATACTTGCTAACACGAATCCGTAGAAAACCACACAACCTCGGCCAGTTTATGGCCCAATGATCCTGTAGTTCGAAAACCTGACCTGACCTGAATATGTTTGAATAAAAACCAATAGCTGACGTCGTGACTTCAATCTCATCGAACGCAAATAAGTCGCATAGGGAAAACCTTAGAATTCTATGGACAGAATGCTAAAAATATATTACGATTCTACGAAGGCTAACGATATAATATCCGTTCGTTAATTCATTAAAAAGGTAATATATATATTGTTTAAAAAAAAGATAATATAAAAGTCAAGGATTCGGAATACTCGTAATTGCGACACTTTCACGAAAATCCGTTTCCTTTGGACGACTTTATTAATGGTATATTACTTTAATATTGCATTAAAATGAAGAAATAAATAATATTTTAATTACATTAAAAAATAAATTATATTTTTATAGAAATACATTCTATACCTATACATACATATGTTCTCGTGACCTTCGTATAACTACTTTTAATTCGCTTTATAATATTTTTTATTTTAAAATATTACTCTTACTTACAACCTTTTTTTGAAGCGTCTAGGACATATTATGGAATATATAAATTTATGTCCGTAAATTAAAAGCTCGATATTTTTAATATAATGAACAAGTCATCAGTAAAAAATTATATAAAATGAATAATAACTCACGAATCCGTTTTATTTTAATTATTTTCTTATTTATTTATTTCATTGCAAACGACCATACAAAAAAAATTATCTATTCTATTAAACTATATATTGTGATTTTCATCGTGGATTTTAGAAATGCTTTTTACCATAATTTTTGTTAATTATATGCTTTTTACTTTGTATATTATAATATTAACACCGACTTGCCGACTACCGCCGTAAGTAATCGTGTTTTATTAATATTATTATAATTGAAACATAAACATACATTATCGATATCACTGAACTACATGATTAAAAATGTGTATATAATTAATAAACGCCTATTTAAACAGTAATTTATTTTATTAACCTATATATTATTTTAATTTATATGAGTTTACTGTAATTATTACCATGAAAAATTATTTCATTCATCCGCATATTTCAGTAATTCTGGTTTTGTTACGATATATCAGGAAACCATCGAGCATAATTGCACATATACCGAGTTTAATTTAAACTAATTTCACCCACAATCTAAGCATATATATAAGTGTGATTATAATTTGCTCATTAATTAAGAAGGTTATTATATTATCATGTGTTTAGTTATAAAATAACATATAATAGTTCGATTACGCGATAGTTTGTTAAGTAGAAAACTATATAGTTGATCTTGATTTTCGTCACGGGTCAGTGCCGATTTTGAAACTATCCGTCGTTAAAAACAAATTATAAATTACGATTTGTTTTATATAACAACGTAAGACTGCTATAGTTTATGCCTATGTTATTATTATTTTTTTTTTAAAGAAAGATGTGCTCTTTACGTTAATTTCACGCCTTTAATAACACGCCATCTCTTCAACTGATCTTCAAAACTATTAAATCCCAGAACTTTCGTGTTCAAAAAAATCAATTTGTAACAAAACAGTAAATGAATTCGTTTGTACATTACCTTTCCTCTAGGCCAGTTGCATTTTCTCTCTGGACTACTTAAACACGCCATTTCTTCGGGCTCCGTGTTATAACCCCAATCGATTGACGAACCCAAAAAATTTAGAAACATTGAAGGAACTTGTGTGCCGGTGGGTTCATCGCCACCCGCTTCAATCAAAAGAACTTTCCACTGTGGTACCTGAAGATGTTATGAAAAAAAAAACTATTAAAATCTCGAAAAATATATAATTGTGCTTGAAAAGGTGCTTATCGGAGCTTGGTTTACACAATATAAAAACGGTTTAAATTTTCTATAGTGAAACGTATATTATACAGATTTTTTAAAGCTACTGCAGATACGACTTGAGTATCACATTTTAATGATAAAATTTATATTTAAGCTCTGAATTTCAGTGTACAGTTTGATTTTCGAACTTAATAAATGCTCGACAATTTCACCCATTTTATTTTGAATTATCTACATAAAAATAAAAACGCATTGCTTTTTTACGATTATTATACAACAATGATATATTATAAATAAAGAGATGAAATGTCATCGAACTATCAAACTTTAATAAATATCTAAATTATTAATTTAAAATTATACTCACAATGTTTCATGTGTGAGAATAGATTAGTAGATTATTTATTTATTATGTACAGTGTACAATGTACTGTACATTGTACATAGCTATGTTTATTAATTATTTACTTCCATTAGGCGAAAATTGATAAATATTATTTATTTTAAAACTGAAACTTGATTGAAAATGTAAATTCTATCTGTATTGGAAAAAAATTTCCTCCTCTTGCTATTTGATCTTTAATCATAGTTTATGAACACATTGACTTATTAAAGATTTTAAATACATAAAAAAAAACTCTTAAAAAGTTCAAATAAATTTCAAGATTTAGATCAAGAAAAAGTTTGAGACAGTTGAACTGTGACTCGTCATCCCCCGGGTTATTTACAAGTAAAACAACATTGCGCATAGATTATAATGATCACCTCGCTAAGTCTACTAGCCACCACACTGCCCGCCGTTCCGCCACCGACCACGATGAAGTCGTACTCCTTGTCCGGCAACGCCCTGTTAGCCGGCCGACCGCACGGGTCTTCGATGTCGCACTGCGATCTGATGAACACCTCCAATAGGCCCATGAACAACATGAACGCTGACCCGCCGCACGTGCTGGCCAAAGTCGGTCCCGGTTGGGTTACCGGACAGTTGCAACTGCTGCTCATTTTGGATGTGATCGTGGGCTGCTGAAGTCGTTATATTCAATTACTTATATATATATCGTATTTACGCCTGAAAACAAAAACGAAACGTTTGGTTAGTGTTTTATAACTATTATTTTATGTGATATAGTATATGTTCACGAGATGGTTATAATCCCTACCACAGTTTAATTTTTTTAAAATTCGTTTCCTAAATTGTTAACTTCAAACCACGAAACGAATCGGAACAACTAATATTTTGATACCCGAATTTCATCTACCGGTTTGCTAGTCAAATATCCGTCGCGGGTACACCACTTAAGCACACCTTTTCTCCATAATTTAATGTTTATAGTTAGCCACGGTATATTTTATTACACTTATTTCAAATATTTTGTTAATTTTATGGCAGGTTTACTCATTTATGAAAGTTCTAAGTTTTACTTTAAAGATAAATTATAGATTACAAATTTGTTATTACCTCTTAGAATAAAGTATATTGAGGAGAATAATCGTTAGAACTTCGACGAAAAAGAATGAGACACAAATGATTTGAGAATAATTGGGTCTGCCATCATTAGACGATAAATTGCGTGGGTGCGAGTCTCCAGATGCACTATAATAATGGTAGGTGGTAGATAGTCTATATAATACGATGCTAAAAATATAATATAATAACACTCAGAAACGCTTTGATTTTACACGGGCGACTAAATAACTTTTAGCGGATCTTTGGCTTTTATAATGTCGCTATCCTTATAATATCACCGTCATAGATGTTACGAAATTTGGTTTTTCCATTTCAAGTTCGTCGGCGAAAAACCCAACAACGATAATCTTAAGGTACGAGATAAAACACGACGGATGCGATCATCGCACGATGCTTATCGAAACCATTTTTTTTTTTTTAATATCCATAAATAAATATTATTTATTTATCATCATTCGTTGCTTTCTTATAACAAACCGATACAACAGCGTGTACACAATGCCATAGCCCGTAGTGCGTAATTACTATTTTTTCGTTTTAAAATTAATAGTTTCAGTAACTCGTACGTGAAGTTATGTTCGACACAATAAAATAGTATTATATAAATGCACGATGTATTAAATAATATTATGTATCTAGTATCTACCATTATTAATTATTATCGTCCGTTTTCCGGTCCGGTCAAGGTTAGGAATAAGATTCGCGAGTGCTAATATTAAAATTATGACTCAATCGGTGAAAACCCTTCTAATAATTATTATTGATTTCAATCGCGTTGCAAATGCACGCGTGATCGGTGGCGAATGAACCGCAAGTTTGACGCAAAACCGCTTGAATGCATGTAGATATGATGATATTATTATATCACATACATGATTTACATACCATATGACGAATATTATAATATTAGCAGACGTATTGCGTATCAAATCTGAAATAGTGAATGTACTACACGAAATGTAGAAAATGTGAAAAAAATGCAAGAGGTGTATCTACTTATTATTTTATTAAAATTATAATTTTGATGTATTACTTAAAGACCATTTTCAAATTTTTTGACTTTATTCCATTCAAGGAATTTTCTTTAACGGTATGAATGAATACTTTTTTCCTAAAAATTGTCAAGTACATGATTATTGTCAAAATACTAATGCAATTAAATAAATGCAATAATTTCATCATACTTTGAATAAACGGGTAAGTTATGGTTAAGTTATAAACTGTATTATCATTTAATAAAATTTATAATTTACGTAATATAGGTATTTATTTTAGTACCTAATTTTATACTCATATAGATTGAAAAGCATTTAAATATTATTAAACATATTACATAAATATAACTATAATAATTTTAAGATCATCTTAACCACAGTATTTTTTAAGACTTATAATTTATCATGCAACTACCTTTATAGTTTGTTAAATTATTCAGGAAGTATTCGTTTGAATTTTTATGTGTAAATATTACAATAATTGTTAGTAAAATGATCTTCTTATGTAATAATTTGCAATAAAAAAAAAGTTAGTCGGCTTTTAATTTGAAAATAAGAAGTTTATTTCACTGAATGACATTTGTTTATAGCATACCTAACATATGTAAAAATATTTGAATATATGAAATCAAAATAAAAATCGGGAATAAAATGAGCAGCCTCTATAGTTTTCACGTTCCACTTTTCTTTATTCGCTTCTATTCCTAACTTTGGACATTTGAATTTTGACTTTGTCCAGACATTCAGTCATTGTAATTTATTTAAAAAACTGCTGAAGAATGTTTAGTTAGACGATATTGAATGAATAGCAGTTTTGTTAGGTACCGCAACGGAAACGTTTTTTTGAATAAAAAACTATACATCATTGTTTTTTTTTAAGTTTAATTTAACGACCATATACCACTAAACATGTCACATTCAGACATAAAGTTCGGAACAGTCAATTATATTGTACTGCATTCTGAATTCAAGTTTACAATGTTTGTAGACAGTTAGAAAGAGTTAATAAATGACATCATTTTATTATATCAATAATATGTTTAAAACATTTTTAAACATTAAAACATACCAAATCCAGTTTTGGCTCAATAGATGTACCAGTACACAAAATTATGTTAAAAAACAGTTTGTTTTTTTTTTTTAAGTTTTATTAACTTAACTAATTTATAACTACGATTTCGGCATTTCTTAAACCATTTGTGTTTTTTCATGACTATATCTCGTTCTATTTTTAGTATTGACTATAGGACTATAAGTACACTCGTAGATTTAATACACAGACTTTGTGCTCGTATTGTTATCTTCAACAATAATCGCTAAGTACGATTACTATTACATTTATATCGTACACTTTCCCCAGAAGGGCGTTTGAGCGTATAGATGTGTTTTATACGACCATATAATATAATAATATTATGCATTCCAAAATATTATGCGAACAACTCATTTATAATAATATGTCTACAAACCGTATGATAGGAAATCGTAATAATATTATTATTATTTATTATTCGACTCTATAGCGACCGCCGTTTCCGGAGCGAAACACAAACTTCAGTCGTTCTGGTCGGCAAAACCTTTTCGCTTGACTATAACCGTATATTATTGTTATTATTATTAATATTGTATAATACAATATTTCACGAACGGTATATAGAATGATTCACCATGCATTTTCGTCTCTATGATCTTTAATAATGAATTTATTGAATCAAATGGACCCCCTTCCCTTTCTTCTACTGTAAATTATTTATTAAATATTTTTTCTAAAAATGTTGATTTACCAATTTATTAAAAAGTCAAAAGAATAATTTTTGAGTTATTTAAATGTATATAATTATGATAAAAGTTCTTAAAAATATTTTTACTAGTAAATAAACACCTAATAATAAAAATTATCTGTTGTGTTGTTAAATTTAAAATATTATTATTTCGTATTGGAATCAGCAGATGCTAAGTAATTAAATCATTTTTATAGCTTTATGATGTTTTGAATCATTAAAATCAGAATGGGTAATACATTTATCATAATAAAATGACACATTTCCAGAAATTTCAGGCTAATATAAGAGTATAGAAAACAAATAATACATCGCTTTTGAATAATACATAATATTATATTGATAATTACTACTATTAGTATTTTAATGGTATTTTTTTTACGCTCTTAGCACCATACAGCCGACCAATTATTGTTGATCTGTAAACTATCAGACGTAAAACTATACATATATGCGAGCACATCTTAATATTTAAATGTGAAATGTAAAAACCACGTTTTTATGTGCATTTGAATGTTTAAAAAAAAAAAAAAAAATACTGTACAATGTACAATATGATTGATAATTAATATAAATTCATAAACTGATAATATTAACGCATAGGTATACAATATTAAATATTAAGTCATCGTTTAATGCGAGCTTTACGTTTAATGAGAGTACGATCGTAAATGTTGATACAATTCTTGTCGTCACGATTCCAACACTTGGAAGCATTAGTAAGATACATATATTATTTTGCATACGTATATAATATTATAATGTTATTATATAGAATTTTTTAAATCTAAAATATTCCGTTAAGAACACAGCAGTATAGTAATGATAATCGGTCACGAACTGTTAGCACGTTTTTTATTACGGTCGACACGTGATTTTGATTATTATTTATTTATTTATTTATTAGACAGATTAACACCATCGACCTAGACAGTGCTCGTTCTTAGTGATCCACATTATATATGACGAAGACTTTTATAGATTGAAATGGTGGCTGACATAAAACTATATAACTTAATATTATAGAGGCGGTGATTTCGAGTCGACTGTGGCATACGGCATTACTGTTACATCTTTTTAGAAGCTCTGTACAAGAAAAAAAAAAATAAAAAAAAAAACAAAATACTAAAAAGTATAAAATAGTGTCTCGGAGATTGAATACTAGAATTAGTGGAATAGGTCCCTCTGATCGTAGAGCATGGTGACCTCAACGCCCCGAATTGTGCAACATCATCGCATTCAATTTGTCTTAGGCTCAATATGTGTGTATTGGGTTTTTTTTTATTAAAGTTAGTTTTATAAATCGTAAATTTATGCATAGTACATATATAAAATATTATAATATTAGTAACTGTTTTTATTTATTATAAGTTTAATATATTATATTATATACATTTTCAACATCTTTCAAGCCTTAGGGCTTGATATTAAAAACTTAAAAAATACAAATTTTCATGATTTAAAATGTCAAAATTTAAAGTCTGATTAAAATGCATTCTACATTCGATTTGTGTATTATTTTTAAATGCTCATAAAAAAAATTTTGATATCGAAATATGTAAATAAAAATAATAATAAAAAAAAAGTAATTTTTCAAGTATGTTAAGTTATAAATATAAATTGTGTAAAATAAAAAGATCTCAAAAAACATAAACACTTTTCCGAAGTAGATAATGAGTGTTTACCAATAAGTTAATCGACCTACTGCCATTTATAATTCAGATCGTCTGTCAGGTTTACACGACCCCGACGATGACCGGTAAATTATGTCATCATTCCATTCAATTTCTTCGTCGTCGACAATGATAACCCATTTCTTAAACGAAATGCGATGTTATTGGGGATTAACTGGTCCTCTGGCTGTATATAGTTTAATTTATAATGTGCATATATATATTATACGTGGTGGACGCGTGCGGACACGAACACGGCGCTTCGTGAGCGTCTTCTTAACTTCCCGGCGCGTCGCGACTTCGTGGGAAACTGTTCCACGCTATTGTTCAATGAAATGCGTTTTATGATGATGATGATGATGATGATGATGACGACAATGATGATGATGGTCTCTGGCGACTTACTGCACGAAGCCCTCGTCCACATAGCGACTCACGTACCGTGACCAATCGGCCGCGTTTGATGTTACTCATCGACCCACGCGATAATAATAGTCTTCTCGATTGCCAATGGATTATTTCACATACGCACTACACAGGCCGTTTTGGTAAATACCATTTGGTATTTCGACTAGTAAGTCAAGTTCAATTATTCGCCAATCGTGCATTGGTAGGTATATACTATATATATATATTTTTTTTCTTAGTAATAATATCATTCTATTTTTCAACAAATTATTTAATTTCATTATATTTTTATGTAAAATAATAATAATAATAATATCATCAAGTAATGTATAGTACCTACATTATACGAATAATTAGTAAGTCCAAATAACCAATTACCGATTTATTGCTAGAAATTATGGTTAAATACGGTTAGATATTTAAATTTCAAATGCATGACATTTTAAGTAGGTATGTACGTATGCAAAACACGTTTTTAAATTTTAAATTGTATTGAAAAAAACCCGTTGAACTTAAAAAATACAATCACTTTTATAGATGACATTACGTGTTTAATGAAAGTTTATAGCTAGTATATTAAATTATTTCAAGACGTATCTTCTCAAAATGTTAAATCAGTGAACACGTTTTTTCAATGACCCACAGGCCATAATATAATGTGAACATTTTACTATAATTCAAAACATTTTTTATTTGTTTAATTTTCTTTTCTTTTTTTTTTTTTAACGGTACCTAATCGACAAATTCCTTACAGGAGAAATAATAAAATACTTTATTACTGTTTAATGTGCGAAACGTGTGTAGACATTTTATAGCAATATAATATGTGGTCGACGCCGAAACATATATGTATAACCTCTGATTAACCATCTAATCAATCAAAAAATAATATTACATTTGGTTGAACAAGAAACAAAATTAAAATATTGTAGACGTAACATTATTTTTTCTAAAAATTATGCCCTAAAGAATACACATGGATGTGAAAAGTTATTTTTTAAATATAATGCAAATACAAGAAAAGAACACTGCAAAATATTCATCACGTTATCTAGATAATATTATAATACATATATTCCATTACAATGGGAAAAGTAATAAAATAATAATGGAAACGAAAGAGCTGCTACTTCATTGTCTTCTCTACACACGAGTAAATATATTATATATATATAATACAAACAGTTTCGTTCAAATAAACAGTCATAAGATTAATATTGTAGATTTGTATTATTATTCTATATACATATGTCATATATATCAGTGCACACCAAGTGCTTTACCTATCAATATTATCGTAGTAGACGTAACCATTTATAGAAAACAATACTATAATAATAATAAAACATTGGCGTAATGCCAGTTAGGAAGTATAGGACCTTTGGCGACAGTTAAAAAAAAACACCGTCACCCGAATGGAGAAATTGTTTCTTGTATATCCATTGTCAGTTTACCTACGGTTTTCCGTACTACTCCATTTATGCTTTTCGACGGCAATCGTACTCGATAAATAAAGATTATAAACACGAATCGTATCGATATGGCGGTAACAGAGACGATTTAAAATCTTTGGGTTAGGTTTTATTTATTATTTTTTGATATTTGATAAGCCAGTATTGTAGGTGGGTAAATGTACACATTGCGCAGCGGGGTGTCGTCCGATCCATAACAATGTAATATAGGTTATGCGCCGAGGCGATCTATGATCCTAGTCACGGTGAGTTCATAGCGCTAAACGTCTGCAGAGATGACACGTTTTATAATATAATAATAGTATAGTGTTTCGCGCTTGTTAGGCTGATTGCGTTTTTACGGTGTGTGGAGAGTCCGTCTGCGTCCGAGTTTACGAGCTAGAAAATAACGCGACACAAAATTCCAAAAACAACAATTAAAGCGAGGTTGGCACCACAAAGGTTCTAAATCGATTTTATTTATAAAAATTTGTTTTTTATATATAATATAATATACTTATAAGTTACGTACCTATTCAATTGTCTATAGTTTAAGTTCATGAACAATGATTCTTCCGTTAGTTAAATGGAAGAACTAAACAATTCTATATCAATACAACTATTTATAAATGTGTTATTTATTAGTAACCAATCTAAATAGAACCATTCAGTTCTTGACCATAGGTCCATAGAGTTAAAATCAATATGTTCTATCTTCGTGATAAAATAAAATAACGATAACGGAATAGTTCAATGTTGCATTATTAATTTCGTAACCGTATAATAGTAAATTATTGTACATTCAACAACGAAATAAATGATTCTATAATTGATAGTCCTATACCTACATAAAAGTCATAAATCGTAATAAAATAATATCTGAGATACCGAATGCTATCGTTGTAGTTATTACCACCAGTGAATTTCGAATGTCGTCCTAAGCATATCTCTAAGAATATCCTTTCGAAAACACTCAATATTATCCTCTGAACATTGCCGCGAATTATATAATAACAGTACATACCTATTGTGATTGTTATACAATTGGCGTTTTGTCTCGTTTGTTTGTGTGTATGTGTTTCTTCGCGCAGTCGACCACATTGTCTAGTATCGTCATCGGGTCGTGTTCGGCTAGCGAAAATAGAAAACGCATCGAAGAAAACAATCGATTGCTAGTGAAAACATCTCGACTACTATTTACTGTATTTCAATAACTATTCAGTATAATATACATAAAGGTACACCTACGCCGATAATAAATCACTATTGTATCATTATAACAATATAGTGCTACACACGTGAATCATGGTGAATACAAACGAAGTACTATAATATAACCTGGTCTGCAAATTATCAGGGTGAAAAATAATTGTAAAATCATCATAACACAACTAAAACAATCGTTTTCCAGGGTATTAAAATACAAAAACTATTTTTTTTGGTTTTTCGTTCATCTGAAAACCAATAATTAAATTACATTACCTAGGTACCTGCGTTACGCACAAATATATGCTATAAATAAACATATATATTATATTAACACGATTATTATAGGTGTATTTACGTATACAACAATTAAAACGTGTTATTAATGTTTGAACCATACTTAAGGGGGAAAAAACAAATCTTAACTCGGTACATGGAATACAATTAAACCAAACACGATAATAAAAGATACATTTCGTAAATTTTTTTTTTATTTCTTATTTTTGATCAAAAACATTGTATCGAAGTAAATTCAAAAACAATATGTTTAGTTTCGCACAATTTAAATCGTAAATCGTTATAAATTTTAGATTCAGGCCGGAGCGATGGATGATGTATTTAGTTTATAATTATATGTATTTTTTCTGACTGCAAACACCTTTTAAATCCGTAAATATTTGATTTTAAGCTTTGAAATAGTTTTTGGTATCCAACTGGATCTTATTGATAATTTGGTTATCGTGGAGGGGTTGTAAAAACTCAAAAGTAAAAATTCCCAATACTTTTCAAAATCCCGACTTTCCGAGTAAAAAATAGAAAAAAATTAAGGAAAAACGGTTATAGATATTAAATACAGTTTCCGATTCTAATAAATTGTTAACTGTGTTGAACCAGTGGTCACATAAAGCGTAACTCACACTCAATGTCTACGCATTATGGTCGTATGACTGACCGCTAATAATCACTAAAATTGTACGTCTGCGGTAAAAATGCAATACGGATTATTATGTTCGTTGATATCAGCTACCATTATGACGTATCGTGTCATAGGCAACATGTCAGTAGTTATAATACGACAATTATTCCTGGTCCCTTCGAGGTCACAATAAACGCATATAGTATATTATAAGCGTCATTATATTACTTAAACTATTATTGTAATGATAATAATACTTTTGGTTGCAATTTCATAACACAAATTATCGGAGGTCGCTCGACCCAAGACGTAAAAATAATACCGACTACAATCCGAACAACGTTGAGATTTATGAAATATAGACACTGCATCAGAGCACCATTTCACCGTTCCGAGCGTTGTTAATGTAAAAACAAAATTATTAACCGTTAGTTTAATAATAACCATTTGGGTACAAAATAATACGTTTATATATAAGTACAAGGTTGTACTATCATCTAGTTTAAAACACGCTAGTTTGCATTTGCATTTTGTATAATATTATAAAACCGTAAGGTATCTACGAATCTACGATTATATTCTTGAAAAGATGGCATCAATCTGTACGTAGCGAACGGAACTAAATACATTTTTTTTTTGACAACGCGTCGTATTAGAAACGGTTAATTATAATAACTAATTATATTATTTCGGTTTGTTGCGAAATTAAATTCTAAAATATTTTGATAGCTATAAACTCACAAATGTATACATATAAAATATATAGTCATAATCTGAATGAATAAAAACCAAAAATAAATACTAAAGACAAATAAAAACTATTATACTCTAGTGGTTATCAATAAATTAATATTTATACAAAAAATACACCAGCAGCATTTTAAGATTTTGCATCCTAGGTAATAGGTACATAAGTTTGTTATTAGTAGTTTAGAAAAAATATAATTTTAAAATTGAATGTGCTCCTAATAATTAATGATTATTATTTTAATTTATAACAATTATTATAACTATTTGATTTGATTATTCAAAAATCTCAAATATCAGAACACAGAGAATGAGGTTATAATGGTAGTTTAGCAATACATTTGAAATTACTCAAAGAACAAATCTGTCACATTTGATTTTGTGTATATCTAAGCTTTTAGTTTTAACACAAATATAAATTATTTGTTACGTGATTAAAGTAACATGACTATTATTTAAATTGGGGCCAATTAAACAAAAAGCTAATAATAATGTGTATACTGTCACAAACCAAAATGTATAATTTTATTTTTTTTCGTGGGAGTCATCCAATGACCAATTGAGAATTGTATTACATTACATAAACACTTTAAATCAAAACATGTAGTTTTATTTCTGATATTTTTTGTAAAAAAAACTCAACTGCCTACGAAACAATACAACATGTCAAAATGTGTCAATATTATATTGTTTTATTAACCATAAAATCGATTAATTTCAATACCGACACAAATGTTTTACGGAGGAGTTGGTTGTTGAGCTACGACACTACTATTATACCTACTATAATATACAATTTTATGATACAAATTATGGCTGGAGACCATAGTATTAATGTATTCTTAACTAAAAAAAAAAAAATACCATTTTCAATTGTAGCAGTCTTAGACCAAGTATTTTATTTACCATATTCCATTAGGTAAGCGATCGACTGTATGAGATTAAAAAAAAAAAACATTTAGAATTCCATTAAAATATATTTAAACATATATTATGGAAATATTAAGATAAATATATTTTTAACGGAAAAATTGATCTTCGATAAATGTAGTCAGGTGTATCTTAATTAAACGGCTTGCAAACGCCAAATTAAATATCGCCATACTAACATACACAACTATATTATACTCAATTAACGATCAGAAAAAATGTACAAAACTCTTAAATTCGTACAGTAAAACATAATTATTATAGCGCAATGCTATTCAATTACATTATTTTGGAAAAAAATACACTCACATACTGACCACGCGTAATACTTTTACGGCAAAACATTAAAGTTTTAGTGCTTAGGTAATCGTGTGTAACGGAAGGTAGACGATAATATAATAATATTATTGTAAAGATAATTAAAACTAATTGGATGAGAATATTTCTGTTGAACGCGCAACAAGTGTCGGCTACACGCAAAATCACATAATAGAAATTGTTCCATGAAGCGATTTATAATTTGACTGTTTTATAATTTGAAAATTTTACTTAAAAAATAATCAACATCCGTGTGGTTGACATTTAAGACTACAGCGTAGATCATGCGCAGAAGGCGATACCTGCCGGTTACACCCTATATAAAATATAGTCGCCTGAGTAGAATAAAACGGATTAAATAAATAAAAACATTTCGATGTCTGACGATACGTTCGATAAGTGTGTTTAATTATATATGCTTAGAAACTTAGGATTTTGTGCCAAGATAAAAACGATAAAAAAAACGTAAGTTTAAGGCGATTTGACATTATCTCGTATTTTTGTCTGCTGCTGTGGAAATGAGTATTATTATTTGGGAGGGACGAAATTGCAGAACGATCGACAGTACGAATTCATAATAGTCCGATAAAAAAAAATTCAAAGAAATGTTGAAATAACAGTGATAATAATAGCCGTTCAATATTTTTTTTACATACTATTTTGACTTGAAAATCGTGCGGCATCATCTTCAACCAAGCAATAATAATTAATAATTATTGACTGGACATTACACGGTCACGTCATCTGCGTAGAACACGGCGGTAACAGGGTTTTTTTATATGTATTTTTAACGAACAAAACCGTATCTCTAGTAGGTATACGGGACCACATGTTCTTATTATACATATTATTCATAATACATCGAAATATAAGGGCCGAAATAGGGTCATGCAGTACACGATTGTATATTATTATAAACATTGTATTGCTCAACTTAACCGTTTTACTTTTAATCCGATTTCACATCAAGGTTTTTGGCGGCGCCCAACGTGTAATTTTGCGGCTTTTCCGCCAACAGCGTATAATTTGAATAATATCAATCAAGGTCCAATTCTGGCAGATTCGAGTTGCTCGGGAGAAATTACAAAAAATACAAAACGCCATAAATTGCACGTTTCCCCGATGACGGTCGTAACGATGGTGAAGATAGTGTGGCACCCACTGTTCAATACCCCTGTATAAGTTGTACACGATGTCGTATAGGAAGTCGGACGACGATACATTTTGTCAGTCATGACGTGCATAATATTTTAGTGGCCATAATAATAATATGAAGTTTTTCAGTGATTTTATGTACTATTATATTATAATATTACGTTCAACTGCTTGTGATTCCGAAAATATTCAATATATTATACCGGTTAATTATAATTGTTATCAATCGAATGTTGTGTATTTCAGTGATTTACGAATTTTTTGTTTTCACATTTACCATAAGTGACTATATTTCTTTTGTTAAATGTCTTATGTGAAAACATTTTTTAAAATACCTATAATAAGACTATTACTATTACTATATTACGTTATTTTACGTATATTAATATTATATATTTTATTAACGTTTTTACGTTTTACACGCCAATAACGGCTTGCACGACACGTTTATTTCTACGCTTCTATTATAAAATACGTTTTATCTAGAGAAGTCTATTATAGTACTTATATGAGTAATATTTTCAAAGTAATAAACGTGCTTGTCGTTCTTTAGGCAGATTTTTCAATTTGAAATGTCACGAGTTTGAACGTGTGAAAATATTAATACAAATATTATCGATACATTAATAACCCCCATAGTTTGCACAGTTTCTCATCGTAAGTTTCCGGTAATAACGTAAACATCTTCTCGTGTAAATATTATAAATGGAAGTTCACGATGTTTGCCGGTAAATTACATATAATCATTATTTTTCGTAATTTACCTTAACACGATATATTATAGTGTATAAATATAATATAGCGATTCCGATGCATTATATACGGCGGCGGTCGGTCTCCCGATTTTCACCCGAGGAGTTTCATCAGATAACACGGGATGTGAAACATTTTTTTTTTCCATTAACGTTTAAATATTAAATTTGTTTAATTTTTCCTAATCTTTTCGGACACAAATCGGCAGTGCAGTACAATAATGTCATATTATAATTGTTATACTTGTCACAGCAACCGACGATAACGATCAGGCCGTAATTTCTAGTTTCACGACGTATAAATAAAGTGATACACATACATATCATTACAATTATATATATATATATATATATATTTACTCACAATACTTTTGACGTACCTTTACGCGCGTATGTTTTTTTTTGTAATTTTTTTTTGTAACTACACGACGTGTAGGTATACGATTTCGCTCTTCGGCCGCGGCTGTATACCGCTCACGATATTCGTGACCGTCACACATCGAGATGAACGTCGGCGATACACATTACAATGCTTAATGATATGACGTACGCACGCACGTCTCGGACAACCATAATATTGTTTCAGACGAAATATATTCGCACAGCTCAGCCAAAGGCGTGTGAAAGGCGGCGGTAGAGTTTCGCGTACGAATAATATTATGACTGAGACCGAATAGTTTTATCGCATATAGACTATAGAAGATAATATGAATTAAATAAAAATAAGAACAACCCAAATGTTTTCGCGAAACTCGATTCAATGTCATAAATATTTATATTTTAGAATTGGCTTAGATGTGTTCAACATAATTCTCTTAAAATTATTGTATATTTATTTTAAATTCAACTTCAAATAATTTTCACCAGAATAATTTCAACAATTGGTAGAGATTTTATTAGAAGTACTTCGAGGAGATCAAAGGCTTAAAATGTTTTAAGAACGGATGGGATAAGAATGGTATAGATGCCCAGCAACACGTTGCAAGTGTAGTTCTTGGCAGAAGAGAGGATAGTGAAATCGAAAATCTCGATACTCAATGCTGCGTACCGTACCAGACGGTTATCACTTATCACATTTTTCTTTAAATCCGCGTACCTATACCTACTTTAAAAACGAAAAATTGTTAACCGATTTTAATATTAAATATGTTAGGGCAATTTTCCCCTTAATTTTGTCGACAGCTTAGTTCATAATATGAGATATGACAATATCTATCGCTATGGACGATGGTATCGTTTAGTATTCCACGCGTATGTATGCAGGCGAACGGTAGCCTGTAAGCTTAGATATAGTTTTTCCGCGTTTAAGGTACACATGTGTATAAGTGCCATTGCACTCGCCCATCAGACTATTTTATTTCTTCGTTTTTAATATTCTATTATTATTACTAGTGTATAATATGAATTTCGTCGTTTGTGGAAAGTGATTATAATATCATTTATCGTAAAAAGTAAACTGCCTATATTATGTTTTTTGCAAAACAATTCGACCAACGTAATATATTCGTATCTGTGATACCTAATATATTACACACATAAAAATTGACGTTTAGACGCTTCAAGATAAAATTATAATATAACGTTCTGCGTATAATATTGTCAGTTTTCGTCAGCTCTAATAATGATATAATATAGTATGATCGTACGTAATGCACGCGGTTTTGTGTACAATATATACAAATGTAATATATGTCATATGATATTATAATAATGTAGTTTATAAAAAATATTGTATTGAGTCACGTTGAACGGTCCGCAAAGTACTCGGTGATTGTGGTAGCGTACTAAAATGGAAATTTTAATTAAAATAATCTAGGAACGGTATCGATAGATGTTTCACCGCATTCAAAAAACACTGAAGTGATGAAATCAATGAAAACCCTAACTTTCGGAGTAGACGCCCACCTGTAAAACACAAAACTGCTAACCGCATTGTAAAATTATTGCGTCCGATCGTTAAACGTAATTTTCTTTTTTTAAGACGTTTCGTACGCTATGGATATACGCCTAATAAATTCTTGTTTTGAGTTTATGTCGTAAAAACTTTAAGTGAGTCATTTTTACTATGAATACGTAAACTTATTTAACGTAATACCATCTTGATTAATAATCGGTCACGCAATTGTCAGAGTTCCTACTTCCTTTTAGTTGACATTAAATTAAAGAACGTTAAATTATTATTTGATACTTTGAATAAAACAATGGTGAACACACGTAAAAACGAATGTTATATTTTATGCTTATACAATAAATCGGGAAAAAAAATATTACAGCTCAGTCACAAAATGGTATAACAAGTTTCAGTATAACGACTACCTAGTACCTAGTGCCTACGCACCGACGGATCAGACAGTCTTAAGCTTCAGCCCACGAACCTTGAACATTTAATTATTTTTGATACTCGAGCTATTGTGTTACGATCCCATAAAACATAAAATAATTTGTTGGTATCATACTACTACTAATAATTGACCTACGCTAATTTACTTAATCTAAACTAAATATTTAGTACAGTGTATTAATGATAAACAAACTATCCAAACTTGCGCCATTAAATTACTTCCGTGTGCTAAGACTTGATAAATTAGCGTAATAAGCTATCAAAATACACGTCTATACATATATATATTTTTATTCCAATTCATGCGATAAAAAATTGATTTTAAATACCTAGCCAAAATATATGAAATTACAATTTTTTATAAGCATCATTACAAATATAAATTTCTAATCTATATTACATACATTTTGTAACAAATAGTAATAATAAAATATATATATAATTGTATTAAAATAAAATACCTTATACGTACAATACTATGTTTTTTATCATTTTTTTTTTTTTTTTTATGAAAATTTTCTTTAAAATGATTCTATTTAAATCTAATACACAGGTTAAGCATTTATATAACCTATATAGAATTATACTTATTCAGTAAATATTTCAAAATGCATTTGAATATTTAGAAAAAAAAATATTAAAATTAATACAGAAACTACTTAAAAACGAGTATTTATAGCTTACAAAAACCTTCAAATGATTTTTTTAACCTTTAAATTAATTTTAAACAGAGATTTTTTTTTAATTTTCTAAATAAACATTAGTTTTACTGTGAACTAAACTAAATATACATAAAGTTACACAAGTACCTTTAAATAAAATATAATATGTTTCAATTTGTTTTATACTTCTATTAAGTCACAATAGTCACATCCAAAATTAAGTATTTCGATTGTAGAAAGAGAATTGAAAGTTTTTACTTCTATAATGGGTTTCCAATTTTATTATGAAATCTATAGGTATAAATTGATACTTGGAATTAAATATATGATTAATGAGTCAGGTTTATGATAGTGATTTATAATTATAAATTTTTAAAATATTGATATAAAAATACTATTTCAAAAGAAAAATCAATTTTTACTAAACAGTGTATTATTTGACGTGAAGATTAAATTTTAAGACTTATGCACTGATAAATGTATATTATATTAATATTATATTATTATATACCTATTTAATATTTATATTGTGACTAGATTGGAAAAATATATGATTGAAGAAAATAATATATTTGATTTAATACAATATTTTAAGTACTGCATTCAAGTATTTTTTTAATATTATTTAAATTAGGTCTATGAGTACTTAAAAAGTATTTGAATTGTTTATTACTCAAGTATATTACAATTTATACTGATGATGATCTAAATAATGAAATATAATGTTAAGTATTAAAAATAAATTTAGTTAAGTAATATTTAAAAAAATACATCATATTATTACCATCGTACAGTTTAACGAACGGGTAAGTATAATAGGCTATGCTATTATTTATTGACGTAATATTATCGAACTACTATTCCCGAAGGCGATGACATTTATGGCGATTTCGTGTATTATTGTTTTCATTGAAATTAAAGTTATGAATGAATAATAAATAGACAACATAAATACATTACGTTTAGAATCGGTATAATATTATAATGTTGCTCCAATAGCACGTAAACTGTTGTTGAGTAAACTCGCCTAACTTAATCTAACCGAGCCATAACCCGAGGCCCCCCGAACTTCGCCATATTATTATTATACAGTACGCATTGCGTCACGAGGAACTTGTGTTTTACCAAACGGATAAGAAACAAACGTATATTATATATAATAAAACAGCAATGTAAATGAATAAATGAATAATGAATTATTTTAATATATTTTTTGAACTCGATTCCTGTAAAGTCGTTCACCCAAAATCTCGTATAGGTATAGGTACTTCAAATTATTAACCTCGGTTGTTCTCGGGTAGTTGGGTGACCGTAACCGCCATTTCGTCAGTAGTCCATCCATCCGTCACACACACACACAGACATACACCGCTACGTCACAAATTAATATGACCGTTGACACGCGATGTGTATAATATTATTTTATGGCTGCGCCCTACCCACAGAACCGCGAGAGATTTAAACGACTGGCCGGGAGACCACATCGTTGTCGGTGCTTATCAGTTGCGTCTTGCAACGCCAAACATTAATAAATAAATAAATAAATAAAAGCGGTTAAACCTGTGATTTAGTACACACTACAGTGTTTTGTTGTATAGTAAGTTTATGCACACGAGGTCGAGGACGGAGATCGTTGACCTTCCATGGGTATAAAGTTAAGCTGACAACACCCACCAGAGAAAATCCGATGCCATTTTATGATAAGTAGGTACGTATATATTTGCATGTTGTCTACTGCAGGTTCAAAACGACAATGAAATCGACGACCGTTGGTCGTGCCAACGAGTTGAGCCAAACACGTTTAAATAACTCGTCCAAAAAATATATGTAAATTGAATTAAAATAATACTGTGTTGTACACCGGTGAATTAATGATGATTTATGAGGCAGATCCACTGGATGAGTTAACGACCTGATCGTGGAGAATATAAATCACTATTTAATTTTGATTTTATAATACTTTTTTATTTAAGTTTGACAAAAATCAAGAAGAATTTCAACAAACAACAAACACAGAAAGCAGTATAGAAAGTGTTTTATTATTTTAATCGATGATTTCCAAAAATATACTTTAAATAAAACGATTAGTCAATTTCTCTGGCAATAACCACACAGTCTCAATATTCAGTATCTGAACATGTCATTTGCATCGACCATATTGTAAATTATATACATGAAAACCCAAATACTGTTGAAAATATGTACTATAGTAGTATAGTTTATAATTATTAGTATCGTATAATTTATTATAACACATTAAATCTCTGCAATTTTATTGATTAACTAAGCAATATTTATCTACATCGTGATAATGAATTTCAAATTACACGATAATAATATAATGGCCAATTTTATTTTATTTTTGTAAAACGGAAGAACTTATTAGTAATTTTATTCTATATTTTCATTATTAAATTTTGGAATATTTTATGCTTAAAAGGTTTGCTGTATGCGCATGTATGCATGTGATTGCATAATCACATGCAATTACAATTACAAAAAATAAAAGCTATATAAACAGATAAAATTATAGGAAAATAGTCTAGCGGAAATACTATGTACATAATATTATTCGAGTATAACATAGTATAATATAATATTATGCACTAATATAATATATTTTTATCAATAATAGTTAAAAATTCTTAAACTCATCAAATGTACTCATTTTTGTGAGATACAAAACAAATTATGAAAATATCCATATTCGATACTTATTTTATTTTATTTTATTATACTTATTTTTAATACAAACAATTTTGAATCCTATATGATTATTGCTTATAAAAACATCGTAATTCGCAATACACAATATTATTTCAATAATACGTATTTTATGTTTTAATTTTGTTATTTATTATAATATATTGTAAACATGTTTATTTTACAAATCTTGAAAACTAATACTTGTGCAGCTATTTATTAATGAATACAAAATACTATGTGGTTCTACAATATTTATCTAAATCGCAGTTTAATTATAACCGAATAGTTAAAAACCGTATTCGTATTCACATGCGTATTATTGAATTTTTTTTTAAATTTATTTTGTTGACACAATTATAATTATAATTTAAATACTTTTATACCTGGTAAAAATCGTAATTGTCATTTAGCAATAGAAATACCATTAATAGGTACAATATTAAACTCTTAATGACTAAATGTATTTATTTTAGTTTAAAAACAAAATAACAATAATTATATTACTTACTCCCAAATTCTATGTATTAACAATTACTGTGAAATTATTAAAGATTAAATAAGTGGATATTAAAGGAAATATAAAAAACTACTAACACTAGTAGACAATTTGACTGCTAATAATATAAAATGTGTTGATTAAATAGAGTTAGATAATTTCCGTCGGAATTGGCCACTATATAATTAATTATGCGTATTATTATTATTATTCATAGCCGGAAAATATGCAAAGAACCTCGATCATTATCAAAATCCATACACCGTAATCGATTGGAATAGTGTTAAACACACTCTTTGTGTACAGTGATTGAAATTAACATAATATTATATAGCTGACACCGGTTCTGTTGTTTAAAAGATAATTAAGCGATACATGCATTGAAACACAATAAAACAGTATAGGTATTATTCGGCCAAAATGCCGGTTAATTATTTGTAATCCATTTAAATGTGTCACCAACGCATGATTCCTAAATGTGTACCTACCATTGTGGCGGAAAACAAAAAATGTCAGTGTCCACAACATTTTCATTTAAGTATATAATATCATATGCATATTTGAATAAAATTATCTAACGTAACAGTTTTTACTGTATAATATTCAAAACACTTTAATATATAGGTTACTATAAATTATTCCATCCTGTTTTCAGTTCAAACTCGTCATTTTGCTTATTAATTATCCCACATTTTTTTTTTTTTATTTGTCTTCTATCGGTCCTAAATAATAATCAGTCAAATATCATCGTAAAATAAACATAGTAACATTGATGGTTGGCTTAATCTCAAAAAAACATTATCACGCCTATAACTTATAATACTCAAAAATTTTATTCTAGTAAGAAAATTTAACGTCTATCTAAATTTTATTCTCTCGTATGGTATACATATTATTAACGGTAAAATAATATATTGTACTTTGTGGTTTTTTTATATAATCTATTAAACCTGTAAGTAATTCAAATCGAAAAAAAAAATTAACAACTATTTATTGGAATTTTAAGTTGTGAAAATATTATATTTATCATAATATTTGTTATTTGTTTTTGTTTAATAAAAATTATCTAATGAGAAAAAAAAATGAATTGAATAAATGGAAGTTAATATATTTTTAATGATTTATTTCATCTATACACGATAAATAGTGGATTCATTCCAGGTAAAAATCCGGCAAAAAAATTAATGAATTCTTTCTTTTATACAATCATTATAGCCTAATAACAAAATTATATTGGAATTAGCATTATTTTTAAAAGTTTTAACGAATAAAATATAACATGAATGCAATGTAATGCTTTTATTTTATTGTATTCATTATTTAACTTAAACTCTCACTGCTTATCTAACGTTAAAATGATTATCAAGTTCTATAAAAGATTTATTGCTATATCTATGTACTTTGCTTTCGATTTCTATGTACAAAAGACCAATACGCAAAGTAGGTGCTACGGTATATAGTACCTGTATAAAATACCTAACTATACTATTAGATTAATACAACTCTAACAGATGGTGTTTAATGATCTTTAAAAACAAAATTAAACGGGTGAGAATTTTAACCATCTTAAATAATTTAACGGAGATTGTCCATCATGCAGTGTATCTGCATATATAACTCTTTTAAAATTAAATGCATAACATAAATATCAAGCGATCCTTCTAGACAAGAGTAGTGTTCTAGTTAAAATATTATTTTATAAACAAAACGAGCAGATAAAAAAAAAAAATTATTACAATATACAATTAAAAAACCAACAAGCGATAAAACGTTTAATCAAGTGATATCCAAGTTTTAAATAAAAGAAAAATAATGATATATTGTACCTGCTCACGTGCTGTACGTCTTGTATCGAATTATCCGGCAGCGGTTTCGTAGAGCCGACCAACAGTGGAACACATTTCACCCGAACCGGCGAGTTACTACTGAGAACCTGAGCGGCGCTATACCACAGCAGCCACCGGAGATGGAAACGGTGGTGACGACAGAAAACGAGAGAGGCTCATGGTACATTATAGTGTGCGAATATAAAAATAAAAAAAATTGAATGGGTGAATGGGCGGTCATTTCCGTTTAATTTTTCAATATCACGTATTCGTGTTTATCGCGTTTTCGTGTATATTATTACGTATTTATATGTTTTATAGCATATGTTTAATGTTTATAATAGGTCTGTAAATTTTTGCAAAATTAACGTAATTATTGTAGCAGTGTAAATACTTCCTAGACTTGTAGGAATTACCTGCTGATACTTTTAAACTATTAACTTTATTAAAAATCGAACTTTTTCAAATAATACGTAACGTGTCGATTTCGCAAAAGAAATCTATACAATACACTTTGGTTGGTCAAGTAACTGTCAACTTTTGGTAATACTATTATTGTAGACTAAAATAGAGGCGAAAATCAATCGTGAACGAATGAGTTTGTTTTGTACTTAGTATTGCGCTAGAGCGTTAACAAATTAGTGGTGAAACTTTATCTTTTCCTCCATATGAAAAAGACGTAGTTGGCTTAGAACTATATGGTGTACAAAAGTCGATTTACTGATTTTTTAAGTTTGAGATTGAGTACGCAACCTATATTGTTATCTATTATTTGTTTGATATTAAGTGATTTGAGTGAGTATCTTTTCCATATTAAGTCCTATAAATTTCTTTGCTAAAGTTTTAGGATTCTTCAAAATATTATCATACATTAACGTCTATCTGGTCATTAGGTATTTAGTCGAAGATTATCGTAAATTCGTTACTATATTATATTCAATATTTAGATACGAATAAGCTACGTAATAATTTAATTAGATTTGCATTCGCATTTTTACAAGCCGGGTATAATATTATAATATTCTACTTTTATTTTTCAAAAAAAGTTTGTGTGCCTGAATTGACAAATCATATTTTATTATTTATAAATTATAATTAAATTATATACAGATAAGTAGTTAGTACCAAACCAATTCGTTATGACCAATAAACAATAAGACTGTGGTGAGAATAATAATGATTTGAATTATTCGTTTGGGTTATACATTTTTTTCTTTAGGTATCTATATTAAGTATTCATTACAAAGACTACATTAATCCTATTAAGTTAACGTTGGATTTAGACTGGAAATGGGTTTGTTGTTTGTTCTAAAAAAGAATAATAATGTACAATATTTAGGGTACAAATGATATCTACAATTATCTATGAAAATTAACGATATTATTAAGACTATTGAATAAAACACTATCTATATGTATACATCAAGACTATTATTTTAATGTGACGCTAGACTTAAATTAGTAACGCTATAGAATCAAGGCGTTACACATTTTTATGGACTGAAGGATATTATTATAACCATAATGCACACATTTTAGTATTATTTTTTATTTTAGGTCATACTATATTATTTTGTATTAAAAATGACAGTATCAATAAGAATTAATATAGTTTACCTTGGATGCGCCACAAACGCCTCCTCCACGCACTCTTGTATGTTTTAATGACCATTACTGCACTCATCGTGACGAACATTTTATATGCAATTCGCTTTAATCTCTCTATCCATCTGTATTTTGGCCATCCCCCAATCACAATATTATTCTCAATCCACTTCTCTAGGTGATTTTTTTGATTACATGTATAACCTCCTCGATTAGCGCATCAGTCTATTATAATCTATTAAATTTATCCGGTACAATCTATTTCGGTTGAAGTATTACATGATATCGTCTACTTTAAGGTTAACTTATATTTATAGTATAGATCCAATACTACTTTTTCCTTCTGAGATTTTTTCTTTAATATAAATATACATCATATTATATATTTTATAATTTCCTGTCATTAAAGTTATTAAATTTAGGTAAAATTGATATATGCTTTTCTTGTAAATTAAAATAAATTTAGTTTTTACGATATGCTGTAAAAATGTTGTAAAAGTATTGTATACCTGTATTGTATATTTATAGTACCTGTATGCTTGTAAAGTATACGCGAATAAATGATTAGTGTTTACTTCTATTTATATAGTATTGATATGTTATACCCACTGGCCACTATAATAGTAATTATTTGAATTTTCCATTGCAATTAAGACAAGTAAGTATACTAAAAAATAACATGAATCAATTTTTTAAATTTAATATTATTTATTTTTAGTTTTAAAAATCAACAACGTAGCTTGACTATAAATGATATTTGTAATAGGTATTACAACTGTTAGTGACGTTAGTGTTATTTCATAAATTCATAACCTCAAATTAAAAATGTATCATCCATTAATATATTAAATAAATAATATCTAAATTATAAAATTATATGTAAATATCCTTAAGTTAATTATTTTATCAGAAATAGATATAACCTATCAATTTTATTCACAATATTTTTTTCGTCTAAATTGGTTCACTAATATTATTTACATGGTAATATTGATATTTTCCACAAGTTAATCTGCCTAAAAATTATTAAGTTAATTTCGAAAACCTACTGAACTGGTTAATGGATTTATATCTAGCTAGATCAAATTTGACCATAAACGATATTTGGTTACATTAGATTTTGTTAAAAGAGTATACATCGCGTACCTAACGTGTTAATCGTTGCGAGAAAACGCAATCATAATATTATTATAGTGAACATTATAAAACTATCCTTCTAAATGTATTAGATAATATTATCAACTGTTGTACGGAAACTAAAATAATTATGTCTATGGAAAAATATATAAATGAAATGGTAAAAATTATTGCTTATATAGAATTATATTTTAAGAATTTAAAAATGTTTGACTTAAATTAAAACATGTATATATACATAAATGTTAAAAGCTTAAACACGCAAATATAAAATAAATTATTTCAACTCTGAAAAATATTATTATGGTCCTTACCTTGTAATAATATAATTAATATATCAGGTCCTATTAAATATTATAGTGCTGAAATAATTCCAATAGATTCGTATGCGATTTAGTGATTATCTAAAACGAGAAAAATCATAAATATAAAAAATCTCATACAATCTATTTACCTGTCAATATTGTTCGATCGATGGGATTTATTACAATAAATTGAATAACAAAGAAACAGTTGTATGATTATAATTTGTACGTTACCTATACTTTATATATCTTGTTAACCCTTATTAAAACTTAACTTTGACTTCCCCACAATTCAAGTTTTAAAATGAAATAATATGACGCAAGGATGCATATTAATCAATTGAACAAATAAAGGAAATTGTATTATTTACACGTGATTAGTATGTCAAAGCACGTATTTTAATAATAAATAATACTCAATAGACTTCTAAAATAACCTTTCTATATGATATTGTATATATTTTTTAAATAAATCAATTTTCTCAAAATTGATTGATGTTTCTCAGTACGAATTAATTATGACTTATTGCCTTCTAGGCTATAGTACAATTCATAAAAGAAAAAAAAACAAAACAAAACTAATTTTGAAAAAGAGTGTAAAAAAATGACGTGTAATGTCAAAAACAACGAGAAAGTTAAACACCAAATCACGAATTTCATAAATACGTAACATTAAAAAATATAGTACTTCTTGTTCATTTTTAAATCTATAATAATATTTTACATCATTCATACTAATCAATATCACTTTGTCACTTTGGGATGATTAATTTTTAAATGACTTTTTTCTGTATATTTTTTATTGTAACTTAATTGAAATTATAGACCCAAAATTAATATTCTTTTGAAATAACGTATAGAATTTTATCTTTTGAAATAGGTGATCAAATGGTTGTATAACTTTTAATGCAAATTATTAGCATGCCTGTATTTAAGAAAAATATAACATTAAATATTCAAAAATAGGTAGATTACACAATATTAAGAACGAACGAAATTGTGAACTGATAATACGTTTTTTTTTTTTAAATAATTGCATAAACATTATTATAAATCAGTAGATACTCTATAGGAGCGTACGCGATCGTTGGTGTTCAATATTACGACTGACGATGAATCATCAATATTTAGCAGCTAGTTAATAGAATATTGAAGTGTTCCAAAGTATATAATATATTCCTTACAAGAGAGTTGTAGGCACTTAAACGCCATATTCTACTCATACATTTAGATTTCATATGAGAAATACCACAATATTATGTACACATTGTTAAACAAGATTAAAACATATATAAGTAATATATTATTTATGCTCTTTTGCGTTGACTAAACAAACGTTTTCTATACTTAAGTACACCTTTTGATTGCTTAGTTTTCAATAAATGTGTATTGACTGGTTTTCATAATAATACAGTATAGTATAATGGACGATAAAACGTGTACTATAAATCTTGAAAAAATAAACCAGATCAATTGAAAAATATATAAAAATGCATTAACCATATTATAAAATATTATACTTTATGTACGTATATACTATGTTAATTATTTAATCAATGATAATTTATTTATTTCGTCGATTAAAACTATGATTTATATAAAAATATATTATTGTATTCGATATTATGATAACTGCAGTGTGAAAAAAGTCGAATTTACTAATAAAAATAAATACAGTTTTCAAATTTTCTATAGCGTATTATAATATTGTATTACTTAAACGATCGACTGACAAGGTATATTTTGAAGGAATCACCTGTTCTCAAATAACATTTCATTTCATATTATGTAGAACGAAGAGATAAAATAAATTGGTGAGAACGTGTTCAAACTTAAAATTTGAAACTCCAGTAATTTACTTATGCGTTATGCTAATGCAAATTCTAAATACTGAATCGTTTCGTTTATAATTATTAGTTATTACTGTTATGTAGCGAAAACAAATAATTCATACTTTCATACAATTTGGGTTATCGCGATACAATGTTTTACTTTTTAGTTGCATAAGGAATAGTAAATAATAATAATAATAACATGAATGTAACCAAAATATTTATTATTTTCGTTAAATTGCGTTTAGTGTAAATAAAGATCACTGAGGTAAAATATATTCCGGTGAAAATATGAATAGTTACATTCTGTTAAAAAAAATTAAATGACCTTGAGCATAGATACCGGAGTATAATATTATTTATATATATAGAAAAGTACCAGGTTTGATTGCTTTCCGTAATCGTATTTCTAAAATGGTGAAAATCCATGACGATTAAACAGCAAATTCAGTGCGTTTCGTACATGGTTGACAATGCTTACGATCAGTTTTTTTGATTAAGAACCAACAAATTAAAAAACCTTTCCATGAAGGTTGAACGCTTAGCTATTTGTATGCTTATAAACTACACGCAAGAAAACTTTGCTTCCTTAGGTTTGATAAAAAAAAAAAAAACTAAATAAATATTCTGTTCGACGATTTAAATCGCTGGAGAATATAGTAATCTTCAAATGGAATGATATATTTTAAAAAATTTCAATAAACCAAAAAAAAAAAAATAATATAATAACAACTGAAATATTTTCATGTTTGGATGCTATATTTTTTATTCTGTATGGAAATAACAGAAAACAATTTAATATTTAAATTATTATAATATGAGTACACCTATAGGTACCTTTTAAGTAACAATTTTTAAAAACCACAGCAATTATATTAGTTCAATTTTATGATATTTTGAGGTAAAAGAATACTATTTTTGTTATGAATAAGTCAGAAATAACTTAAGAAAATAAGACAGATATGGTATTATAGAAGATTATTCAATATGATTAAACAATAAAATATAAGTACATTGTACGACATGTATTTCAATTATGTATTATAATCGTATACTACAAAAGTAATATAATGGTGATATTACCTATAATGTAGAAGTACCTGACACGAATTGATTAGGATTATCACACATTTTTTCAAAAATAGCAACAGTATTAATGTACATTATATATATTTATATATAATGTATGCATTTTTGTTATATGTATTTGTTTAATTCTATATAAAAATAATACAAGAAAAATAATTTATACTTAATCATATGATCACAACACAACAATTTTTTAATAATTATTATCATATACTATAGGTAACTTAATGATGATATTATAATTGCGTAGGAAAGTATATAAATACATATATCTATTTAATAACGGGCTCTCCTGATAACAGTTAATGAAATTCAATAGGCAATTATTAATTTGTTATACGTATGTACCTACTATGTGTCGAAACGGTCTTGCGTCGTAATATTTTAAACACATTTTAGTACCCACTCAAACATTGCTTGATTACTAACATCTACTTATTTTTTACTTTTACTCAAGTATTTGCTAAAAAATAAAATTGCCTATAATTTTTTACCTAACACGGTATACGCGTGAAACCTTTTGGTACACAACGCACTGTAGTGATATCACCGCTAGCCAGTAAGCACCTAAGCTAGAAGTTGTGTGTAGAAGTTATTCAGTAAATTTCGAAAATGGCTTAACTGTCTGACCCGACATTTTGATATACGACTGCGACGAGAATCGTTACGCGTGGAGTACCTATATACCACTGGCTGTGCAAAGTAGTCCGCCGCACGTCCGACGACGCTGTCTAAACGAGAAGTACACGAATTGTAATAAGCCGTGTTACACGCGGTCGGGTTCCGAAAAATTAATGGGCGATCGTGTTTCGCTCTCGGCAAAAAAAAAAAATATAGTGCTAGTTTCGTAATTTTCTATTTTGTTTTATTATTATTATTGCTCTCTCTCTCACCACCCCCGTTCGGTCATTATAATAATAATAATAATATATAAACTAGATTTGTGTTGCACGGGACAGCAACAAGTGTATAATATTATGTATTATTATGTAAGGTACACAAGAATTTTTATTTTTTTCAACATTTATTTAAAATAATCAATCTACAAAATGTATTTATAATAATCATATTATAAGAGTAGATAATTTACATGCATGGACATGAAGGACAAGTTAACAAGTTACAAAATAAGAATTAACCACTAATAAAATGTTTCAACTTTTGACTTTATTTCCTCTTTTTTGTGTGTGTTGAGTCAGCGTATATCTATTTGTAGAAATCATGTATCTTTAGTCTACTACAAAGTATTTTAAGTCCTATCAAAATAAACAAAAAAAATCTATAACATTTTCCTTAACACATTTTGTTAACAATAACCATGTAAAAATCAAGTGGTAAATATCTATTTTAACTGAAAAAATCATAATTTTTCAAAAATTACTGGCAACTATTAGGTAGTCATTATCATAGAAATAAATTGTTTAAATAAGAGTTCGCTTTTGTTACATAAAAGATTTAAATGAAGTCCGCGATGATCACGTATTGTATTATAAAGAAAACAATTTTGAGCGAAGGGGACGAACGACTCGAATTTCGAATCCCTATCAAATACTAATATGCACATGTCATCCAATATTTTTTAATTGTTTTAAAAATTATAAATGTGGAATATTGTATCACATTTTCAGAGAAAAAACCTAAAAATAATATCACAGATAATATAGGTATGTACTCACAAATAGTTAATATCAATTGATAAAAATTGTTCTTTTTTTATTTCTTATTAGTGTTTATTTTAATGAGTGGCTTAACACTTAACATTCTTTTTTCATTTTTTTCGATAAAAAAAAAAAAAAAATACGATAATACTGATATTAAATTTTCAAGTCTTAGATATATAAACTGAAAATTATATAAATGCTTAAGTTCACAAAAGTTTTCAAATGTTCATGATTTTGAACAGGAGATATTATTAAATTAAGAATTTTGTCTTATTATATATTATGAAATTTCATAGAAAAAACTCTTTTTTATCGTATTTGCATGTATTGTTATCCCTTGTACTCGATGTCTGTCTATGAACACACAATTTTGAAGGATCAATGAGCACAGAGAGTGAAAGAGTGAGTTTGTATAGATAGATATTATTACTCCTGAAACTTTTTGAACTTACAAAACCAACTAAAGAGTATGTTTGTTATTGATTCACATTTTTTATACTGCGCCCTATTATTAGACTCTATATATGTTAAATAATATTTAATTATAAACAATAATAATATAATATAATTTTATTTTTTTATATGTTATATATTTTTAATACACGTTAATTTTTTACAACTAACTGTTTAGAAGCACGAAAGAGAGACTTGATTTGAAGCTGTAGTCGTTTAATATGTAAAATCTATAAATATAAGACTGAAGGTCGTTAATAACCATACAAGCTAAAGTAATTTAATTCGATTTTTTTACTTTTAATTTTTATTTTTTATTTACAATATCATGATAATTTAATAATAATAAAAATAAAAAAACATTAAAAAATCAGTATTTCTGCGTACTAAAACTCATTCTTGTAAATCCATTACACTTTTCCGTAAATCGTGATTCGTGACTAGTATAGAAAAACAGAAAACACGAATTTATTTTCATTATAAAATAATGGATAATTTACGCAAGACTATAACTTAAGGTCCATCACCTGGCAATTGTAGTGACAAAAACAATATCGACTATACAACTAAATTTATTACTTTTTGTCAATAATTTCTTAATAATGTGATGACCACAAGTTTAGGAATATTTCAATTATATTATATTCCAATCACTAGAACGCAAAATTCTAATGATAAAACTGCTGATGCATACTTCTGATATTCACAATGTTCATTACGCAATTAATATTATCGACTTTATAACAGCGAATTTTGACTCCTAACTCCATAAAATTTTATGTAGCATTTCGCTACTGTCACTGCAATACCACGTAAATAACATTTTACAAATTCTTCAGGAGAGACAAAAAACTAATTTATTTGTGTGCAAGAAATAATTGTACAACTTTTTTTCTTATATTGATATTAGAAGCTTCATATGGTTTAAAAACAATGAAATTTATATTTTGTAATATCGCATTTTAATTTATTTAATAGTACTTACGTGGTTTTTCAGTTATAAATGTTATAATATAATGAAGATACGGGGTATTGTAGGATTGAGATACGTGTTGTTTACTTGTTTAAATACAAATATTGTAGATACGTGTAATTTATATTATATCATATCGTTCATTATGGTAGATACGTGTTATTGAAATCAAAATGTAATACGTGGTATCACAAAACCTTTAATTTGAGCGGGAAAAAACAATATAATGGACTCATGGTACATAACAAAAGTGATAAAGAAAATTATAATCTATACAGTGATACCAAAATGTCATTTTCAAAAAAAATGTTATTTACGTGGTATTGCAGCACGAACTAAGATATACTTTAAAAGTATATCTTAGTTCGTGTATTGCAGTGACAGTAGCGATTTGATAAGTTAATATAAAAACCAATATGCCATTTAAGATTTGGTAGCCAAAGTTTAAAAAAAAATCTAGGCTTACTTTACTCGTAGATACATTCTTATATTTTATATTATGTACACATCGTACTAACCCACCATCCTCCAAAACAACCTAACCATAAAACAATTAATAAACTTTGTGAAATGTTATAGTAATTTTGCATGGTTTAGTAAAATATAATATTCTACTAAAACAAATAAGGCACATCTGTTCATCTGTAAGAACAAATACTTTAAACTGTATTTTGCGGGTTAGAAGAATAACCAATAAAAATACTAATATGCCGAACAAAAACCGCGCCCATACATTATTTTCACCGAGTGAAATGTTTAAACGATTACAGTCACTGAAATATATTATTTCGATAAATACGAGAGGCCATTACATTTCTTATGTTACCTACCTTATAATTATTATTTGTCATTCGGACTCTAAATTATAATTTTGACGAAACAAAATCCACGATCTATTGTTCTGACTTTTATTTTTTACTATTAATGACAATTCAGTTTGACCCTCGACATCTAACTATACACTAATGTCTTTTAAACGCTTATAACGCGATTCATGGGCACAACCGGAAGAAACTGAAAACGGTCGACGAGGTATTAATTATAGTTAGTTTGATACGGCATTAACATCAGTGACCGTAAATTCGATCAATTAGACAAGCTCAAAGAATGGCAGAAGGTCTGATTTTGCTCTCGATTACAAACGCGATAGACGGTACTAAATGTGAACACTGCAGTGTTAAAGTTTAAATCTACAACGATTTTCAACACTTATTTCTGTTTTACGTACAGCGCATAACACACGAGTCGATCATTTATTAACAATAAAATATAATATACATACATATCATTATTCGACCATCAATCGAAATAACTGATGAGTAATGACGAGTAAAGGTAGGTATGTAAAACGATGTAAGTACATTATGTATTATTGTATTATATCTTAATGAAATTTTTAATATTGTTATTTTTTTTATATATATATATATTATATACATATATTATATTATATAACATTATTTGCCTAAAAATATCACCTGATAACCTTTGATATAATGTGTATACAGATAAAAGAATAGGGGGATCACGAAAATTACGCGTAAATACATTTACATTAAATACGTTTTTAGTTCAAATCTGTTTAGAGCATAAACATGCATTAAAACTGATAATATTATCAATACTGTTTGTTATTTTTTATATGAACAAAAAAATATAATACGATGAGTAATATGTAATTTGTATTTCATAAAAGCATTCGAAACAATTAAATTTAAATTTAAAGGTTAAAAAATGTAATACTTACGTTATTACTAATTATTAACATTATCACCTTTCAGAAGCTTCTATTATATTTTACCAGTTGATAAATAATAAAATAAATTCATATTATCCATTTGATGTTACAAAATATCTAAAAATCACTCAACACATAGAAAACAAAATAAAGTCTTTATACGAGTGTATTAGTTAAAGTGCAATTAGCGTTATACATAAAAATGATATCAATAATTTTCTTCTATTTTTTTTATTTTTAAATCGAAAATAACTATTAAAATATTTATATATATATATGATTTAAATTATTTTAACACCCTTATTTTTTTTTAATTTTAACATACCATATTTTTAAATGTTAAAAACAAAATAAGATTTTTACATCCTATGATCTTCTCTATAATACCTTACTATGAAAAAATAAAATAATTAAATAAACTTTATGGACTTAAAAAAATACAGTAATTACTGTTATTTACTATGAGTTTTTTTATTTATCTATTGATAAAACTTAATTTTCTTAAGTTAATTAACAGTTAAAAGATATTAAAATATAATGGATTTCCATTTCGCGTTCTAATATATAATGTTCACTGTTAGCTTCCATTATGTGTATTAACTAACTGCGCAAAAGTCTTATAATAATGTCATCATACACTCTGATATACACTATGAAATGTAATAACTAATACGTTTTCTCCGTGGTCCATTGTACTTACTATTTATATTAAATTAATTGTATTATTATGTTCTCTAGTGCTATTTTCTATAACAATAATAATAGTATTACTAACTTATATAATATGGCCAGTACGGGCTATCACTTCCCAAATGAAAATTTGGTTTAAGCTAAATAAAAAGCTAAATAATTTCATGGGATTACCAACCTATTGGATAATTAATCAATTCAAAAACTTCTAAATAAAACCTGCTCAAACCACGCCTATTACAAGACATATTTAAGACTATAGAAGACCAACCAGACAGCTTATAAGCAAATTTTATTATTTTATACTATCCACCATATAATAATATATAAATTATAATTATTACGAACATGGTCCATCCTAATATTATTGTAATACTCTAACATTGTAAAAACATTATAATTAGTATGTTGACATAATTAATTAAATAATTTATTTATGTGTTCAGCTTTCTCGTTTTACTCAACCGGGAGATGATACGTTTATAATAATTATAATTAACTTACAGTTTAGCGTAAATAGGTAGATGCCACTAATATAATAAGTAATAAAGAATAACTTTCTATGATTATTTACGAAAAATTCCAATAAAAATCTATGTGTCAAGGTTATAAATATCATAAAATAATATATAGGTATAATATCCGTTAAATTTATTTTTGAGTTCAAATACTGAGTTTATGTCTTGACTTTTGGAATGAAGGTCATTTAAATTACATAAACTATGAAAAATAAAAAAAAATGTACTCATAACAATTTATTGTGATTTGAAAATCTTAATCTACCCACAGCATACCCAAATTATTTTTAATCTCATCATAAAAGAATTTTATTATCTTAAATATACTTAGATAATGCATTATATGCGAATTTATATTAAATCATATGTAATATACATTAAAGTTAAAAAAAAAAAAGAAAACAATTATGTATTTTATATAAATTCAAAACATTCCCATTATAATACAAATAATTAGTCTACAATACATGATGTTAATTATAACAAAATATTAAAATTGTATTCTTAAGGTTATAAATTATTTATTTTTTCCATATGGAAAATTATTAATATTAGATTATAGATTTTGAGAGATAATATTTTAGGAACAAAATAAAGTTTAAATAAAACTATTCATAATTTTATTTTATTATGGTACATTGGTGTATATTAAATGGACAATGACTGATCTAAACATGGAAATAATACAAAATATAAATAATAATATAATTTTAAAACTAAAATAATATTTTTACATATTAAAAAGTACCTATTATACTACAAAACTATTTAATATTTAAATTGTATTCATCTTCAAATACTTGATTTACAATTTTTTGATTTTTTGTGGTAAATAAAAATATTAATTGACGGGTGTTAAATACTTGAAAGGAAAAAAAAATCAAAAAAAAAAAAAATAGATTTGGGTCAACATGCAAACAATAACCCTTTTTAGGCAAATAAAATAACGTTAATTTTCTCGACATTTATTTCATCATATTATATCAGTACATTATCTTTATTTTTCTTAAATTTTACTCATTTATTTACTGCTTTTTGATAATATGAATAAACCTTAGTCACTTTTAATAAAAGTAATATCAGAGTACCAAATCAAAAATGTTTTATTCTGTTTATTTTTATATTTCATAATAGAACATGGTTAAAACATTAAATACGAGTAACAGAAAATCTGTCATGGGACAATCACAATTAACTAAAAAGTAATTACAGATAACCAATCCATGATAATAATGTGAAAACCACTGTCAAAATAATATTATCCCAGCTAACATTCACTTCCAAAGATTATAATGTGTATTTTTCTAAGAAAAACTTATGATATATACCTAAATAGTAAATACATATAATGTAAACAGTATTACATTAATATAATCAAAATAAGTCAACGATTCGTCATTGAAAATATTGATTTCTTTAATATATTGTATATTTATATTATATCTACTTCCTTCGATAAGAAATGACTTTTTAATAAACATTTAGGACTGATTTCTGTGATATTGTATGATTGCTGTCGGTGTGTCATTATGTAATCTGATTCGTGATGAATTTATTAATTTACAAAAACACTAATATTTGTGTCAATATACCTATTTCGTGTGCAATTAGAATTTCGACATCGTAGAATCATTTTTGTGATCTGCTTGCCGGAACATCAATCACGACGTGTGCGTAGGTTTTCGGGACAGATAAAATCGAAAAAGTCCAAAGACGACTTTTTCCGTATTCCTAATGTTAATTCGCCTAACCACCAACTTATTATGTAGAAAATAAATAATTAATAACCTTAAATCACTGTAAAATACAAATGCGAACACGTAAGTACTTAAATTAGAGTTGTTGAAAAAAAACAAAGCTTTAAATAAATACCTAATCCGGTTATTAGCACTATCCATATTACAAGTAATTTTTATTAAACCTTGAGTGCAAAACTGTTGTTCTTAATAGAAATATATTTTTTCGTTTATTAAATCGTCGTAACGAATTACCAATAAGTAGGTATCTCCTAAACCACATAATCCTGTGATTATTTTTTATACCAGTTATTATCGAAGATAGGTTAAATAATAATTATACGATCAGAATATTTCAAACGTTTCATGTAATTATATAGTATGATTAACGTTGATACCTGTGTTTGAAGTTCAGTTGAAATATTTCTGTATTACTTCTTCAGTTAACACTAGTTTTAAATAAATAACATAATATTAAAAGTTAAATACTCAACTAAATTAATAACAATAAAATAAAACGTAAAATATTACATATTATGTTACGAAAAGGTCAAAAAACAAGTAGTGTACTTATTATTAAACGTAAATTATCCATATAGCCTTATCCATAGGTATACGTAGCGTAAATGAGTAAACTTTATCCATATATGTATAATTTAAAAATATTACCATCTAATCAATTTGTTTTAATTAGCCGATATTTTATAAATAAAGACGAATTAGTATTACAGTGGTTCTAAATTAAAATAGGTAGTTAAATATTATACAGCTAGCTTAATATTCTTGTAACAAAAATCAAATCATAATCTGAAATAAAAATGATTTATTAGGAGTAATCTCCTGGTTTTGTATTTACATTCATTTTGTAATTTGTACCTATGCATTTATTTTTATATAAAGACTTTTTACAAAGTTAACCACCCAAAAAAGATTGTTTATTAAGTATTTAACACAAAGATTTTTTTGTCAACTAAAACTTCTTAAACATCTTTTATAAAAACCTTTATACACAATTATTATTTTATCAAAAGATGTGCGTTACCTACTCAACCACACAAATTAACTAAGTTAACCTAACCTGGATAATGTACACATTGTCCGTCTTTTGCATTTTATGCGAATGCATTATGCATGTTTTATTATTTGTGTATATTATTTATACTGTAGTAACAAGAAAAAACAACAATACAACTTGTTTGTCGGTATTGTATTCATTATTTTTTGCACATCTTAGTTATAATTGTACACAAGTTCATATCTATGACCCATATATTATAATTAATTTAACCAAATTACCAACTATAATGGACTAAACCTAATCCCAGTTGTTGAGAATTATAGTCATATTGCCTAAACCCGTGTACCTACTATTTAAAAATTCACAAATAGGCCTAGAAAATGTAATAGGCACATTGTTATTTTGAAATTAACCAGATAAATAAATTTCTGTCAAAAACAATTGAAATAATAATAATAATGATCTAAAATCATAAATTACGTTTATTTTTTGCCCATATTAATCACTTCTGATAATAATAATTATGATAAATTATAAAAGAAATTGGATGGTTGAAAAAAAATGTTTGATAACATACGTGTACTATAATAAATATTTGATACCATGTCTTATCTGTAATGCAGAATATTAACATTTCGAACTCACCGAGTTGTATAATTTATCGTCGTGTCGTTTTTGTTGTTATTATTATTTTTTTTTTTCGTAAAAACGTTGCATTCGAACACAATAATAATTGCCCGTTGACAACTGTCGACCCTGGCCCGTTTCTCCAGTGACACATTGTATAGGTAGGTACAATATAGTATATACAAATATTATAATTCATACCTATTATTATTATTATGCAGTCAAATAATAAATTACACTATGTTCTTCACATTTGGTGAATATTTCAAGTGAACACATAATATCTGTCTATATACACTGGATTGCGTTCCTAGTCGAAATAATACAATATGACATAAATGCGATTTTTATTGAACGAAAAAAAACCAAAATAGAACTATTTTTAAGTATAATATAAATAATAATGTACTTGTATATATTATTAGATATATACCTATGTTGAGTGTTAACGAATCCAGGAATATAAATCGATATTTTAAACATAACACTCTTAAGTGGACAACGAAAAAATATAAACAGTCAAAACTATAAAAATTCGTTCTTACTACTCAATTATTATTTTTTTTAATATTACTATATGAACTAAGCTTTCTTTTGTGCATCGTTTATTATTTTGTTTTACTGACCTTAAATGGATTATAAATGTGTACGATTTTGATTTGTAGTTGAGATTATGATAACATATTATATTTTTGTGTGTATATATTTGGGCATACAGAACAATTAATTATAATATAACTTATGACTATCGTTAAATCAAAATAGTATTATGGACTGATTTTAAATTGCTTTTTTTGTTTTTAGAATTATAGAAGACTCGGTGTTGATCAACAATTCCGGAACTAAAATAACTAGATAATGATTAGACATTATGGCAGTATTAACTTAGTTACCTAGTAAACTTAATTAATACTCGTAAGTATTTTTGACTATAGCAATTAAAAACTTTTGTTTCCTTGTTAATTTTCTCAAGCAACAAATAACTTATAGATAATTTTTATAATTTTTAATTTTTTAATTTCAAAAATATTTAATAATACCTGATCCTCAGTCCACTTAGATACTTTTCTATAGAAAACACATTATATTTTTTTTATCAATTAAAAAAAAAATTTTAAATCAAGTTCTTTATAACATTTTAATTGTGAAACTAATTATTACTGCCTGTATTTTTTTCAATTATATACCTATTTATAAAGACGAAATTATAAACTTGACGTAACAAGTATCCAAATAAATTTACAGAACAATAAATATTTGTATAGCACAATACAATATCTTATAAAATATATAAATAATTAATGTATTTTAATGCTACCTGAGTGTTTGACACTAGTGTTGCATAGTTGTGAAGAAAGTATAATTTAAACTATATTGTTTTTTTTTTCAAGACTTAGCTAGGTAAAGTTAACAATCTGACTATCTATGTATTTAAATCATACTAAATTGTCAGGTTCAGATAAAAAACGATAACTATAGCAAAATAATATATTTAAGCTCAAATAACATTGAATTTTAAAAAATAAACCATCAATATGTATAAGGTTAGTTAATATAATGATGGGTGATTGTAAACTTCACCAGGATACCGATCAAGATAAAAAGGTATTAAAAGGTCTATTGTAAACTCCGCCAGCTTTTTTTTCTTACCTGTAATGGTTAATGTAAGCTCCGCCAGTTTCAAAATTCGAAATAAAAAAAAAATGACAGTGTTATAGGATGCAATAAATAGGTACGCTAATGGAGTAATACAAGACTTAGAATATTTACAAATTATATCACATCATTTTAGTTTACATATAGTATATATGACATACCTAATTATATATTTTTGGATTATTTGGTATAAAGATTATTTATTATTATTATGAAAAATATGATTTTATATTATTAGGTATAACGATTATTTAGGTATTATAATTTTTTTTTACTATGATTTAAATATTTAATGTGAACAATATGATGTTATATTATATTGTAATTTTTTTTTAAAATAATATATCAATATATCATATTGTGGAGTTTAGTTGCGCCCGTAATAATATCATTAAATCGTTAAAGCTAATATTGTTCTGATAATTTGTCACACCACAGGTGCGCCGAGCTCGTATGCCAGGAAACATTTCTACTTACGTATGTCCTGCTATTATGTACTCTACAGTACATGCCGGGTCGCTATTTAAAAACTAAAATTACGTACCTGAGTATGGTGATATTGCAGATATATATATATATATATATATTATTATTATTTGACTGGACTTAAGTTAAAAAATTCTTATTAATTCGTAACTCAGAAAATGTTTTAATTATATAACAGTGAAACATTGTCCACTAACGGACACTTCTAAATAATACGCATCTCTAAATTATGGACATTTTCTGGTGAAACAAACTACATATTTTCATGAATTTATTCTAAAACCAATGATAACATGTATCACAAATAATTATGGTAACAAATTATAAAATATAAAAATATCACATTAATTTTAAGAAATAAATGAATAGGATAAAAATGCAAGGATTAACACAATAACAATTTCAAATAGATCAACCACTCTCTTCAAATCATCTGTTTTTGCCTACTTAAATAAGGTGTCAATATGAACATACCTATATATATATAACTGATACAATAATAATATTATTATGGCTTAAATAAAAATGTATTTATTAATTTATTTAATATAAATAATAAATATTTTTTAAATTTATTTTATATTCAAGTTTGGATTTAGGAATGCAAATGCAGTATACAGAAACTCAAAAGTTTAGTTTTAATAAAATATATATAATATAATATATTTCGTAATAGTCTAAGTTTTACTACAACACATAAATAAATAACACAAAATAAAAATTATCTGACATGTTTTTATATCACCGAAGACTTGAATGATAATAACAATATATCACTGAGTTGGGACGAAAAATATACTCTCTCGCTTACAACACAAAACGCACCCACAGCTATGTAAGTGCCTAAATGTATCAGAACACTGAGTCCGGACATTATAGTTCCGCGAAATCTATTATGCGAAACGTAATACACACCAGCGTGCTAATCTATCAGTCAAAATACTATAATATATTATTATACATTGGTGACGTCGTGGAACACGAGTCATCGATACCTACCACAAAAATATCGACATTTCCAAAACGTTGGCGACGGCGCTGCGTTGTACGTGTGACTGTGGCAGGTACCCACTCTGACCGAGGATACAATATTTATATAAACTTTAATGATATAAAACCATAGACTTTTAATAAAACTTAATAACTGTTGACCAAATACAACCGACAATAATTTTATAATCAGAGATGGGTTCTTGAACATTCATAACGTTAAGATATTCGAATAGTTCTAATCAAACAGTTTGAGAAAAATCGAGTTCGATATCGGTAGTAATGTTAATACAGTAGAATACTATTTTTATTTCTCGTATTTTCCATGTGGCCCTTTTAGTGCCACACGATTTTATTATCGTGTTATTATTTAAACAAAAGTTTGAATTTTAAAAATGTATGAGAGTTTCAGTTTGGTCTCAAACAGTGAGTAAAAAAAGAAAAAATGTTCGAAAAAATGTTTGGATTTGATTTTTCGAAAATTGAAATTCAACGAACAAACGCCGTAAATCCTCTCTCTAATTTAGTCCACAAGAGAGAGAGAGAGAGAGAGAGAGAGAGTTTGCAAAAATAAAATTTATTTTTACTCCTCGCACCTTGTAAGTACCACATACCTACGAGTGTATATTATGTGACTCGTCGTCGTCGACAATAATAATAATAATATTTTGGATGTCGTGATGACGCTATAGGCGGTGATGTGTTTCGCGGTCTGCGGGTTCGTCGTCTCCGGTTCAAAGAAAACATACATTTTTATTTTTATTTTGATTTTAAGAAACGAAAGAAATGAAATTAGGTGATCCGGCGGTGTATGATCTGGGAAAATCACGCGTCCGTCGAGTTGGATGCTGCGGCAGACGGGTCGGTCCAATTTCCGTTGAACAGCACACCGTTATCGGTGTTCAGAAGGGCCTTGTTCCGGTCGGCCTGCAGTTCCAGGTGTTTGAGCCCGGCGACGGCGGACTGAAAGCCCGCGTTGTAATCCAACGTCACCTCGTTGTAGATGTACTCCTCCCGCAGATCCTTGTAGTTGTCGTTCTCGTCGGGTCCGCTGACCAACGCGCCGTACAGCACCTGCGGATTGGGTTTAGCGCTCCGATACGCTTCCCAGTCGCACGGAGCCGGACGGTCCATACACGAGCTGCGAACCGACAATATTATAATTTATAGTTAAACGATCGGTACGCGATAATTAATATTATTATCAGTTAAGTTATTCATGTTAAATGTTCTTAGTTTTTTATTGTTATAACAATTACTTTTCTACGACTAAAAACTCTATATGATTACATTAATATCAATACAGTATCATATTTGTTTATACATACCTAAGAATGCATGTGCAATATAAATACTAATAATAAACTAAATGATTTAATTTTAATTTTTAGTAAATTAATATTTTACTATCGTACACTAAAAATATATTTACAAAAATGAATATATATTTTATAATAGGTAATTATAAATATAATATTATATAAAGACTGAGTTCCTAGTTGTAATACCCATTTACTTCAATTTAAATATAACGTCTATAATTATTTATAAAAAAAAAATGTAAAATTTGGTTTAATATTTAAATACCATATAGAGTATTATAGACAGTCCTTCAAATTTGGGAACCTAGATGCAAGGATTCTAAAGAATGCTATAAAAAAAAACATACTAAACACTTTATTTATATTATATACATTTTTACTAAAGTAAGTACAATAGATAATATTAGTGATCAAACTAATTCAAATATTATGTTACTTTTTCGTGGCATTTAAAAAAAAAAATAAATGATAATAATAATGATCATTTTAGTACTCCGAGCAAAAGCAACTACACATACGTAAAATTATAGAGATTGATATTTGTAATATTTTAAGGCGCAATAGTTGTACGTCATCATTTAAGTATTCTAATGCATGTAAATAAAATATTACTATTTACAAATAGTCAAGAAGAATGTATTTAAATCTCAAACCTCACCAAATAAAATCTAAACGATATAACATATAGCAATGTAAACAATAATACGTTACTATATTTATGAGCAATAAATTATATTAATAGGAGCAATAGCTATCTATTTTTTATTGGTCATTTTTATTATTTTTTTAAAAACTCCCAAGAATTACTAATATATTTTTTATAAATTATTTTCATTACCTTGCTGCGTGATGTGGTTGTAATGGGTAATTTTTGCCGAATCCTACAACAAAGCTTTGTCCTCCATCTCCCAGTATGTAGTGGATTTGTTCTTTTGCAAACTCTCGGTATTGCGTTGACATTATGCCAATATCGGCAGCCTACACAAGAAAAATACAAAAACAAAATATACACTATAAAACGAGATTGATATTTTACTAGACGAATAACCACCACCTCCAAAGGAGTCTTTTTTATATACCTGCAAGCATAAAAACACGATGTTCGCAGCGTGACACAATGTACCAGATTTTTCGATGTACAACAGTCCTTTAGGCGTTTTCTTCTGAACGTATAAATTGTAGTCGCAAAAATTTTGAATTGCTTCGGTGTACTCGGATTGATTAGTTAGTTCAGCTAGAAGAGCCTAGAATCAATTTTATTAAATTAGACTTACTGAATTATTTTTGAGAACTAAAGTATTATTAATAATTTATGATTTAATTATTGTTATTATTAATGTGTTACCGGATTTCTACCGGAACTTTTTTTTTTTTAAAAAACTCGATCAATCTTAAGAATATTGATTGTTGTCAACCCATTTAATTTGATTTTATAGTATAAAATTTTAAGAATTCTTACATCTTAATTATACTACAGAATAGTATAAAACAATAGTTTTAAAACAGAAATCAATTTATGTCAATAAAAGCAAATAGGCACATGCACACGCAGATTGATTTTAACATGAATAATTATTTGAACATCGAGGTTAGATTTTAGGGGAAACTAATACTTAATTAATTTGTGTTAAAATGTCGCCTAGAAATTCCTAAACTTGTAAATGGCATAATATAAGTATACATTTATATTAAACATATTATAGAATTATGTATAATTATTAATTTTGTTATTTTAAATCAAGTCGTCTGTCTTATAACATACAGATACTTTATAAATACCATATTTTTCAATAAATCGTTGAAATCTCTTTCCAATATTCAGAATAAGTAACCAAATTTAAGAAACAATCAATACAATTAAGAACCTCAAATATCTATTTTTTAGCAAATATTTTGACACATTGAAGAAAACACTTCGAAACTTATTATCCGATACAATATAATAATGATGTGCGTATTTGAGGGAGCTAAAAAATTATTTGAAGTGCGTTATGCCCACCAAATCCCACCTAGTTGCACGTATAGATAAAATCATAGGATCAACATCAGTATTTTTCCTATTCTCGTATAAAATTTATTTGATACAAATAATTTAATGTGTGATGTATAAACATCCCGTGTGTCCTATAAAATTTTATAAAATATATTATACAATTGTGTGAATGCTGCACCTGTACGCCTGCGACTTTTTTGTTGTAGTAAAATTCGTTTGGCCGTTCTTTGAGTCTGTACTTCATGTACATGTATTCGGCGTCTTCCAAATACTGTGACTCCTTTGTAGCCTTATACAGCCATGCCGCAGCCCATGTTAACTCATCACCGTAATCTGTTGATCTAGAAAATTAAAACGGATTTCACATTTGAGTTCGATCACATACCGGTAGCCGATCAAATAAAATAAATCCAGAAAAAAGTGTTTATTATAATTTACTCGTAATATTGCGCCGCTCCTTTGATGGCGTCGTGGTACAGCCCTCTATACTGAGTAGCGAACAAGTACAGTTGTTTAGCGTGACTTAAGCAACTGGCCGAAAAATTGGAATCGATTTTGTTAAACACTATAGATACAGCTGAAAGAGCGGCAGACGTCTCGCCGGCCAAATCGGAACCTAAGTAAATTGAATTGGATAAAAGTATGATATAATGATATATACCTACTATACCTATATTATACATTGTAATAATAAACATGTTATATGTAAATATAAAAAAACTATGTAAATTTAGATCAGATTTCACTAGACATAATTTTTAACTCAAATTATATTTATCTAAGTAGTATTTAAGTACCTAGTTAAATAGTTAAATTTGTATATATATATATTTTATACTGTCTTTTAATCTGTTAGCAAAAGAATATCGCATAATAAACAATTCATATATTATGTCATACGGAGATACTCAGAGCGCAGAATTAGCATGTTCTCTAATTAGACAGAACATAACTATTATTGTATTCATATATTATTTTTATGTTATTTTATACTTATAGTATGTTGGCAGTGCATGGTTTGTTTTGAGAATATTTAAATCGTATCTAATTTTTATGTATTATTTATTTAAACTTGTGTTATTATTATTTATTTATTTATTTATTTTTTTTTTTTGGTTAAACAAATTTTTATTCGATTAAACATATAATATTAACTTATATACCAACAAAAATAAATCAACAAATTGCATTTAAAAATTTAATTTTATATTCTTTACTATAATTTTATTTATCTTTTAGTTTATAAAATTCATCATAATATAGCATAAAAGTACAAATACCTATACCTACCAACATAGACCAGAACACCTGGTCAGTGGGTTTATTGATTTAAATTTTAAATTTTAAAATTAGAACTTATGATCAATAAAATATGACATAATAGCAAAATATACAAATTTGGTTTTTATTTTCATAATTTTTCCTCCTAATTTCAATATACTACGTGGTGATAATTAAATGAACGTGATAGGTGTCTTACCTGGTCGGTTTTTGTCAATTTTGTATGATGGCCTAGACATGTTCATGTCTTCAGGTCGACCCCAAAAACCTTGGTCTAGACTAAAGTCGCCCACTTGTCCGTAGAACTCGTAGTCACTAACGTGACACTTGATAAAATACTCCGCGGCCCAACGTATTGAGCCTAATGCGTTTTCCCATTCGTCTATAATATATAATGATAAATAAAATAATAGTATATGATAAAAAATTTAGAAATTATTTTAATTCCTAATTTACTTGTATTGCGTTATAATAATATTTTTATTATTAATGTATTTTCATTCGACACATAAAATGTCTAAATATTATCCTCAATGGTATACAATTTTATACAAATCTGGTATATTATATACAAAAAAAACACTAAGTATACTTACTAACTTCCTCGTATGCGTCTTTATAACTCAAGTATCCCCATGCTAAAATAGTAGTTGTGCTGGCCATAGTGAAACCGAATTTCACAAAATCACCGGCTAAAACAATAATAGAAATATTTATTAATATTTCGTTTATCACGTAAACACAATATGATAAATTATATGGATGATATTTACCAAAAAAAAATATTATTTACAAAAAATACTAATTCCAGTTGATTTTTTCTGATTCAATAAATATTATAATTAAACTTTCCTTAGAGTTCTGACAAACAGTATTGTTTTCTATAAAGTTGTACCTTTATATTGTGTATTATTCAGTCAGGTATTAACCTTTAATTATTAATTTAAATATCTATGATTAAAAATCAGGGTTCTTGACAGTTTTATTCAAAATTAATATCTGCTCTACCTATCGCATTCCCTTTAATTAGTGAATTCACAATCTTCGAACAATTCAAAGTGATTGAAAATTATTTCAAATTTAAGTTTCATAAAATTAATTGGCCTATAAGTTCGGATAACAGTTTCAATATATGGTCAACACTTTCGAAAATGGTTTGAGTAATGATTATAAAGATAAAAACATCGATATTAGAAGCTGGTTAGTTCAATTCTACAGTTTACCATTTCAAACCAAGGAAGTGTATTTAAGTATTTTTTACATTATTTAATTAAATCAAAGCCTGATGACGAAAGAGTGACACAATTTGCAGATTATTTAGGAAATGTATACTTATATAAATAAAAAATCTCAGTATCATCCACCTGAAATTTGGATTTGAGCATCAGCAGAACCAACTATTATAGTCTATAACCAACTAACTATTAATGTATGTGAGTCATTTTATTCTCACTTTAATTCTCTCTTTTACACAACTCTTCCAAATATTTTCATATAAAATAAAAATAAATTCAAATAGAAATAGAAATTTAATTAAATAGTAAAAATGCACTCTTTTAATACCAACATTAAAAAAAAAAAAAAAAAAAAAACTCGTTAAGTTACAAAATGTAATTAATAATATTATTATAATGGTGGTCAAACTTGAATTTTACTTTTTGAAATTATATATTTTTTATTAAAGATAATTTTTCAAAAATATAGCTATTCATTTTTAAAATTTTACCTGGGTGCAGTGTACATGACGTTATCTTTTACACTTCACAAAAACTCGGATGAAATTTACGAGTATGATTTTGTGTTTACTTGTATTTTGGCACAGTTTACAAATGATTGTATTTTTATTTTTAAAATATTATTTTTTTCAATATAACCTACAATCAACGATTATTAAAATACATAATATTGAAATTATTATTATTATTTTTTTTTTTTAATGTAGAAGAATTTAGGTTAAGTATAAAAAATAAATATTTATTATGATTGAATAATGAAACGTGTCTTCTAATAAAAATACATATTTATTCATCTTATAAAATTTAGCAAACGTACGTGAAGAAAATAACCATTATTACCGACAATCAAATATGAATTTATTGTGAAATGATTTTATGTACCAAGTGTCCATGACTATAATAAATTATAAAGGATGGTGTTTGTTTCATGTTTCTACGACTAATAATTTTTAACTATAACAAAATCTACAATTTATTGATAATAAATCATTATTTTACGAGTGAATTTTGAATTTCATAACTTTAAACTAGGGTTAAATTTTTTTAATTGGAAAACGTTCAAGTACTTTTATAACTATTGTATGCCTAACTAAACCTATGGAATATTTTGTTTTAAATGTTCAACTTTAAGCTACTTATACAAACATTTTTATAAATTTTTAACTACAAAATAATTTTCAGATACTCAAGAATTTGACGAATTAAGCAAAATTTTTATATTTAAATGCTAATAAAAAAAAAACATATAGATTCTTATAATTTTTTAATCAATTTAAGACTAACTTATGAGGAACTTAATATTAAATTTAAAAAATATTTTTATCGACATTTCAAAAACAAATACTTAGAAAATCAAAAATTTCAGTTGTCTATAAATAGATCAAATAAATCAGAACATTTTTAAAATATAACTGTGTATAGATTATATTTATATAAAGATTTGGTATAAATTTCAAGTAGTTACAGTGATTTATTTTTGAGTTATAACTATATATATATAAAAAAATAAACGTTTTTGTCGAAAACCGACTTTACGTAAAAATTTCAGTTCTTCGGTCACTATTTTGTTGTTTTTCCAGATTTTTTTGAAAACTTTTAAATTTTGATCTCTACGAGCATAATGCACCTAGAATATTCACTTTATCATCTGAAACCACCCCTGAAGTTTTAAATTGAAGCAATATTTTGACAAGTTATGATGATCACACATCATTGTAAAATTAATACATAATACATCATTTCGTTCAGAATCTAAAATAATATTATTTTTTAATGTAATGCCTATTGGTTATTTTGTATCATATTATCATATTAAATTATAATTTAAATTAGCTACTTGACATTCATATACATAATACAATGTAAAATATAAATACAACCAAAGTATTGATTAAATATACAATAACAAATAATGTATATTTAATCAATGACCAAAGGATAAAAAAACTAATATAAATTATTTGTGTAAATCTTTAATGATTGCGACATTAATATAAAAAAACTAATTCAATAAACAATACTCAGATCTAATGATTGAAGTTTAACTGCAATTAGTAGAAAATTAATTATTATTTTTAAAAGTTAAAATAATTAATATTTAATTGGATAAATGTACTATATTCATGCAAATTTCACGGCCTAAATCGCCATTTCATAAAACTAATGTCACTGTTTATGCTATAACAATAATACAATTTGCTAAATGTAAGCTAGTTGTGATAGTTATTAATAAATATGTTTATATAATTTTTTATCATTTTTGATCTTCATCACCACAGTCGTTTGTATAATGTATATTATTATTTATTATTAATAATGTCGATAACACATTTGATTGAAAATATGTTGATGAAATAATAATTGAATTGTGTAAAAAGCGAACGTCTTCTCCGTAAACAAGACGATGTCGTGCACATCCTAAATCATAATGCAAGAATATAACAACACGATTGCAAAAAAAAAAAAATTATTATTATTGTAAATTCTGACGTTTTATACTCCTATAGCAATTATATTATTCTGATGCAGTCCTTGACATTCTTCCTGATCAAAGATTTCTCAAGCGATTTTCATATTTCTAATAAGTAATAACTAATAAAATCCTAGAGTTATACCATGTTTATTACGGTAATATTATGCATTGTAATTTTATCATTAAAATGCCAATGTTCAAAAGCATCAACATAATATTTTTATTACAAATATCCCAAAGCAAAACTGTAGTATAATTTATAGCAGATACAAAAGTTGTACACGTATAAAAAATGTGTTTTTACTAGCCGATCTCGTGGACTTCGGTGACCATAAACAATATCTCTAGGTTAGGTAATCTCTAATATGTTTTATTTTATAAGTAATAAATTATTAAGCAATATGAAATTTACAGATCTGATTAACCAATGTCAATTAATATACAAAAAATATACTAATTTCTACTAATTATTCATCTATGACCAATAGTAACCATAGATATATAAACAAAAATGTGCATCGTAAATATTAAAATCCCTATTTGATTACCTCTCTGGGTTGGACCTATCGGGTCCAATTTAAATCATCCAGGGAATTAATCAAACACAATCAAACAATGTCATAAAAATTCCATCCAGCCATAGAGGAATGCATAAAGGACATACAGACAAATATTCATTTTTATATAATATATAAATTTGGCTGTGGCAAAGCGTTAGTAGCTAGGTATCCTATTTACGTATATTCTAACGTATATACGTTGCAGGATTAAAACGTATTTTAATCAATTTAGAAAAAAAAATCACCACTAAAAATTGTGACGGTTGTGTCACGTATAATTTATATTTACGTTTTATAAAACATGCTGCGGGTTACTAAATGACATAGAGTCATAGTTTGTAAAGCTTATCGTGTGTAGGTATTATAGGTGTAATCGTTATACCTATTTTTAAACTGGAGCCTAAAACGCTTTGCGGTGATCATTACTTTAGTTGTAAATTTACCATCATAATATCCTCCGGATAAATCTTCGCCGTTCTGTCCTTTGTCTGAGGTCGCAGAATCGGACCGCCACGGGATGCGGTTGTTGGCAGGCAGGTGACCCGACCTCTGCGCTTCGTAGAACATGAGTGACAACCGCAATACCTCATCGTAATTGTAACACCTCGCAACGCTGGCTAAGAAGAACGACGCCAAAATAACACGATTCATCTGTAGGACATATATGATAAATAATTTGAGTTAAAAATATTAGAGGTATTGTCAAAGTTACGATTAAAATAAAATGAATATAATATTAAATATTATTTACGGGATGTAACTCGTCTATTTGACAAATGTAATAATTAGGGTAGAGAACTTAAAAATCTAAAAATATGCATGCACATATGCATTTAAAAATGTAAAAATATATATTAAAATATGCTCTAGAAAAATTTATTTTGTCTTTATATTTTATTTTATATATTTTATCTAATTACAATATGTATACAGAGAATCACTAAATTCCAACACATAACTTTTTAAACGAAAAGCCAATGTTTTTTTTTTACTTTGACATATTTTAAAATGAAAAAAAAAAATACTAAAAAAGTTTGAAACAGACAAAATTATTAAGGGATGAAAATATTTCATGCAGTGCGCACAATGACAAAACGAGTAGGTACTCGCCAAAATACGACGGACAACTAAAGTTCACTTCCAATACTCATTAGTCATTACAGTTTTATCAGTTTGGCGGTAGGTAAAAATATTATTTATAAATGGAAAATTTACCTTTTTGTTATTTTTCGTCTAAGCTAATTTAAGAACTTATTTCGAAAACTGTCAAATATGTTCTATATTTTTCTATTTTACCTGAATATGCATGTATATGCAATAATGACAAAATATGCAAAATATAATTTTAAATTTTATCTTCTGGTGTTATGAAACACATTCGTTGATCATTAGAATTTTTACGATCTTTCTAAAAAAAATATAAAAAACTAGAAGTAATAATAATGCAAATGCAATAATGTCAAATAAACTAGTTACACCCTGTTTACATATTTTTAAGAATAATATGAATGTATTTATTGTTGAATTTCAAAACAAAATTGGTGACAACTAAAAAAAAATATAACGAATATAAAATTACAATTGGTTTATAGTACCTATATTAATGATAACGGTCAATAATTAACAAATTATTAATGGTAAAAGATCCAAAATCTAAGTGTATAAAAATAAAAAATAAAACTCAACTTCACTATATTTATATTTTTTATTCAATTTTAGCTGAAGTTGAATATTCATTCAATTAAATTCTCTCAGTGGATAATTTGACAGAGAGTATAAACTTAGGAAATGAGAATAAATTTGCCATTTTTAGAAGATTATTAATTATATTAATTATGTAAATACCTACTTGTACTTAAAATAATACACGTTATACTATTATACCTGCCATATAACATCACAATAACATTTTTGAATTAAAAAAAGAATAATAATAAGGATCATTCAAATAGCTTATTATACATTATGACGTTCACACTATTGCTTTTATTTACTGAATCCATTGTTTGTTTCAAAAGAGATTTAAAAATAAAACATAATTAAAGAATATATTCAAATGCCAATGATATAAATTAAAATATATTCCAAATGCATCGAGTTCTGGTTAAATTCGACTATTGTTCGTATTTCGTATCACTATAATAAATTGAATTGCATTTAAAAATTAAAATAAAACATGCTATAGAAATATTATCGTTGTGTCACGGACCTCGGAGATTCTCGCAAACTAATACATTATTGGGCACATACGTCTGAGAGTACATGACTGATAGGGCAATTTTCTTGACTATTGTCAAACTAATGATTCATAGAACCTAAAAGCGATGATTAATGTACGCGAGAATTAATTATAAATATATCAGGGAAAACAAATATGAAAACGTTCAAAGCGCACAATGATTAATTATCGTTTAATGTATTTTCTCATTCGTGTCCCTCGCTGACACTCGATAGCAACAAGTTACGGGCGAAAATCATACACGATTCGTCGACTAAAACAATACGTTTTCCTAGTAAAACGTTAATCACTTAAACACACAGTGCATAAACCATCAATAAAATCCAATAGGATTCATTGCTTCGTCGGAATGTCATTACTAATGATATTATATAACAATCATGATCATCGTGATATGCAATTTTCAACTTCTATATTTCACGTGTAGTAATATGTACGTTGTGGCGAATGTCGTGAACGCCGTTCATCACCTTGCACGCAGCATTTTTACACAAAAATATTATGTTGAACACGAACAAAATGACGTACTAGGTAAAAAAAACCATTTCATCTAAACGTTTTAAATTGAAACTATTATCATATTGCACTGTATTATATCCCAGCATCTCCTAAAATTTCGGGAATTTCAACGTGATAGATACTTTGAAGAAAATCCACATCTTCACTCATATGATTATAATATTATATTATAGGTATACGGGGTTGAACGCCGTCGTTATGTTTAACATAACTGGATGTCCGCACAGGTGATTACGTATTACGCATATTTATTATCTTAATGTTTCAATGTTTTAAGAGGATGTGATCATACAACACCATAGTAGTTTCTTTTTTTTTTTGTTTCCTCTATATCTGATATACGCACAACATAATAAAGGTTTGTTCTACAGAAATAAACATGTTTTTGTGTTGTTAGCTTTTTAAAATATTGCAACTTTTAAATGCTCATAATATTATCTTGTCTAAAATTTAAAATATCAATAATAGTCTATGAAGTCTCTTGGATCATTCCTTGGATTTTTACCTCTAGGTATGAAATTACTTACTTAGATTGCTTTATTTTAAATATTGTAAATAATTTTAAACTGAATTTAAGAATTTAAAAATCGATATTTTTTCGTCAACATTTTTTAAGTTTTTATTTATAGAAATGATTTTTAGTTTGCATTATTTTTATGACTTATAATATGTTGTGGGTGGAACTATAATCAATGGAACTGACAACTAGTTATAAAATACAGCGTAGGTATATAACATAATCATAAATAATTATAATACACCGAAGACTGCGACAAAAATATTGCGGCCTTCGGAACAGGTTCGGTAGATGTGACAATCACCCGTTAATTTATATGAGATAATATTTTAATACCCTAACCTCTGACTCTCGCAGATTTGAACACACAGTTTTAAGATTGGGCTGTAATTATTAATGTTTAAAGTGATCGATTTCTTAACGCCCTGTGACACGTCATATTTCACGGTAGTAGGTATGCCGTGAATTATGGCGATTGATCATTGTACACCGCTGACACACATGTTAATTATTAGAAAAATGGTATTAGTACGTTTTGTCGTTGTCTGGACACTAATGGCAAAGGTGTAGCTAAACTTGTATAATATGTTTATCACCAGAAAACGAGTAATGGAAAAACTATTACATTATAAAAAGTGATTGTTTTAACTTAAAGAAACAACTCATTTTTTTTTTTTTTTTGAAAAAGAAAAATAAACTAATTTACACTATTTTTAATGTCTCATAATATCTATGTTCATAAAAATAGATTTTGGTATTTCTGAAATGAATAAAATCAAAAACTTGATTTTTATGCGGTTCTTTTATAAAATAGTTGTTGGAAGAATATTTAATGCCATTTAAATCTTTCGATAAACATACTGTCGGGGTGATATATACCTATATATATATTATATATGTATATACATAACTATTATTAAAAATAAGTATTTAAGTGAATATTATATTTTAAGCTTATATGTTGGAAATATAGATAAAATTTGTGTTATACACAACTACAATATCTATGGACGCTTCATTTGTCAACAAACTAAAAAGAAATTAGATGGTGGTATTAGAAATTATTGAAAACAAAACAAAATACATATTGAAATATCAACCAATTCACAGTAAATGTCAGCTTAGAGCTATTAAATCTAATGAAAGATCTGAAAGGCGAGGCGCAAACCAGAAAACTGAATGTATCAAAGTCTCTACTTCAAAGGACTACATATGAAAAACTAAGGACTTCGCCAGATTTGGAAAAAAATGTATCTTTATATTCTTTATTTTCGCTACATTCGTGTAGATATTGCTTTATTTAATAATTACATACCAAATAATAATTTATATCTATACACAATTTTGGAATTTGTATTTTTCATTTAATTTTTAATTGACAAATATTTTCTATTTTTTCCAGTATTTTTTTTTTTCAATGAAAATATTTGTCAGCCAGTCGATTTTTTTTGTGTACGTGCGTTTTTTATTTTTAATGTTTATTTTAATTTTAAGTCAAATATCTTAAATCTCCGAATATCATAATGTGATCGAGTAAATTCTATAATAGATATTTAATTAAATTTCAAATCGTTGGATCACTGTTTTGATATATTTTCTTGTAAGTCATATCAAACATTATATTTAAATATATTCAGTTACAAAAACTTAAATGGTATAAAAAAAAGTCTTAATTATGTGTTTGATGTAGAATTTCGGGCAATATGAAAAATATTGTTGTTCTAAAACTCTCAGACAATGGTTAAATTCCTCTCGAAGTCTGCGGTTTGCGTGTAACATAATATTATATGTAATTAATTTACCGAAGTGAGCGCCGTGTCGACAGTGGTAACACGAGATTTGAGAAAAATAACACAATATCATAAAGTACACGACACGACTACACTATGGGTGTTTATTTATTTAGTTTTTACAATCATATTACTATTATAGCTACTCACGTACGTGGTTTACCACAATATAAAACGAAAAACGTAAAGAAAAAAAAATACCTGTATTTAGAGCATAATTTAGCTTATAATATAACAAAAGAAAAATATGATGTATACATTCGACGTGTTAACGAAGGGAATAATAAATTGTACCTATGACTTTAAATTACGAAAATACAATTGCGATTTTTATTTATCTGTATTTGTAAAGAAATACAAATATAAAATAACGATTTTATTATGTGGTCTGCAGTTGTAGATATTAGATAATCACTCCGAGTGACCGAATACGCGTCGTAACTTCTTTTTTTAGGGAGGTTCTTTTGATCATTATTTTAACCATACGCTCAATATTTCAAAAAGTATTCAAATTTTTGAAAATATTTTATTTAGAAGTTACTAAAAAAAAATATTTTTATCTTTATCATTTAAATGTTTTTTATTGAACAACTACAATATATTATTATATTTTTAATTTTATATGTTTTAAGCAGAATATGTATTATTATCATTTAGTTACATGTATGTAAAGTATCACTTGATGTTTACATATTATATCTCCATAATACCTAATATTTGATAACATTATTGTTTTTAAGTATTTGACTTTCATTTATAATTTAAAAAATTATATATTTTACCTGACTTTAAGCACATAATTATAATTATTACATACGTTTACTGGTAATAGTTTAATAACACGTATAACACATGTTATACACTTTATAATAATCACATTATTAAGAGTAATAAGTATTAACAATAATATTATTTAAAAGATTCAATTAAATATATAAAATGCTATTAATTATCTGAATTTTTAATGATAGTTTTAACAATTTTAAAATATAATAATTTAATACAAATTATAGGTATTATATCTTATAACAGCAGAGGGATTCTAAATATTAGACAATTAAAATATGATTTTTGATAAAAATATGAGATACAAATATTTTATGAAAATTATCAAACAAATGGGTAGTAAATTATTTACAACTTATAAGTTGGTACTTAAAATGTGAATAAACAGATTTATAAGTTAGCACGGAAACATTTCGTCAATTTATAATTTTAATTTTCTGATTATCTGAGTTTTAAATACTTATGCTATAAGTTATAAGATATTATAACTAAATAACTTCCCGTTCAAAATTAGATTATTATAACATTATAATTGTCAAAAATGAATTTATTTTTATAATATAAAATATATAAATATTGAATTTGACATAATGAAAAAAAAGGTTAATACTTTTCGAAATAATGAGTGTTTTAACTAGTAATAGCTAAGCCACCAGCTATAGATTCACAAAGTGTTGGATATTTATTTATTTAAATCTATAAAATTACTGGGCTTCATTGAGATAAACTCGTGTGGAGGTCAAAGGTTAGGTAACCTGAAAGGTTAATCCATCTCTCTTTGGATTTGTTGTATATTATGCATTTTTTTAAATAGTAAATAGTTTACTACTTACAATCCATACATTTAAATTATAAATAAATTTGTTATATTATTATCAAATGTTATATATAATCTATTATATACCTACCAAAATTATGATTATATTTTTTCTAAAAATAATATAGGTGGGCTACCTATAGGTATTTATACCCAATTAAAAAGTTTTGATTCGCGTCTGATAGTTATGTTATCCACACGATTGATTGTATTTAATTTAGAACTACGGTTAATTACATTATTATAATAGTTGTTTATTTGTTCGTAATATTGTATTGAACATGATTAAGTTTAAAGTTTAATTTTAGAGACGTTAATAAACTATGGCCACTGCAGTCGTATAACGTACAGTCTTAAATAATGAATATTTGTCATTTCAAAGAAGTCAAGAGGAAATATTAATTAAATATTATCCGCATCAATTGCAATTATAATTGCTGCAGATTCCAGTTTAACACCTACACGGGAAAGTATATATTATTATGTTATATCACATTTATGTTGAGATTTTTAGGTTTAAGCGTAAGTAAGAAAATAGAATATTACATATTATATATATATATATATATATATATATATATATATATATATATGTGTATTATAGTTATTCGATTTCACATAACGAACCGTTCAATTAAGTTACGTAAGTATAATAACTTAAAAGTATTATACGCATAAATAGGTACGTAAAATGAATGAAATCGAAATAAACAACTGAGGTGTGTATTTGACTATATTTCAAAGAAATTGAGACTACTGATAATTATAGAAAACAGATCGTTCTAGTATCACTAGATTTGCTATACATTGTACTTTTTACGATGTTCATATTTCATATCGATATTAAAAATTCTCTGAATTCATCGTTATAGAAATATGATATTAATTGTTATAATATTTTGAACTATTTTTTTAAATTCCACAAATAAAAACGAATTTATTTTAAAAACTACGAATTTCTTAAATATTAAGAGCGCTAAAGTATGTACTATAAGTATATAATTTTGTAACTTTAAAGCTAGGTCTTTGACAGACTTATTTAGTATTAAATTCTAAACGGAGGGATGAATGTATTGATTTTACAATGATATGTGTTTTTATTGTTTTTATTTTTGTGTCTGTCACCACGTTTTGGAGCAGTAAAAGAGCTTCGATTTTTAAACTCAGCCCCGTTTCTGATATAGTGAATATAGTTGGTATTTGGGGGGTGTCAAAAATAAAAAATTTCCAATTGTTTTCAAAAAAATCGAGAAAAACAAAAAAAAATAATGACGGAAAAACGGGAATTTTTACGCAAAACCAGTTTACGACAAAATCGATTTTTTATATGGTTGTAATTCAAAAACTAATCATTGTAAATTCTTGAAATTTTCACCTAATGTTTATATTAGTGTTCTCTATACGCAGTAAAATTTTTAAAACATTTCGAATTTTTTTGTTATTTATAGACCACTCAACTTTTCGATTTTTCTAAGAATTTATTTTTGGTGTCGATAAAAAAATTTTGAATGACCAAACAAAATTTAAAATTTAATAAAAGGTTCATCATGAGTTGTTTTTATTAGTTAAAAAAAATAAAAAATCGTGTAGTCACAACTTTTTTTTTTTTATAAGAGTTTATAGTTCAAATTTTTACGAAATCTGTCGAAAAGCGAAAATTTGCAAGTAATTTTGAAGTTGAAAAATCAGAAAAATGTTTGTGTTTATAACTAAGGATTAAAAATACAACACTAAGTTTTCCATAAGTTTTCCTTCCAGTAGCTTTAAAGAAAAATCAAACATCTTTATAGGAAAAATTTTAATTGCGTTTGAATTTTACATTTTTACGAAATAGCGTAACGATAACGATTTATCCTCAAATGATTTTAAATATTTGTTATTATTCAAAAAGTATAAGTCGTAGATACTTGAAAATTTTACCAGTTATTTAAATTGGCATTTTCTTTATATGATTTAATTTTCAAAATATTTTGACTTTTTTTATGCTATTTATAGACAATTTAAATTTTCAATTTTTCTGAAAATTTTTTTTAAAGCGTCGATAAACTTTTTTTGGTCCAATCAAAATACTTAAAAATTGTATACAAAGTTCCTAATAAGTTTTTCTTATAATGATTAAAAAATCATAAGAATACATAGGCACAGTTTTTTTTTTATTAGCATTAAAAGAAAGAAGTTATGTTTAAGAAATCCAAATATTGACATAAATACGTCAAAACCATGAATATTTACAAATTATTTTGTAGATATAGGTAATTCATCAAAATGTTTGTGTAAGTAGCTAAAAGTTGAGAATTAAATACGAGATTTTCCATAAGTTAAGCTTATAATTATTATAAAAGAACTCAAATGTTGATGTATTCAGGCCATTAAAACATAAATCACCTGGCTGACAAATTATCTTCGTTCAGAATCGTTTTTTGTATACTATGATACCTATCTTTGGATTCAAATTTAACACTCTTATAATATATAATAATGATCCATATGGTACCTTGGGTATAGCAGAGCGTTACCCACTTACCCGTTTTTTGTTAATTAATTGAATATGAATAAAATGTTCTTAATCTTTGTGTTACACCAATAATCTAGAAATCTTAAATTTGTTAATAGTTTAAAAAAAGAACACTATGGATAGGTATTTATACTTTTTCAATTAATGATGAAATTCTAATAAATATATTTATAAACGACTATAGTTATGTTAAGAAAGTAATTTTATGTATTACGCTAAACTATGTCCTTTTGTGTGAAAATTTTGAAATTACTTATACCTTAAACTTTTTAAGCAGTAAAGAATAACTCATTAAATTGATTACATTTTTAGAATTGGATAATTAATTATTATATTATAAACAGTAAAAACAACAATAACATAAAAATTAAACATAGGTGCATGTTGTATGAAAAACATGAAATTGTAATTTGCTAATGTTTTATTATGAGTTTAAAAAGAACCCTTTAAAAGTTTAAAATATTTGTTTTTAAAATCGTGTTTTAAACATTGTTTAAATATAACTTTGTATTTTGGTGTTCATAAATCATCGAATTTTCTATTATGTACAAGTTTAAAATGTGAAAAAGAACTGAACTTAAGAGTTATATCTATGGAATACAGACAGACGACTTGAACTCGAATTGAATATAATATTTGTATGACTTAAATGATTTATTTTCATTTATTTCAAATTCGAATTGATTGGATATTATGATTTATCAGTGATCAGTATACTTAGGAATGGAAATGACCAACGTAATTGAAGAATTGGAAGCCCAAGCGGCAAACTACCTATTAACTAAAAAATTTTAAAAATTCTAAAATGTATAAATAAATAAATGCATTTATTCTTAATATTTTTAATAACTACTATACAAAATTTTTTAAATACAGAACCTATAGTACGTATAGCTTATTATATTTTATTAGGTACTTCATAAAGTAAATATTAACTACCAATTCATATAGATTTTTAAACACTAACTTCAATTTTTATTTTTCTGATACTGAAATTATTTAAAGTTTGAACACAACAATTAATTTAATATTTACATAGCTTTGAATTTTTTTATAATTAAATATGTGTAACTTTTCCTTACTTGACCTAAACGCATAGAAAGTATATAGTATACAAATAAAGTTATACAAATATAAAGTATACAAGACCATTTTCGAAAGATTCAAGGTGTTTTTTAACAATTAGATAATGGATAATTAAAAAAAAGTATAAATTCCTTTTCTATTTAAATTTTAGGTACTCATTTGAACGAGTGTGGTAAAAGTATACAAGATTATCGAAACTCGTCTGAATATCTAAGACGTACATGGTAAACAATTCTCAGAAATTATTATGAAATAATGGTAAATAAAAATATATTTAGCATATTAACCTCGTCGGCGCAGTGATTTTTGAAATGAACGTCTCACGATACAATTATACAATAGGTAATTTACTTAATTAATTGTCAATGAAGAAAACTTCTATTTATAATATCCTATCAATCTTATGATTATTATAGAATGTTATCATAGTTTTGAAAAGTGTATTAAATCGTAGGCAACATACGTCATGTCTTTAAGATATTACTATGTTAATAACAAATTGGAAAGTAGTAGAATTTTAGATTATTCAACCGTTGTTATTTTATTACTGATAATATCTTAATATATTTTTTATACATATTCACATATCACATAGGTACATATATTTACAAATTTACAGATTTAAGTATTATAATTTTATAACGATCATTGTAAAAAACTATGTCGTATGTATTTGCATCAAATTAAACTTTCTAAAGCTATATGTGTACTTCCTTGTGAAAAATCAGTAGATTTTTAATCGAATATTGCACATGATAGAAAATTTAAATAAATAAATTACAATTTATTTTCTATCATATTTATAATACCACATTTTTAAAGATTAAAAATATATTTTTTCTAGTAAAAAAGCGTCATTTAAATATTTACCTTACCTATTAAAATAAAAATAATAATAAATAAACTCAACGATGTAATAATATAAATAATACATTTTGTGTACATTCAATTAAAATAAATGTATTGAACTAAAATCAAAATAAATACACAGATCTTCACTTTTGAATTAGTATACAATGGAAATCTTATGCAAATACCTATTTTTCAGATGTCATAAACATACATTATTATATTATTAAGTATAATCTTGCTATAAAACTCCGAATGACGTGTTCTAGTTAGTTATACATACAACACAATTTTAAAAAGGAACGTACATTTAATAAATATTGATTTTTAAAAGTCAATTGAATAAACAATACAAATTTCCCTATACAAAGTTTCCAATACATAATTTCTATAAATTTTAATTGCATCCACGATGATAAAATGTTTAATCAAAATATTAGTCAAGAAAATATATTTATATTCAACGAGTGATTTAATAATATGTTAATGTTATGAAAATTATAGTAGGTATGCGCATAATATTATGTATTATTGACATGTGACAATAATGTGCATTTTTCAAAATCTATTGATTTAACGACCAAAAAATAACTTTTTATGTACATTTTGTATAATTTTTTTCAAAAAGAAAATGTATATTAATAATTTGCATTATATGAGTATATTAAACCTTAAATATTAGTATATTTATAATTTATATATGATAATCATAAAAATAAAAGGCATTACCACGGTCGTAATGTACCGCATGGCCGAGTAGTGACTGGTAGGTATAGTGTGATGTTCACGAAACAATAATAACTGAATGAACTTTAACGTAAACTTTAACAACACTGTGTAGAGTATATAGTTATCCCAATAAATGATTAGACTGCCGTGGCGGTTTGCGGACAAAGATGACGGCGGCGGCGACGGCGGAGAAGGCGATACAAGTCCTGCATGACGTGAAAATAATACAACAATTGAATACGATAATAATAATATTTTTATATGGTGCAGGAAATCAACGATGTCGAAGACTACGATCGACCGGGGAAAAAATTAAACGAAAATAAAATAAATATATAATCTCACGGACGGTGAGAACGACGACGACGATGGCTACGACGACTGTGGAGATAGACTCGACCAAATAATAATGACGACGACGACTTGGTCGAGAAGACGGACGAGTAAAATATAATCGAACGCTGTTGCGGCGGCGGCGACAGGAGAAAAAATAATAGACGCGGCGGTGGTGGCAGCGGTGGCGGTGGCGGCGTCGGAACTGTCAAACAAAGCAATCCGTTCGCCGCCAGAACGATAGGTAGGTATTTGACTATTTTTATATAGAACGGGGCGGTTGCTAAACGGTCAAATCAGCAAACGCAAACGATGGTTCCGCGGCGGGATCGAAATTATCGATTTATTATGATGTACCAGACGATTCTTTTACCACGTCTTATTAGTACAAAAACGTTTAACGTTTTGGAATATATTATTTTTACACATATAATTGTTTTAAGTTATAATAAGACAAACGTGTTTTAAGAAAATTATGTTTTCACTATTTTTGCTATTTTTCACCATACGCCTATTAACTTCGTATTTCAAAACAGCATATCGTTGGGAGTATTTCGATGTGTAAAAAATCAAATTTCGGGGCAAGTAGCTATTATTATATCAAGTTATATAGCTAAATATAAGATATTTAACGTTTTCGGATAAGCAGTGGACCGACATTTTTTGGAGTACCCTTCTTACACTTCATGCATATCTATAATTTATAATTTATAATATGTTTACTGCTAAGTTTTTTTTTTACACGTCGAACATTTCTCAAATCACTCGAAATACACCGAATACTAATTTGCTTTCACCCAAAATCCCGCAAATGTTAATATCAGCGATTATTAACATAACCTTGTTAAAAAAAAAAATGCGATTTTGTTCAGACTTTGTATAAAACTGTATTATGTACACGAAACGATGTGCGTTTTATTTAAATGTTATTATTATATTCTATATTTGAGCAAAAAGTGGTAAAAAATAGAAGCTCAAATACGTTATTGAATGTAGATAAAATGGTTTAATATATGAGTAATATAGACATAGGCACTATTCTGAAAATCGATTTGTCTGTGAACATGCTTATCACCTGCCAATTTCCTTTTAACAATTAGTTCATTCAAATTTTGACCGTGGGAAACTTTTAACTAAGACTTAAAAATAAGTATTTTTAATTATTTAAATTTTTTATCACATTTCTGGTGTCTTGTAACGATACAAACTTTTAATTTAAAGACATGTTAATGTTCAAACTTGTATATGTACTAAGTTTAATAGGTTCGGGATATATTAAAGGAAATATGATTATTTGAATACTTGAATAATTCATTGATATTTTATGATTTGTAGAAAATTCTGAGTATAATAAACACTAAATTCAATATTACATCTGTTATATATTATTTTTTTTAACTTATCTAAAGATTATTGTCATTATTATATTGTTACATGTTATAACTTAAAAGCTACTACATGTTCGATTTCTAAATTGGATACATTAATTTCATTAATATTTTAAAAAATTCTCTTGCTTAATAATCATATTTTCTACAGTCACGGGAAATATATTATATAAACATATACCTAATTAAGAAACACGGTCCTTAAGGATACTAAAACAGTTCATTCATCAGGATTTTAATAAATTCCTTATAAAATAAATAAGAGCATACGAATGCTTAATGAATCACCTTGGACATATTAACTAGGCAAATATTTTTCAGTAATTGTTAATAAACAGTTAGTTATAATGTTTTTCTTTAAATCAAACTTTTTCTTCTTCTTTACTAAAGGCCTTGCCTTATCGTTGCAAATCTGGCTTTCCATTCTTCTCTATTAGAAGCCAATCTTTTAATTTCTATATATCGACTACAGCCAGCTTGTTTTATCATTTCTTCTATGTATGCTTTCCTCGGTCTGCCTCTTCCTTTGTAATCATTTATTCGTCCTTTAAATATATTTGTCATAAACAAATTATGTCTAAATAGATGACCGAACATTTTTCCACTTTTTTCTTTTATAGTGTTTAATAAGATTATTTTTTCTCCTACTTGGTTTAATACATCTACGTTACTTTTCCTTTCTGTCCAGCTGATTTTTACCAGTCTTCTCCATATCCACATTTCTATGGCTTCTAACTTCTTTTTGTCATGTCTATTGATAGTCCATGTTTCACAGTCGTACAATAATACACTCCATACATAACATTTGACAAAGTTTTTCCTCGTATTTATATTTAGTTTTTTGTTTGTAAGTAACTGCCGTTTTTGTGTAAATGCTTCCTTTGCCATAGCTATTCTTTATCTGATTTCTGTTGAGCATTTACCATCGTTCAAACATATGATCTAAATTACCTGTAGCTGAATCATTAAATTTTTTTTTTTATTGCGTCATAATGTTATATTTACAGCAAATGTGGGTGATCGGTATTTTTCATTTGAAAACCACTACAATCAATGTACATTTAAAATTTTACCAAAACACAAAAAAAAAATAAGATATAAGGTAATATCATTATGGACTATACATAACAGCGATTGTAAGTTATCTATAAAATTGTTGATTTTACAAAATCAAAAATATTACTAGTGTGTAAACAATTAAAAATCGAATTAAAAAAAAAACCAGGCAAATTCTTTAGTAGATCATTGATCTTGGGTTTTCAACCATCAAAAATAAATAATATAATAATATATAGTATTATAAATTCACAGCACTATGTGTGTTACTTGTATCATATGTTTATATCAATACATATTGGTCGATGTATTTTTATCGATCATGACAATTAATTGTAATGATTTAGCCCTGCAGCATGCACATTATAATATAGGGCCCATAATCAATTATATCTGGTCACCTGTTGATCGAGAATCAATCATACCTAGTTCAGAAACGTAGGATTCTGTATAAAAAGAGTTATATTAAAAATCGCATTAAGAATTCGCCATTTTCATCACAATTTAAACGAACAAGTATTTGTTTTTCTTATTTTGAAAAATATTACATAACAAATTATACCAGGACTTTGTTAAATTAGAATTACTCAATATTCGTTTTAAAATAGTGTTAATATAATAGGTATACTATATTATTATACATGTCGATTATACGTGACGTGTACCGGTGAAGATGTAGGTATATGACGTATTTACGGAGTGGAGCGAGAGTTGGATATTGTTTTTGTTTTTTTTTTTTTTTTTTTACAAGAAACGACGTACGGTAATAGGTATAATTGCATAGTATTATATATACCTACCAATCATACACGTCATTTAGTACCTATCACGGTAGCATTAATATTTTGTCTTGTAGATTTAATAACTATTATACCGCAGTTAATCGATGATTGGCTCTAGTTCCGCAACTATCGAGGTCGACACTCCGACTCAATATTATTATTATTAATATACGACGCTTGAGTGGAAACATGAATACTATATAGAGACGCACTATATACACATCTATACTAACAATATCACCGAATAATAATAATAATATGTTAATAATATTTTTATTTTTTATATATTATCTCCCACCCTCTCTGTTACTTTTTGCTATTCTCTGGTCGGAGAGTGACCGTAAATATGATTTAATATTGATATAGGTAGGTGTATACAGTTTGATCTGGCGTGAACATAATATAATATTATATGACCTAGGAACAACAATTTTATAGTTCTCGTTAAAACAGCTTCGTTTAGACTAGGCTAACTACAAACCAAGAAAATCTACAAAAATATCAGCGTTTCGGATTTTAAATAAAATAAAAATTCGTTTACCATTACAGGCTGTATTTCGAAAATATTAATAACATATATAATAATATGAATATGAATAACGTGCAACATCAACAAACTGCGGCTTGTGTCCATTTTACCTTACTATGCCGTACAGATAATAATATATAGGTAGGTATATATTATATCAAATAATATATATTATAATAGGTACCCGATATAAAATAATATTTACTGTCTCGTCCATAATCCACGCACTATACTCGTACTTATACCACTAGCTTAGCACAGCTGGTATTTTTTTCGTTCCGCGTCACTCCCTCCGAGGACGACGATAGTTTTCGAAAGCGGGGTGGGGAACGATTGTGTTCACTCGGTCCGACAACGCCGCTGCAGCGGTCGTAGAATCGCCGTGCGTCCTCCGGGGCATTCCGGGTCGGGATAATTATTAATTTAATTCGTTTGCGTATATACATTATACATATTATTGTAAAACCTGATGTATTATATTATACAGAGTGATTCACCGAGAATACTCAGTCCTCACCCCCGTGTTTCCCTTCAATAATGAAATTATTCAAATTTAGATTTTTTTTTGAAATTTTATGAAGGTATGCTTAAGGACACCGCTTTATTAAACATGTACCTATTTAATGTTTTTATTTTATGCGATTCGTGGAGAGTGTTATTAAGCGATGCAAATTTCTTGATTATTAGTTGAAAACCATCCTATTTCATTGTGAATATTTAAGGATATAGTTAAGGATGATCATGATTTATACATATTATAGCCTATAGTTTAAAATTCTAACCCGTAGTTTCTAAGTTACCTAACTAAAGTTATAATGTATATAGGCTACAATATAATAGGTTTACAAGAAATGGGGATTACAATCATTTGAAAATTATAATAACTAATACTAATGTATTACAATTTTAAAATATGTACAAGTTGCCCAAACATAATAAGTTCTAGTACTAGAGACTAAATATTACATAATATATTTTTTAATTTATGTAAAATCGTTATCGCAGGCTATTATCCTTTATACTGAATCCTTAATAGGTAACTCAGAAACTAGCTACTCTTTTAAAACTCGAAAATTTAGTATCGTCGACCATTTCGTAGAAAATTATACGATTAACAACACTCTAGATGGTTCTCATTTGAATAAAATACTTTGTATCGCCTCACCCTTCTTATTAGTTTTCGTAAACAAATACCAAGTATTTGAAAATATTATAATCCTCTAATAAACTCAATAGTTTCAGAAACATTAATTCAAACAAATGTACTTTTAAAGAATAAAGGGGATGAGCATGCCCGGTGAATCGCCCTGTATACTTAATATAGTAAAATATAATATAAAAATCGAAAGATGAAAACAAATTCAAGAACGCACAGTACTCAGGAATTTGATTTCAAATCGATTAAGGTATATATAGTATATACAATGTACTTATGTATAACATTTATCAACCAATTTTTTGGTGTGCACGAGTGAGAGTCGGAGAGAGAGGAAAAGAGAAATACAAGGTGAGAAAGAGTGAGTAAGAGGGAGGAAAGGAGTGAGAGATAGTGAGGGAAAGAACTACTACTGACTATTATAATATATTATACACTTATGTATTAGACGCATATGTTTAGAACAGGCAGGCAAGTAAGTAGGTGATGCCCGTCGAGTTCCAAGAATAAGGAGCGAGCAAGAAAATTCAAAAGATTATAAACGATTATACACGACCTACGTACTTTCACAAACCAAGCAGCAAATTATCTCGGCGTCAATCTCGAGATTGCGTAATCTTACGCGCTCCTCGTTATGCGGCTCATAAGCGCAATAGTTTTCTTTTATTGCTGTTAAAATTATCAGTATCGTTATTGTTATGAGATACCTTTGCTTGACTTTTCGGTTCCTCATCGGCTAGAAAGTGAATGTGCAGCCTAGCACGTCGATCGGTCGTGTGAGGTCAATGCAACGAGAACATTGTAAAGCTTTTGCGGGAAATCAAAGTTCATGGACATACACATACGTTTTCGTCGTCATTTTCAACTCCGAATCTTGAAGAAATTATAATATATTATATTGAACTATGACATTACAAATAACATATTGATATTGTATCTAGCATGATTTAAACAGAGTTATATCATACGACTGTCATTAAGATGGAAAGCTCAAAAAGTGGGTTTATCCCCTCTAAACCCCTTGTAACCCATTTTATAACAACTGTGATATATTTTTATTTTTTATCATAAATTATACACTATTGAATATACCTACCAAATTTGTTTTGACAAATAGATACAATGATGTGTGTTGTTAAAATTTTTAATATTAATTGACTAATTATCAAAAATAAAGCTAAGAATAATATTATCTTTGAATTTCGTCATTTTATTATATTTTTATTTTATTTCATAAAATTTAATTGATGTTTTACTTTAATTTTGAGATCTTTAAATTATAGTCTATACTATAGATTCTATATACAATCTCGGTAAAAACGAGGATACAAATCAAAATTGAGGAGTATTAATAAATCCCCAAAAATATAAATATGTATACAAAGTTATACGATACTTGTTAAACGTTGAATGCAAATACTTATTCAAGTTTTCAATAATGACAATAATAGTTAGTTATTATATAAATGTAAAATAATAATAGTAATAATAGAAATGCTTTACTGTCAAGTCTTTTAACAAAAATAAATGGAGCAAAGTGTCTTAATTAATACAATTAATAACATTTGAAAATTATAGATAACTCAAATTATTCTATTACTTAAAGTTTAATTGTATATATTTCAGTTCAGAATTAGTTCGATATTAAGCAAAATTTTTGATACTGATTGTGTTTGATGTTGAATGAAATTTTTGGTTAGAGTTCGATATAGGTACGATTTAAGTTCAGTTTGAGACCTATTTTTTATTTCAATCCACCACTAATAGCTACGCATAACATAACAAAATAAACAAACTGGTATATTATTATATAATTATACACTAGCTGATAATTTATTGGTAGCTAAACGATTTATTTTCGCTAACTAATATTAGTGTTAACTATTTTGTAATGACATTCCAATCATAATTTGAGTCAATAATCGTGTTTTATATTCTTCTTACGTTTTTTAGAAATACATAAAAGTAAAAAATAAAAGAAACCTTCGTTATATACTGTTTTTAATTATACTTACATTTAAAAGAAATATATGTATCTTTGTCCTATATAAGTAATTAGTATTTTGTAATTATGTATTATATAGGTATCTAAGGATTTTCCATGAAGTTCTAACTTTTTTTTTCAAAAAGTAATAAAGTTTCAATAGTTTCCATAACTTGAAATAGTAAGAAAATCATCGAAATTTATACGAAACTTATATATGTCTAAATGTCTAATACATATTATGTACCAATTATAGGTAATATACTTAATTACGTCCGGGAAATCAACCTATCTCGCTCCGGGATGGTATCCTATTAGGTCATCATCGGGTAGTGTCGCACTAACTGTTACCGTTCAAAAACCTAAAACCAACGCTACCGACCTCAAAGATAGTAAGGTATCTAAGAATAAAATTATTGAATATAATTCAACCTTCTATAGAATTCAATTTTTATACACCATTAGTCAATCCATTACCGTATCTAAAGAATTCGTGTGTGCGCAGCGTCATATTAATAATGATAATAATAATAACCATACAAATAAAACGGTCAACAAACCCTAAGTCACGACTGAGAAAAATTATATTATTGAAAGACACATAATAATATATTATACACTATTATTGGTGCCGGTTTTCGTTTGTCAGTTAACCAAAAAGCAATCAAAAACCATCACCTGAATTCTTGGAAATAGTGTCGACCGCCCGTTGCACGCGAGCGCATTAAGGATAACGTCTCATCGTCTGCACTGTTTACTCGACAGCCGTTAGTTAACAGGCTACCGACTTGCCTGATGAAAATAATGACGACGGCAACCCGTTTAGAAGATAAAATTGATAGCACTTTGGGTACCTATATTTACATGCGCATAAATAATCCGACCGTATAGGGCTAAGTAATGATCAAATGCGATTCATTAATATCTACTCAGAAAATACTGATCATCTAAAAATTATATTGCGTATTACTACTATAATAATATACTTTTTAGATTTTTATAATATAGAAGTATAAATTTATAAAAAATTTAATAAATTACTGTAGTCAATGGTCATCACTATAATTTTTTTTGTTATGCGGAGCTGCACCTCTAGTTTAATGCAGTCTATAGTAATAGTAGTATTGTGGTCAGATCAATGGGTTACAGTAGCTAAGAGGCGTTAAAACTATATAAAACCAAAATAGATTTGTTTAATTTCTTCATCTTAAAGTGCATGAAAAATAATATTGAAAAAAAGTATCCTATTATTAATTCATTATTTTGTAATGATATTTAAGTTACTAATATTATACAATTTTAAAAGTTTACTCATTGGATATAAACTTAATAGTCTCATCAAAAAAATCAACAACAAAAATATTCACTGATAAACAGGAACAAAAATGATACATTTAAAATGCATTGTCGTAAGGAAGTTTTATGGCAATACATTTTTTTTTAAAGAATTTCACCCTCTTTTTATCCGATTATTAAAAAAAAAATGTTTATGGATATAAACATACTATAACTGGCAAGTGCATTTTTTTAAGCTTTTATTACAAAATGTTTACAAATATCTATCCCGAAATTGGTTCATAACTAATTTAACCTAGAGCCGGAATAAGGGGGGGATTAATAGAAGTCTACAACTCAGCACCACTAAAAAAGGGACTCCATAATTAAACAAGTAGGTACATATACAAATTTAGTAAAGACATTTTTTTTTTTTTTTTTGTAAAAGGAAATCAAAAAACAATATTCTATTATTTTTATTGTCAAGTGTTTATTATTATAATTTTAGAGTTATTTTAATTACACATTTTGTATATTATACGCACCTTATCTTATCTTATGATAAGATGATTTAATATGATATGATTTTTCATCGCAGTTTTAATTTAATGCAATAGTCTGATACTTTGTTTAAAACTAATAGTTGGTCACATTTGAGTTTGTTTTTAGTTACAGTTTATAATATCTCTCATGCACGAGTATAATATGTGGATCATTCGAATCATTGAGGTAATTTGAAACTTTCAATAGTTTATATTTACTGAATGCAAGATTACTGAGTTATAAAATATAATTTTATTTTTATTTTTTAATCAGTTTATTTAAATTACTCAAATTACGCTCATGTACAATACGCGAACTTTCGTCTAGATGCGATTTCATAATAATGTGATATAAAAAACATGAATAGACTTCTATCATTACACAAACAAAGAGTCATCTTGCACATATTTATTTATTGAAATAATAGCTTAAGTTGTCTCAAAGTACGGAATAATACGTATAAAAGTAATAACATGATCAGTTCAATAACATATATTCATAGGATGTGGATTTTCATCTAGTAAAAAAAACAAACATACCTACATACCTACTTACATATTAATTATGTATGTTCTTGTTTTTAGCAAAAAATGTATTGAAAATTTGAAATGTTTGATAAATATCGGTATTTTAGGTTAATTTTTAATTATGTATCAATGATCTTAATATACAAAAAGTACTAGCTATTGATATAATCATATTATTAATTTAATATAAACATTTTTTTTAAAATTTAAATTAATAATTTATCTAATCATCTTTATTGTTCTTTTTAGAAAAAAAATGAATACAACGTACAATTGAAGGTTTTCAAATTTAAACTTACTTGCCCCCCTCCCCCTGAACAAAAAATATTTAAAACTTGTAGCTCAATAAATATTACCATAATATTATTATTATCTTTATTACCTTATATTTGAGAATTGTTTTTATTTTTACCCCCCTAAAATGTTACTTATGGGCGCCCATGCAACAAACCCACGAGTTTTTTCCTAGGTATACAATATCTATGGCAATAAGATCATATTTACAATACACTGCTTAATGCCTTTTGAAACGAAATTATAATAAAATGGCGCACGGTGTCGCAGTGACCTCCTCTTTGGAGTACATTCATAAGCCAGTTAGTGTAACTATACTAACTATGCTAAACTATGCTAACTATGTTTTATATTATATTAGTTAGCAAACATAGTTAATTACTTTAATTTTAATACACATCATTAATTATTAAGTACTAATATTGTCTAATCATAATTAATTGATTACTTAACAGTTATATGTAATTCAGAAATTATTATTATTATTATTATTATAATTAAACATTATAACCATTTTCAGGATATTTACCTAAATAGTCAATGTTAATATAGATATAATAGATACCTTTAAATTGAGTTAATAACAGGTTTTCAATAAAATAAATAAATGATAAATAATAATAATTGTGATAAACATGGCGAATAGATTTAAGGGGTTAGGGTTGTTGAAGGTATTTGTCTAGTTCAGTATTTCAGATTTCTCAACCTTTTTTGATTCATGTTACCTTTAACAACTAGAATCAAACACTGCATCACCCTAACATCAAAATAATAAACAATCTTAGTTTTATAATGTATTTTATGCTGTATTTATTAAAAATTATTTTATTATTAAAAAAAAAAAAAAATAGTACACAGAAATAAACTTTCAAAACGTTGATACTAATATGAATAAAGTAGGTAATATGATTTTTTTGTAAAAATGTATTTATTTAATTTTTTTTTTCTTTCTCTCGTTGATTTTTTATGTCACCCCGGTTTGAACTACGACTGGTCTATGTGATTTATAGTTACACTGGCAGACTTATAAATGCACTCTAGAGAACAGATCATCTCGCCATTCACTATAATTTCGTTTCAAGTCTTGAGTTTCTAATTAATATAGCCAATATAGGGTAATCTTTACCGATGTTCGTTGGAGTACGTTTTTATTATGTACTTTAAATCTACTTACCTTATCTTACAAAGTTAATAAAATTATATTCAAGACAATTAAATTATAGTTGAAATTTAGATCCTCTACAATTATGTAGGTTACACTTGCATTATAATACTTTAATTTACTTTGGTAGACATTAAAACAATTAATAACTTTGACCTCTTAAACCTAGTTTTGAAAATTATAAATTAATTCTTATTCCAAACATTTAATGATTTTAAAATAATGATTGTCTAATACAATTTTTATTTTATTTATCTCAATAAAAAAAAAAAAAAAATTTAACTCACTATATTAAGTATTGACCAGTTAATTATTATTTATTATATTATATAATAATACGCCTATAATATAAAATTATAAAGTTTTATAAATATTCATCTTTGTAATTTGTCGATATTATCTGCACTCAATCACTTTAAATTAGAACAAGAAGTAATTAAAATTAATTCGACTCGATTAAACCAATGTTATATCAACTACAAGGCTATATAACAATAGTTTAGAATATTATATAGGTATAAATTCTGCCATGGAAAGAAAGTTTTCGATTTATTTTGTTTTTTAACATTTGGTATTATGAAAAAAATACATATAAAAAATATTTGTAGGTATAAAATATTGATAAAAATATTGGATAGATACATATTTTCTCTTATTTGGAACTGAATACAAAAAAAAAAATAAACTAAAAATAAACTAGATATCCTTATAATAATAACAAAAATTAATATATACTGACGTTAATACTTTGACAAGAAGTGCATTATTCTGCATACATTTATGTATAAAGTAAACATTTATTATAAAAACAAAATCACTAATAGGATTGTTTCAAAAAATTAAAACCTATGCTAAAAATGCATACAAAAATTAATTGTTTAATTGCTTTGGTTTCAAGGAAATTGCATAAAATATAGGTAGTCCAAGTTACGTGAAATCTATAATAAAAAAAATAAGCTAGGCAACCACCCAGTTTGTGAAGTGTTCAAATTATTAACAATGTATAAAAACATGTATAAATTGTATTAAATTTATGTTTTAAGAACAAAACTGATGCATTTAATCGATAGAAAGTTGTTTGAAGGAACCTTCCATTCCAAATAGATCGTCGTGTGTCTTCGGCTTTCCAGGACGTCGAGATTCGTCAGCTTTGATTTTTTCTTGTTCCTTGAACCAATCCTTGTAAGTCACCATTTTTTCGTACCATTGGCCTAAAGCAGAAAAAAAAAAGAAAAACATAATAATATTGTCATGTTCTATAGTAACGATCAACTGAATGATTATTTTAATGTTACGGTTAATGTCAGCCATTGGTCCAGCTTTTCCTCCATATTCTTCTGGAAGCATTTCCCTTGGTACAAATTCGTTCAATGAGTCTAATGACGAATGTACATGGATCTATTTAAAAGGAACAAAAGATTAAATTATGAATAAAGTTCATAATATTATATTAATACCATATTGTGTTTAATTTATTAAATACAGAGAAATGATGTAAGATAATAACTCTATTGTACACTTACCCTGTTACGTATTTTCTCTTTAAGAAACGGTTTCACAAAGTTGATGATAGTATCGACAAGTGGTGAAACGTTTATGACGTGCACTTCTTTCAATTTAACTGGATAGGCTTCCTAAAATATACAAGAAAGTTGATTAAAAACGCATATGATATTTTTTTAATAAATACTTTTATGATGAATGGTTATTTCCAAATAATATAACGCACATTTCTTTACTTTTTTTTCATTACCACTTATCAACCAAATAAATCTGTTTGAGGCGACGTATTATGTCTAATGCCCATTAGAACCCTTATTTTTATTACCATAAAGTATAAGTCTTATTATAATATTTTATCAACAATTAAATTTTAACTTTAATTTAAAATGGATAATATCCATTTAAAAACAATAAATAAATAAATAAATACACATTATTGTGCAAATAAATCAGTGTATTATCCAACTGTTTATTAAAATACGTCTAATTAATATAATATATATTCTGAAAAAATAGATCAACAAGGACTAAATGTAATTTAATTTATAAATGTTACTGTGGTTATCAAATAATATATATTTTAAATCATGATTTACTATTTGTTATAATAATAATCAAATTTGTGTACAATGTAATAATTGTAAAAATATAATCCAATGGTTGTGTTATGAAACAGTAGTATAAAATATAAAACGGTTTATTGCAAGTATAGAGTCTAGAAAGTCATTAAAAAAAAATTATAATCAAAATCTAACCTTTTTTTTCTAATGAAATTTTTATCTGTTATCGTCTGAAGTGTTATACCAATAACTTGAATGAGAGATCTTAATTTTGTATAAAATACATTTAAATTAAATTTATTAAGTATTGTTAATTCAAACTTTTTTGTATTACTATTTTAACTGATAGGTAAGTAAAAGTTCACAAAATTTCGTTTCAAACATAGTTTATCATATTAATATTGTTTACTATGATAAATTTGACAGAAGTGATGATTCATTAGTTTTATATAGCATTTAAAAATAATCATTTTTTTTTTTTAATCGAATCGTTATTCAGATACAAGGTCAATTTAATAGGCATACATTCTTTTATTTCAGTTCTAAAATTAAATGGATTTCTCTTTTTGTCGTTACCAGAAAACACCATAATATATTATATAGGTACTATAATATTTTATCTAACATGTTTCTCAATTATCTAAATCAGTGGACATTTTTAATATTGAAGCGGTGCGTATATTATTATTATTATTATTATGAATCAAATATAACATTTTAAGCTATACCTGTACACAGATGAGGAACTTTTTTATCAGAGATGGTGTAAACTTGGCAAAGTGATTTGCAAAATTCTGAGGAGTGGCCACGCTGGCGTCCAAAATGTACACATCTCCAGCCACTCCAACGTTTTCCTCCTTTAATCTTATGTCACCTATCATCAACACTACTTTCATACCATCAGCCACGGACGCAGCCATTTGTTCCAAATCCACACCACTCATCATAACTACACGGCGCCCATTTGGCGTTAAACCCGGAAGTGGCGGTACGTTTCTGAAACATGACAAAACATAAAAATACGATTAAAAAAAAAGAATGAATAATGATATTTTGTGCACATCGCTTTGGAAAGATTGTTAAAATATGAAAATCACGAGCTTACATATCATATACTTATCGTTGCCCCCCTCTTTATCCTGCAAATACAACGGACAATTGATAGTTACACAGCTTTGTCCAAATTTTACCGAACAACCAACTTACAGTTACTTGAATATTGAACTATACAAATTACTATTTTTCTGCTATAATTTAAACAAAACACGGTACTGTTAACTTCATACTCATCTCAAGTTGCACGAATCAAAAGCCTCGAATACGAACAATTTGATAGAATAAAATCGATCAAAGTACCTATCTCTCCACCACCATCATTCACTTAACAACAATAACTGTAAACATACAATTATACTTTATATAACATAATCATGTAATGATAAAACGAATGTATGAATGTATATCCGTAAAAAAGATCAAATCTTGTTAGTATATTAATATAATAAAATATACAGCCGAGTTAAGTAGTGTGTAGATGTATCATGACGTAATGTAATTATAACGTTCGTTAAATATAATGAAAAATGTGGAACAGAAAGTGTAAAGAAAATAATAACACTGTTTGCATGTTGGTACATTTTTAAATAACACAACTTAATGAAAATCAGTACCTAGTCTAAAATATGACAATAGGTTTTTAAAAAATGAAATAAAAAAAAATAAAAGCGTGTCTTACTCGTTTAGTTTAGAAATAACGACACAATAACCTTGACGATAACATATTAATTATTATGACACCTAGCTCGGTACACTATGTAAGTTATATAAAAAAATGTTATTGTTATCGAATTTAATATTTGTTTCTATAGTTATCTGTATTTATAAGAGTTTTTGGTAGATATTATTGTAGTTAGTCGACTAATAATAGTCACCGTCCAATATTCATAATATACGTATATGATTGCACATACCGTTTAAATTATCTTTTTACTTATTCTACAATTTTAATTGCAATTTAAAATGGAAAATATAATATGGTAGTTTTTTAATACCTTATTTACACTACGTTTGACATATTAATATTATACATACGCGACTCTCATCACTTCTTTGATTTCCGGTAACGTTGGGTCCCGGTTACTGAAGAATTCCGGTACAGCTGCTCTCATTGTGAAGTACATGTCTAACTTCCTCTTTGTCTTTTCGAGAGAGAACTTGCATCCTCGAAGGAATGTCATAATGCGGGCATCGTCTAAAAAATAGTATAATATTATAATGCATATTTAATTTTGCTTTTATCCCGTCGAGCCATCAAAATAAAAATATTGGGCGCTATTGAAAAAGAAATTTAAGGATTGCAAAAAACTTAAATGATAAAAAATAAATATAATAGCAGGTATTTATATTTTTTTGAAATAAATTATAATTAAAGGCCTATACAGATGTAATAAAGTTATTAGATTACTATACCAGTAAAGCTACATTAATTTTCAATACGTGCTCATACGTATTTGTTAATTTATTGTCTATACACATGACTCAAGTGTATATTTTATGTAACTAGGTTCTTAATAAAATTATGTATGAATGTATGATACTTATTGTGTTTTTTGTTTAAATTAAATTACAAATACAATTCATTGTATTATACTATATTATATCAATATAAATTGTGTATAAATAATACCGAAAGTGTATACTAGTAAGTATACGCAACTATATAAGTAAATATATACTAGTAAGCTAACTGTCTAATCAATTCAACAGCTTAACCAATTAAAATACCCATTGTAATTTGTACCTATCAACAAAACTTTTTATACTGAAATATATAATAATATTTAATTAAAAAAAAAAAAACAATACTATAAATTAAAAATCATATTTTTACATGCATTATCTATAACTGTAGTTGAAACTAATAAATAAATACATATTTTTGTTATTTGTGTTGTTTGAGTATACCTACAATGATTTTATAAAAAAAATAAAAGAATAAATATTTCTTAACTAAAATGTAGTTAATACAATTATTGTTTAATGGCATCAATTACACAGCTATAGCATTAAATAATAAGAAATATTACATAAGGATGAATTTTTGACAAAATATTTAGTTATTATTGAAAAAAAAAATGTTGCATAATCTCTAAGTAATATAATTTAAGTATTATTTTAACTTAAGCCATTTTACTATTTAACTATCCATGGACTCATTATTTCGAAAAGTTTATTTATTTGAAAATATTATTTATGTGTATTTAGAAAAAAAAACAATTTTTTGAATATATTTTGAACTACTACATCCGTTTTTAATTGTATATCCCGAAACAAAATAATTTTCTAATACTAATATATCATTAATACTTGGATGCACGGAAATGAAATTTCTAACAAATAATTAGCTGAGTAATATTATCTAAATATTGTAGTTGACTGATGAACGGAGTAGGTGACACAAACCGATCATAAATTATATTACTACACTAAGGGGTGGACTATGGAACTTACCATGAAATTGTGGCAAGTGTGGTTGTAAACGTAGCCATTCCTTGATATGTTCCAGATCTTTTTCCCGAGTCGACACGTCTTCGTTTAGCTCGGTGCGGATGTGCTGTTGCATTTCCACGGTGGGTTGTACGAGAGTCATCTTGTCGGCTGTACAAAAAACCAATAATGATTACGAACCACGGCAAACAGTGACGATGTCTACGGCGTATTTATATTATACTCACAAATAGAATAATAAAATATTATTACCTATCGTCTATTAGGCGCGCGAACGAGAGAGGATAAGAATCGCCGTCGGAAAGAAAGACAAACAATTATTACAAAAGTAAACCCGGTCAGAACTACTACCAGCTGATACTGCTCGACTGAACCTCGAGCAGCTATGGGTACACGTCTTCGATGTAATAATAATAATAATAGTAATGCGAAAGAGAAAGTCTACGGCAGCGCGCGCGTTTACGTATTATATACTTTACGTTATAGGTACCTACGGTATTACTCGTTATGTGTGTGTATGTGTATAGGTAAGAAAAAATGTTTAATAACAATCGTCCGTTGCATAATAGTAATGACCACAAAACCGACTCGATCGTGGCCATCGTCACGTTGAAACCGTCTCCGGACCGTTGGGCAATAAGTCGTAATAAAATAATATTTTACACACATACGACAATAGGAATATCACAGATTTTATTGCACTACAGCCGACAACGTCCGGATGACCTTCTGCGGACGTTTGAATTTTCATCCAGACACATTTTCATCCATCGTCCTGCGTTCGATTATCGCCATACCGACGAAATCGCAACATTACGCTAAAGTCATATTAATATAATACCAAGGTATTTATGTTGTTATATTTTTGTTGCTCGCCGACTCGTGTTTCTGCCACTCGTTTGTATCGGACTTATCCTGCCGATGTGTAAAGGTCGTACGACGCGTGTACCCATAACTGGAGCCGACCGCGATGTTGTCCTTCGCACGCTGTTAGCTCAAAAATATTGTGCTATTCACGATGATCCGCGAAACCCAACATACGCTTTTCAATACTTTTTAAGTGTCCGGCATAAGTCAGATAGGAGTAAACGACAATATAGGCTTGCAAGAGATTGTCGATCCGGAAGACAGCGGCCAAGGACGAACACGCGCAAGTTTTTAACAATCGCAGTCAAATGCATGAGTACTATTTCAAAAAAACATTGAATATTGTGTATATATATATAGTTTATTTCACTATGTGTTTTTCCAGTGTTTTGTATCTTATATTTTTACTCAATTTAGTATCGTATTTTAGTAATACTCATTTTTAATAACAAGATGTTCTAAATAAACGCTTTTCATTTTTTATCCCATCTAACCAACAATAAAAAAACGTGCTGTATTCGTTTCAAAACAATAGTTTGTGCTATTCAGCTACAATTCAACGAATAACTTTAAGGAACGACACCGACTTTCATGCGTTGAGTATCTCAAAACTTTCAGATCATATTAATTCAAAAAATAGTTGATCGTTTTTTAATGGCAATCATTTATTTTGTGATTACTGTTAATATTAATAATATTTGTGCAATTAATTCGACAAATTTATTTTTATTTTCAAATGCACTTATTATCTTATATTTGCATTCTATTCAATGGAAATTTAAGAATTTTGTATCTTTTAATTAAACCCAATCATATAAATGTATATCTTTAAAATTCGAATTCAATCACATTTTAACGTTGCGGGTAGAGCATAATGGTTATACTATATTTATATATTAATAAGTAATAACCAATACTGATGCCCGATGGGTACAAAACGTAACAAAAGTCTAATCTTGTACACTAACGCAGCAGAAAAAAATAACATTACTTTACAGGTATCGCTTTCTATACGATTTGAGGCGCTCGGGGTTTATCGACAGAATAAACCTTAACATTAAATTTTAAGTAAGGCCGTTATTATTCTAGGATGTACATATTATTATCTATTGGTAAAACGACGTAATACTACTACAAGCAAACCGGAATCGTCGGTGAAACAGTGGGTACATCGCAACGAAAAAATTGACTTTTAACTCTACCTAAACTCAAACATTACGTACGGGAAATTACGTACGTACAATACAAACGATAACTACGCGATATTATAATAATGCGATAAGTTACAATTTCGTCTTCTTCCGTACGCTATTACAGGTATAATATACGTCATCGTCAACAACACAAGTCGGACGACACGTCAACTGCAGCAATATAGATATAATGCAGCTAGTTAAGTGATACCTTGATAATAACCGAAACGAGCCGTACTGAGGGAAAACTAAGAATAATAATACGTAATTATAGGGGTTCGCGACTTACATCACATTTGCATGTATTTTGTACACACCTATAATTGTACTACGTGAAATGATAGCAGTACTTTATGAGTAAATCCATTTGATATTAATGGGAATTAAAATACAAAATAATTTTAGTGCATATTTTTCTTCTATTTGTTATCTTTACTGTTCTAATAGTCGTACATATTACCATAATTAAGGCAGAAACTTTCACTGTCGTCAAGCGTGAAAAGAAAAGTTCTAGCCGATGCTTGTCACGGTGATCGACGAATCTGGTACATTATAAAACGATTTACTTTGGAGTTTGGTGATTTGTGGACGATAATTAAAAGTATTTTCTAATGCGAAGAATACGGTATGTCTATAATACGTAGGCATTCGTTATTTTCATATTTTTTTTTTATTTTTTTTTATAAACACCAACAATGGGAGCCTGAACTTTTAGATAGTCCCGACCTTTAATAGAAATAATAATAATTTATGGTTAATGTGCGCGTGTCACTAAATGCCAATACATAACTTTCTCCAGTTTATTCGGTAGAGATACCACAGGTATGTTCGGTACAGAATTTAATATTATACAGTTGGCCTTAGTCTAACAATTTTTTTTATTTGAATTTTTCTAGAGCAAATTCCAAGTTACTGCAGTTAGGTTAAATGATAATATGACTATAGTGCACATTTCTTAAGTAGGTACTTCAATCCTTGGTTACTATGCTCAACTTGCCAATGGCAGTTGACCTTGAACCTTAACGTATGGCACACTTTGACGGTCTCCCCGTGCAGAGGATTGGGGAAGACGGTGTTTGTCGAAAACTGTGTGGAACGCGGCACGTTGTGTTTCTTCTGTAAACCGTTGTATAACGAGTCGGTGCGTCATTACCACATCGCCAGTTTCAATTACGAAACATAATAAATGATTATTTATATATAAGAAATCACATATACACATGTGAGTGCATACACAACACACACGTCTGTTAATACGTAGCTTAGAATACGTATATTTTCGTAATTTTAAGTACCTACCAAAAATAATAATTAAAAAAAAAAAACATAGGGATAATTTAAAAAATATTATTTCATTGTACAGCTTCAATGTGAATGCAAAAAGAAAGAGAAACTCTCTGTCTACTCGTAATTAACAATATTGCGTTCACGTATATATTTTTATTATCGTAGGCACATATAGTTACCTACCTAATTATATTGTTATCTTCTGTATTAGCGCGCCGTATTCCCCCGAAATGTACGTTTTGTGAAATGTATTGTAATAGGCACACGATTTACGGTAAATAATTAAAATTTTTTTTTCAGAAATAACCAAAAATAATCTACAGAAAAAAATCCGTTTGACCGTTCTGACACGTTTAATATAACAATAATGGGTCGATGTGATGGATGTCTTTCTAAAAATTATTTCCGCGATAATAATGGATAACATGATTATAGTATACCTATTTACATTTTATGCACTAACAACAATAATAAAATTATAATGCTGTAATAAATTTATAAAATAAATAATAATATTATACAAGTCAGCATCAGACTTTTTGCAACCGAAATAAAATGTATTGAAGACGAGCGTGCAGAGGATTAATATCCTTTCACTTAATCACGATAATTCGTGTTTGATAATGTCTCTCAAATTATCGAAATAAAATAATATGTAAAAAACAATTTTAGCGTACATGTATCGAGCGATAAAATGTTCAATTCTACTTTCTCCGTACGACAATAAATGGTTGCATTAACGCACTTAAAACTATTTTAACTGGATCGTATAAGATATTTACCTTTTGTGAATTTCCTCGACGTAAATCCGCGATAGTTTCTGCACAGTTTACCGGATACTGACTGCGATATTCCAGCGTTATTAGTGTTTATCGTATGAAGACGACGGCAAAGTGTGAATCGGCATGAACGTAACTGTGGTGGAGGCCGATAATGCGACGGAGTAGGGAAAATACAGTGCCCACGGGGGAATGATGCATAATACAAACATAATATGATATCGATGACTTTCACTCGCCTTGGGGGCAGCAGCGACATAGACTTTACAGGATTGCGTGGATTTTTCGTGTATTGTGAACGTTGATAAATTGAATACCAAACATTTATAGACCGAGGACAAAACCAAAATATAATTCGTATAGAATATTAATAATAGTGTAATATAGTGATAATAATAATAATTTTATGATAGGTCTGTGTCACATGGAAGGTTGATAAAATCATCGGACTACAAAATATTTGGCTCTGAACACCGTATGATTGATAAGACCAATAGTGGGTAACCACTAGTCCTACGTTTCGATAAACTTTACCTGCAATATTCAACTTAAAAATTTAATATGTACATCGTCATCGTCGTTATAAATACAAGACGTTCTGCTAAAATACGCTTATGATAGTATTTTTAGATTTTATTTTCCATTAATATTAATTTATTGAATTTTTCTGTAGATATACACATTATACATATATATATATATATAATATGTTTTTGCAACGGTATCGTCATCACTCATCAGAAAAAGTATATATATTTATTTTGAACGTTTTTGGTCATCATTTAAGCAGATTTAAATCCAATTTTCGTAGCACGTTCAATATACATACTCATAATAAATATAAAAGAAACAAAATTATAATTATTACAATTACAAGACGACAAAATCGTTACATAGAAATTGCATATAACAATATCTATTGCTTAGATCATATAGATACGTATCATATAGTATAATATGATATAAGATCTGTTGTACACCTAATGGCAGTTGGCACTGGTACAGAATAGACTACAGTATTCTATGGTATAGATATCGTTTGGAGTAGCTAATAGTATTTATACTAAATATAATTTAGTGTTCTAAATTGAAAATGCATATTGACTGAGTTTGAATGTTACCTCAGTGAATTGTAAATCACTATTATCACCACTTGTAGTTTGAGTAATTTTATAAAATCTACATTTCTTTTGTACATTTAAAAAATTACATTATTAAAAAAAAAAAAAAACATTTAGATGATAAATGAAGATGATGAACGTATATTTTTATACTTGGAATATTAAATAATTGCAGGCAATACCAAGGACAACGATTATTAAATATATAAATAGGTACCTAGGTAATTGTTAAATTATATGGGAAAATACAAAATTTAAACACACGTAATAGTCTCCTGAATCACAAAGTTAAGCTAAACGATGTTTTGATACAATATATTTACAAACGTCGTGCAAGCCAATCAAAAAATATACTGTTTCGTACGATGTGTTTAAAATGTTAAGAAAGGATACAAACTATACCCAATGCTTATTAAAAATCAAAAATGATTATTATTTCAATTAAATTTATTAGGATTTTTATTGCAGAGTTTTATTATTTTTCAAACAGGCATAATGGATAAATAATATTATATATATTAATTATTAATACTCTATTCTAGATATAAATGAACACAATCGCAATAATTAAAAATACCTGTGCACTGTGCAGTCACCGTATCTATAATATTAACGATTGTAAATTGAGGCTAGTTTTTATTTAAAAAAAAAAAATTTCATATAATATAGCATTGAAAATTCTCCGAGGTGACCACGGTCTACGGTCCACGACACGTACGACATGACTATTTTTAAATGAATTGGTTTGGTAGATTTATGGGGTGACTATAGTACTGTACTGACTATAGATACCATTATCCGTCAACCTTCGCTTACATTATTAATATTATTATAGTGACAATATTCTTCCAAAATTACAACAATATAATTTATATGAATATTTTTAATGAGACAAAATAGTATATCATACACTAGTAACGATTTTATATTAATGCTATTTTATCTTATGGCTTACATTAAAAATAATGTGAACAAATAAAATACTCATCTTTGTCATCTTTTATTTATAAATTATATTTATTACTAGACAATGATTTAACATTTCGAACTTAAGATAATTTGTAAACAAAAACAATACATTATGAAATTATATCTATATCTCTCAGCTGTGTTTATCATTAATCTAAATACGCATCGTTAAGATAATGCCATTAAAAACGAATTAAAATGGGAAAAATCAACAAAATAAAAACGTTATTGATGAGTTTGCTTTTTCTAGGAAATTCCTTCAATTTGCGTTTTAGTTTAACGTACTATATAGTATAGTAGTGGACAATAACATATACATTTTTAGTGTAACAATATTGCTTTAAACATTACTGGAAGAAAATATATGATGATTATGATTTCTCTTCACGGCCGCATTAAGATATTTAGTGACCAGTTATAAAATAAATGGTATATTTCGAAATCTCCTTAATTTCTCTTGATTCTTATGAGCAATAATTATAATTACGATTGTCTAGATTAATGTACATGAAAAAAAGTCTTATTCACTAATATAATATATAACTTTAATAAAACATCAAACGTAAATTATAGTTTATATTATTAGTTTTAAAAGAAATTGTGTAATGAGTGCAATTAAGATAAGTACATGATCATAATCACTACAACAGTATTAATTGTATTATTTTTTAAAACCATACGGATATATCTTTATTGTTTTATGTGTTTGATGCTTTAAACAGGACTTTTTTAAAATTAATAATTAAAATTCATGCACTATATTGTATAAAAATGCAATACAAAAAAACATAGTACATCTATTGGGCAATGGTCCAAATATGCGATCTATTAAATATGTAATTATCTACTAATCTATTAAAAAATATAAAATAGACAATGGCTAATGAGATAAATGGTTATTATAATTTCAAAACGCATATAAAAAAAAGAAAAAAGCAAGATTTTAAAATAATATGTTTAATTTATAAAATAAACAAACCACAGACAAACAAAAAAAACTTCATAAAATCAATGTAGGACACAAGCAAAACATATTTTAAAAAGATCAAAACACTTGACTAAATCAAATCAAGAAATCTGCATTTAGAGGGAAAACCCCAAATTTTTAATACAATTAAAAAATTATTTTAGTATTAATTGTCTAAAAATAAGACACCAAAAAGTCACATTAATTCATTATCGTTAAAAATTAAAACATCAAAAAATGAAACTTTTACAAGTATTAGGCATTAATTATCACATTATTCTCGATAAATACCAACAATACCTTTAACTTCTTCCAAAAAAAAATGTAGACTCTTCTTATAGATCAAAAATTAAATTCATAAGGACACCGGTTATAACTAAATTGAATTATCAACTTAATAATTTTTAATGTAATAATTATCTTATTATACGGTATCATGTTAAAAATAAAAATAAAAAAAGTGGGTAAGTGGGTACCGCTTTGCTGTACATTAGGTGCCATATGGATCATTATTATATATTATAGGAGTGTTAAATTTGAATCCAATGATAGGTATTCATTGTATACGAAAAACGATTCTGAACGGAGATGATTTGTCAGCCTAGCTGATATAATTTCCAGTGGTTAGTGAAAAAGGTGGTTTATGTTTTAATGGCCTGAATATACCAAAATTTAAGTTTTTTTATAATTAATGTAAGCTAAACTTATGAAAAAGCTTGTATTAAATTATGAACTCTAAGCTACTTATACAAAAAATTTATGAATTATACCGACAAAATAATTTGCAAAAATATTCATGATTTTGATGAATTTTAGTCAATATTTGAACTTAAAATGCTAATAAAAAAAAATTTTGCCTACCTATGTATTCTTATAATTTTTTTATCACTTTAAGAATAACTTATGAAATTTCGTATTAAATTTTCAAGTATTTTTAATGGGCCAAACAAATTATAGCAACACTTCAAAAATATTTTTCAAAAACATTGAAAATTTCAGTTGTCTATAAATATCTCAAAAAAAGTCAAAATATTTTGAAATTTAAATCACGTAAAGAAAACGCGAATCTTAATAAATGGTAACATTTTCAAGTACCTACGACTTATACTTTTTGAATAATAACAAATATTTAAAATCATTTAAGGATAAGTCGTTATCGTTATGCTATTTCCTAAAAATTTCAAATTCAAACGCGCTTAAAATTGTTCCTATAATGATGCTACGAGTTTTCTCTATAGCTACTTGAAGGAAAACATATGGAAAACTTAGTGTTGTATTTTTAATCCTTAATTATAAACACAAAAATTTTTATAATTTTTCAACTTCAAAATTACTTGTAAATTTTCGCGTTTTCGACTGATTTCGTAAAAATTTAAACTATAAACGCTTATAAAAAAAAATTGTGCCTAACGATTTTTAATTTTTTTTAGCTACAATAAGAACAACTCATAAGGAACCTATACTATTAATTTAAATTTTATATTAAATATTTTGATTAAATTTTCAAAACTTTTTGGTCCTCCAAAATTTTTTCATCAACACTTTAAAAAAAATTTCTCAAAAAAATCGAAAATTGCAGTGGTCTATAAATAACTCAAAAAAAGTCAAAAGTTTTTGAAAATTTAACTGTATATACTCGTAGATAACACTGACATAAACATTTGGTGAAAAATTCAAGTATTTACAGTGATTAGTTTTTGAATTACATCCATATAAAAAAATCGATTTGGTCGAAAACTGGTTTTGCGTAAAAATTCCCGTTTTTCCTTAATTTTTTTTCGGTTTTTTCCGGTGCTTTTGAAAACTATTGAAAATTCAAAAATGACCTCCCCAATGCACCAACTAGATTCATTTTGCTATCGGAAACTACCACCAAAGTTTGAAATTGTTTAAAAGCATTATTTTGACATTTTCTCGTGTACACAGACACACAAATAAAAAAACACAACATTGTAAAATCAATACATTCATCGCTCCGCTCAGAATCTAAAATATCTGTAAATATAGATAATTATTCAATAATTTAGAATAAGTAGTATTCCATTAGATATAATACTATTAAATTAAATTAGTATAAAATGATACAAATATAATGTGCGATAAGATGCAATAACTATCATATTTTATTTATTTATTTTATAATTTAAAAAAAAAAAAAAACATTATTCGGTTGTAAATCGTATACCTACCTAAGAAAATAGGTGAGTTTAAAATTTAACACTATAAGCTTTTCTAAAAATAAAAATTCAAACATTTCAATAAAAAAACTGAGTATTTAAATATTTTACAAACGTTTACTAAATAATATTATTTCAGTTTTTTAATCAAATGTCTATGTAATTAAAAATCATTATAAAATCTAAACATTTTGTTTATATATATATATAAAAAAACAAACATCATTACAGAAAGATAATAATATTTATAACTCAATTTTCTGTGTCCTTAGATGATTGACTAATTGTTAGCATCAATGCCAAATTATATTCTAAGAAATATATCAAAAGAAAGTTTTATAAACAAACATCGTCTGAGTAAAAAAAAAAAAAATACAATATTAGACGTATGATTATTATCATAGTCTTTTATAATATTTAAGTAGGTAAAAAATATAATATTAGAAAGAAAAAAATGGTTTCAATGCCTCTGCTAAACTATAACCTAGGTAACCTAGTAGGTATAACCTATACCAGGGGTGGCGAACCTTTTTTTTGTCAAGTGTCAAATTTATCCAATTAAGTTTTTAAAAAATTTTCACGTGCCCAAAGGAAATAACATTTTCTAAGGATAAAAATAG